>JAXRKP010000765.1:47500-224156 GCA_037039925.1 Doris montereyensis | reverse complement strand
CTAGACATTCCTAATTCAATATGATCTGAAATAGGCATTTATGTTTTAAACAACTCACAACATTATTTGAATATATACATATATACACATATTACATTTACAAATAAAATCAATCATTGATTATCAATATGATCTTATAAAGGACGCACATCAGCTAATGACACACTCATTCACATTGCGTCACATATTTTGAGCAGGATTTTCAAGCCTTTGTTTTTCAATTAATACCATACAGTATAATTTGATTAGTACCATTTCTTATGTTTGACAAATGGAAATGCGAAAAATATAATGAACAGTTCATTATATATTATTTACAGCCTTTCAAGTAAGGCTTGATTGTTACAATTCTTTAATGCGTAGAAATAAAATATGGGTTCGTGTATATATATATATATATATTTATTATGCCTGTATGTCTGTTTGAGAGAATAAAGCTATTTTATGTTCTTATACCATCCTAATTAATAACTTTTTTGTCATTTGACAACATCATAACATGGTTTCACATAGTGAAGGCAATGAATTACCTTAACATACCTTAACATGTTGCTGAGATATTGAGAGAACAGCGTCACATAGCTGCTCTTGTTTCATCATCGTATAAGATTCTGTCTTGCACAGTCCATTCGTTGGCCTCCCTTCCCATTGCATTATGCATTTCCTGAGATGCCACATTACTTGGTTCATTTCTGAATGCTTGGAAGCTTTGAGACTATCAAGATCTCCATCTTTATTTGGTATGGTAAATCATGTCTCATCCGTTCTTGTTCCATGAAAGAGTAGCTAATAGAGTAGATTGGACCGATTAGGTAAACTTTCAGTAGGCAAGTTGGGCTGGTCAGAAAATCTAGGCGTACCAAGCATACTGAAGGAAAGGTCATGGCCAGATTGTGCTGCTATATTGCTATTTAACCCAGTCGACATGCTGAGACAAGACATAGATGAGTTCATCTCATGATCTTTGGTTGAAGTTGACAAAGCTATTTTTTCAACACATGGTTATCTAGAGCTGAGTTAACATTTTGGTATCCCTCGTTTTGTTGTTCCCGTTTATTCATGATACTCAAATCTATCTCAGTGATGGAATGAGAAGCTGGAAAAAGAGGAATAACTGGGTATATCTTGAAGACTGGGATCGCAGAATTCAGTGTTTGGTTGTTGCTGACTCTCTGAAAACACGAGAGGAGGCTGGTCAAGAAAATTAACAGTAGAAACTGACTGCTCCTCTATGAAATTTGCTGATTCACCAAGAAATTGCTGGTCTGTCAAGGAGGGTTTTCTGTTGGTGTTTATTTTGAAACACTTTCTTAGGGCTAGAATTGATGCCTATGGACTGATGATGAATTTGATGATGATGCTGCTGCTGCTGCTGTTGATCTTTTGTTCCTGAATTTTATTTTGAAAATGTTTTTGAAGCTCCTCCTTGCGGCGCTCCTCGACTCTTTCATCTTCCTGCATATCCTGTAGAATCTCCATTGCCCTATTAATGTCTCTGGGAATACGAATTCCTTTTAGACTTTCTTTGGTTGAAGTTTTAATTAATTCTGTCTGCAGCTCTGACAAACCGGTCTGCTTGGGAACTGTTTTCCACCATGGAATGAATCTCGATCTTTTGACATCAAGGAGGTATTATCGCTTCCACCAAACTTATCTGGACCAGATTTCTGATACAAAGTCATGTCTTGAGGTAAATTTGATGGCCTTTCAAAGTATGTTTGAGTAAGTCGTGAATTGTCTATGTATTCATCAAAATCAAAGTCATTGTCTGTAGCCAGTTCCCTTTGAACCTGATCAGGATACTTTCTAATGAGATCCAAGTCTTTGTCAGGTGTGGAATTAAGATATGATTCAAATTAAGCTCTTGTGAATGTTGAGCGTTCAGATTATCAGGAAAAGCCAAACTCTGTTGAGATATATGCTGACTGTCAATTGAATTATTAAAGATCATCCTGACCTACTGGTTCATGAGAAGAGTCAAAGACAAAGTCTGAGGAAATCAAGATCAAGGTGAGTTGTAGGCAGGAGGTGGGAATTACTAAGTAGAGATGACTGGTCCTTGGAAATAGAGGCTGGGTGTCCTTCACTGGCTAACCCAAAGGAGACAGGGAGATTGAAGTCATGCATACCTCCATGATGCTTGTTAACAAAGTCTTCTCTTTTACTTCCTTGATCATGACCCAAATTGTATGGAATGGATCGGGCATCTCTATCACTGTCTGGAAGCAGTTGTGTGTTGTTTGTATGCTCTCGTTGGTATCCTTGAGTATAGTGAAATTTGGAAGGATTTTCTTGGACTCTGTGAGCTTCTCTAAATGAGGTTTGCAATACTGAGGTTGGATCTTAGGAAACGATATTGGTCTTGAAGTAGAAAGACAAGATTCACTGGCATGACATTTCATTGTTTTTTTCATTATAATTTGTTTGACCAAGCAGCCGGGCCATTTTCCGATGAGCTCGAGTGCGGCCACTCCAACTGTGAAATGCATGCGAAATTTGAATGTTGTTCTGTCGACTCTCATCTACAATGTTGCCCAATCTTCCAGTACTACTAATGGGTTTGACATGACTTTCAAGTCTTTGAAACTGTACCCCTAAATCTTGCCCTTTTGATCCAACATCTCCTGGTTCATTCAACACAACTTTTTTCTGATTAGAATTGAAGTTCAACTCTTCGGAATGCTGCTGCTGTTGAGTATTCACCTGAAATCCGGAATATCCCCAAATTGCAGATCTGCGATTGATAGAATCTGTGTCATCTGAAAACTTTAAAGAAGATTGGTCTTGATTTATGGTGTGTAGGCATTCCCATCTTGGCCATGGTCGAGTCTAAAGTCAAAATCTTGGACTTGACGATTTATAGAAGTATTGTCAAATTGATTATCGTTATTATTATTCATAGAAGAGGGATTCATGGCAGCTAAATCCCTTGAACTAACTGAAAACTCTAAATCATTGACCAAATTGTTGACTTCTAGAGGCCTACGCTCTGACGTCATTGGGAGTCCCAGACCAGATTTGGATGTGGAAGATTCATAAATAATTGGCATCTCTTTTGAATAATCCATTTGCTTGGTTCGAGCATCAAAGAGGGTCTGAAAAGTTTTTATAAGAAAATGAAATCCTTGATTAAAAAGTAATTCATCAAAAAGCTTGTTTAGATATGTTTCATTGTTTTCATATATATATATATAGCAAATAAATGGCATCTACTTTAAAGTAAGTCCCCTGACTGTTGTTTTCTAGGCTAGCATTGGAGAAGAAAATAATAGTGCTACTAAACATCAAGGTCAAGTATGCAAAAAACATCTATACACTGAGATCTGAAGGTTAATGGCCCATACATCCTTTTACCATGTGTCAGAATGTCATTTCTTCCTGTTCAAAATTGTCCACCTCAAAAGATGCATTAATATAGTCTGCCAATCTGTGATCATTAGGGGTGTTAGTCTAGAAAGGTTGTTTTGTTTTTCCTTCTAGTTCTATTAAATTCTAGGTTTGGGTTATTTTATACTGGTTTTATCCAAAAAACAGGCCGTTTGAAGAAAGTAAGTTGTTTGTCCCAAACTGGTATGACTGTTAAGAGGGAATTTGGATTAAATTACAGTGAAATTTCAGATTACAAAGGAAAATTTATTGAAGAAAAAATCGGAACTTTGCAAATCTTCCCGGATTAACCTTAGTTTCGGACTAAGCGTTTTCGGACTAAGCGTTTTTGAGTGTATCTCATGTTATATTTCTTTTTTTACCTGTAAGTTGATATCATGATCTAGTCTGGCTATATAGTTCACATTCACAGACTTGATCTCTTAGACAAAATGAAGTTTTGTGATAATTTATATGTGATAATATATGGAGAAATCGCGATGAATCTTTTTTAAATGTATCACCTAAACAAAAAAAGAAAACAGCACCACAATAACAGAAAATCTCATCACCTACATATTATGTATTATGTAAGCCCCAATTAAAATTGTATTTGAAAAATAGTCAATAATTCACAGATGAAATAAAAAAATGAATTTCTTTTTACATAACTCACAGGTGAAACTGGAATGACATCTCCTGAGCTGGTATGACTGTTTGTAAGTGAACTCCTTGCAGTTATTCCAGCCATAGAGTCTGCAGTTTGAGGTTTATCGAGTTCTAATACACCATGGTCATTACTGTAACCAGAATGGTTAAGAACAACATTGTCAGAATGATTGACACTCAGGTGTTGTCCCACATGTCCAAAATCATCCCCCCTGGATTTCCTTGACCACCAGAATGGTGACCCTCATAGGCACTGCCAGCATTTCTAAAACCATGGGCTTGATCATAATAGAAGTTAATTTGTTCATTTCCTCCATGACCTGCAGAATTCAATACAAAGTCTGAAGAAGTTGAAGAGGTAACAGAAGGGCTGAATAAGACACTGATGGGTTTTGGCTTGTTAAAGTCATAGGCAATAACGAATGATCCGGCCTGCTATATCCCATCATAATATTTGATTTTGCATGGTTGTGGCTTGTTGAAGGCCGGCTGCAAAAGAATTTTGAAGGGTTTGAAGATTCACTTATTTCATGGTTTGAATTACTGTAGCCAGCAGGAGGAGACACTGGTGAAAAATGCCCCCTATCACATTAGATTCATCTTGTCCTGGCCAGTTGTGGAGTTGTCCCGATGAGGATACGGGAGTGGGAGATATTATCAGCTGGCAAAATAGAATGGGACAATGACAGCAGAGAGTTTGTATCCTCTTCACAATCCATGGCTGTGCTTTAAGAGTGATGGTTTCTTTACCTGTGAACAAAACACAGTCAAATTCAAAATTCTTGACTGTATAAGCTTCAACAGTATGATAATCATACATAAAATTTTCATATTATAAATCAAATAAAAACAAGCTTTCAAATATAAACTGATCAACCATTACTTTGAATATTTGCCTCACTTTCGAGACACATTTAGAATGCTCAAGACTACAATAAAGATGTAAGAAGTGGTTTAGAAAATTAATACACTTGTATACATTTGACAATCTAGGCTTTTGTATTTGAAACGTTTGCAGCCTAAAATGAAATCTGAAGAGAGTGATAGGAAAAACCAGAAGAAACAATATCAGAAACACAACAATAAGGGATCAAACCAAAGCAGATAGCATTAAAACTAAGAGAAATAGATAAACTGAGATGGCTTGGACATGTTTAGTAAACAGTTTGTTTGTTTCATTGAAATTTACCCCATCCATCATTTGCGGTAATCTAGGGGTGAATAAAGAAGAAACAGCAAGATAAAAGGATATGTCTACTCACCATGTAAACAGAATGAATGAAAAGGGGAATAGCTAAATCAGGATACAAAGCTAAGATCCAATGTAAAAGACCAAAAGGTAGACCTAAGAGAAAGTGGGATGAAGATTAAAAGAGGCACTAAAGCAAAGAATTTTAACCTTCACAGAAGGAAACAGTTAATGTCAGGACAGGATAGCCTTTATACAGTTTAATTTTAATCATTTATTTGAGTAAAAATAATAGAGTTTTGTTCCAATTGTTTTGTTATTGCTGCTAAGTTTGTTATTGTTTGGGGTCGTGTTTCATGGTTTTTATTTAGGGTGGGGGTGCATGGGGGTTTGCTGAGGGGCTCAAGTTTGTTGGGGGCTGGGTTGAGAGGGGGGTCGTTTCATTTTCTTGGGGGTAGAAAGGGTGTTAGTTGTTTGTTTTTTTGCTGTTTGTTTTGGGGGTTGGATTTATTTATTTAGAAGATTTTGTTTCTTTTTTTTTCCAGTTTTTTATTTTTTTATTCTGGGATTCTTTTATTATCTTGCTTTTTTTCTCATAAATTATTTGTTTTATTTTGGGGAAATTTTCTTCTTTTGAGGGTGTGGCAGGTCAGGAAGTGAACTGAAAATTAAATTGGCAGACAACTTGGCCTGTAAATTGTAAATGTTTCTCTCCTTATTCATCATTTAGAAGTGCTCAGACTAGTTTGTTTTGATTGCAAACCTCAATCCTTTGTTACCAGTATCTCTAGCTCTAAGATAATCTGATAGGCCTCTATGATATTGATATCATAACACTCTATTGACTCTGAGGTAAATCGATATCAATAATATCATAAATAATATTATACTCTCTCTCTCTCTCTCTCTCTCTCTCTCTCTCTCTCTATCTATCTATCTATCTAGATCTATCTCTCTGTAAGTTTTTTTTAAAATAATTTACATTGTTTCTTTAATACTTTTAAAGTTTAAAATCAAAGACAAAATTAATAACACAAACAAAATTACAAACAAAAAAAGTAACGGCAATCGCTAGACTGAAAATTCAGACCGAAAGTTAGAATGTTGATTCTAAAAATAAACACAGCAGTGGGATTCATCTATTTCTATGTCTCATGTCTTCAATGTCCATCCAGATTCTGTTCACATTACCATAAACTGTTGGGTAATAAAATTTAAACATAGATTTGAATAGGACAAGTGCTGGTCTTACCATACAGCTAAAATATGTTTTGACTTGGATATTGCCCAATTGGGAGACACCATTTCTATTTCATGACTCATTTATTTGAAGAGAACAGGCCATGGCTTTGAGTGAAAAAGACCATAGCTTTAATCGACGCTCCCTCCATGTTTGCTGTTTTGTAGGGCAATGTGACCTCCTTTCGTCAAATAAGAAAGTGCACATTCTGAGTACTCGACCACGCAGTGCTAGACGTCCCATAAATGTTCCCTTTCTTGTACTCCTGACTTGACAAAATAACATCAATATTATCATTATTATTATTATTATATTATATTATTATTATATTATTATTATTATTATTATTATTATTATTATAATTATCATTATTATTAATATTAATATTATTATTAGTAGTAGTAGTAGAACTAGTAGTAGTAGTAGTAGTAGTAGTAGTAGTAGTAGTAGTAGTAGTAGTAGTAGTAGTAGTAGTAGTAAGTAGAATATCATTATTACATGTATTATTATTATCATTGTTATTAGTAGTAGTAGCAGTAGTAGTATTATCATTATTTATTAATTTTTTTATTATTATTATCATCATTATTATTATTATTATTATTATTATCATCATCATTATCATCATTATCATCATCATCGTTATTATTTTTTTTATTATTATTATTATTTTTATTATTATTATTATTATTATTATTATTATTAGTAGTAGTAGTAGTAGTAGTAGTAGTAGTAGTAGTAGTAGTAGTAGTAGTAGTAGTAGTAGTAGTAGTAGTAGTAGTAGTAGTAGTAGTAGTAGTATCATCATCATCATCATCATCATCATTATTATTATTATTATTGTTATTATTATTATTATTATTATTATTATTATTATTATTATTATTGTTATCATTATCATTATTGTTATAATTATTATCGTTCTTCTTTCTTTATCAGTTCCCATTCTACCTTTTGGTATATGGATTCAGATGCCCGACATGATCTTTCTCGGGGATGCCCTGTCCTGGCAATTTCTGTTTCCTTCCAAAAATGTTAAATCTTTATGGTTCAACGCCTCTTTTACATCTTCTTCCCACTTTCTCCGAGGTCTGCCAATTGGTCTTTTACCTTGGGCTTTAGCACTGTGTACTGATTTAGCTATTCTATTATCATTCATTCTGTTTACATGTCCAAACCATCTCATTTGATTGATTTCTATCTTACTTAGTTTTTATGCCATCTGCTTTGGTTTGATCTCTTATTGTTGTGTTTCTGATTTTGTCTCTTTTAGTTTTCCCTACTACTCTTCTTAGATATTTAATTTTAGCTGCCTGTACTCTACTGTAGTCTCTACTGTCTAAGGTGCAGGTTTCACTGCCATAGAGGAGAGTAGGACAATAAATTGTGCTGTATAGTGCTACTTTGGTTTTTGTTGACAATTCTTGTTTACATACAAATGCCTTTCCTAGATGGCTATATATTGCACTTGCCTTTTTGATTCTCTGGCTGATTTCTTCTCTTAGTTTTCCCTCTGAGTTAATCATTACTCCTAGGTAATTGTAGCTGTGAACTTGTTCTAAATTCTCCCCTGCCCAATTTAAGATTTTGTGTTTTAGCGTCCCTAGTCACTAGCCTTGTTTTGGTTTTCTTTGCACTTACTCTGATTCATCTTTTATTTAGTTCATTGTTCATAATGTTGATATTCGACTGAATGTCACTTTCTGATTTTCCAAACAGAACTAAATCATCGACAAATGAAAGCATTGATACATTTACCGGTTTGAGCTTCCACATACCTACATTCATTTTCTTCCTTTTTGTTTTTGCGACTGAATTCATAAATGTGATAAAAACAAAAGAGGACTTAGGATACAACCCTGTCTTACCCCTATATCTACATCAAATTCGGCAGATATTTTTCCAGCTACTCTCACTGAATCTCACTGCACATGTTAGTTTATTGTTAACACTTTTAATGGATTCTATTAAATTTTACTCTACATTGTGTTCTTTTAAGGAATGCCATAGTTCGTCCCTCCTCACAGTGTCAAACGCCTTTTCTAGATCTATAAAACACAGGTGCAAGTCAATGTTTCTCTCAAGGAATTTTTCTATTATTTGTCTAATAATTGTAAATATGTGATCTTGACTTCTTCCTGGTCTACATCACTCTGATGCTCTTCAATCTGACCCTCTACTCTTTTCCTTAGTCTCATTTCCAGTATCCTGGCATACACTTTTCCTGGTACGCTAAGTAGTGATATCCCTCTATAGTTTGAGCATTCCATAGTTGATCCTTTCTTATGTATTGGTACTACCGTTCCCTTTTTCCAATCGTCTGGCGCCTGTTTGGACTTTCAATTTTTCATGCTTGTTGACATATTGCATGTACATACGTAATAGTTTGTCTGCCTCTCTCCAATGGTTTTTAATAATTTCTGAATAAACTTGATCTGCTCCTCTGGCTTTTCCTAATTTCACCTTTCTTATAGCTGTTTAGATTTCTTCCATTGAGATATCTACATCTTCAGCTGTATCCTCTGGATTACTAGTTACTCTTACTAATTGATCTGTACTCCTTGTTTCATATGTTCTGATTATATTATTGTTGAAAATACTTTCTCCATATTTCCATGATTTCGGTGTCTTCTGTCATTATTTTTCATTTGGTATTCTTAATTTGTCGTATTGGGCATGCTTTAGTCTTTCTCATGCTCTTCATTGCTCCCCCAGAACAGCTTTCGATTTCCTCGACAGCTTTCTTGAAGTCCTTTGTCCAAACTCTTGCCACTGTTCCTGTTTTGCTTTGCTGACTTCCTCTTTGGCGATAGTTCTTTTATTCACGTAATCTATCGTATCCTCTAGCCCCTTTGTTTGCAAGTATTTTTCCTCCAGACATCTTTCTTTTCTTTGATCTTCATCTTCACATTCTCATACCAAAATGCTGTTCTTTTCCTTTCTCCTTTAATTTGTTTCTCACCACAGTACAGCTGAGGGGTGGTTTTTATTTCATACATTTGCCACTTTTCTGCTATCGTCCTATCATTCAGATCCATCTGTCTTTCACTGACAAATCTTTTTATCCTGTATTAGTATTTCTGTTGTCACCTTGAGGCCACCTACCTGACCTTGTTATTTTCTGTCAGAGTTAATCCCTTAGCCTTTGGTCCCCCGAGTCCAGTGTGCAAGGCAGCAGGTTGTTATTTTCTGTCAGGGTTCACTCCTTTAGCCTTTTGTCAACCAAAACTGGTATGCAAGGCAGCAGGTTGTTTTCTGTCAGGGTTAACTCCCTTAGCCGACACGCCTGCTAGGCGACAGGAGACTCATGGGGGCGGGACCACCTAATTTCCGTACAGGTGCTTACCTGTCCACTGTCTGGTATGTGGAAGCTCAAACCAGTAAATGTATCAATGATTTCATTTGTTGATGATTTAGCTCTGTTTGGAAAATCAGAAATGTGACCTTGAGTCGAATATTAGCATAATGAATAAAAGGTAATTTTACGGTTTAGCGGCGTAAAAGAAACTGGGTCATATTTGTACTCAATCTCGGTATTGGCTTAGATTTACATTTAGAGGTGAGATTGAAGAATTCTAGTTCTAGCCTAAACCCCCTATCCCCACGCCATGGTGGGGTGGGTAGGTTGGGGTGAGGAAGGGTGTTCAGGGTAAGGGATTGTGACTCATTCTCACCTCTAAATGTAGATCTAAGCCGATACCGACTCGAGTACAAATTTAAACCACTTTCTGTTACGCCGTTAAACCGTAAAATTATCACAAAAATCTTAAATTGGATGCAGTACTGTCTGGAGTAGTCTATCTTAAATTTAGTCTGTGGACTGTGGACGTGGAGGGTTCAAGCCATCCTTGACCTTCGGATGTTGACCAATGAAATTGTTCCAAAAGATAAACACCCATCAGAATCATCAACGCAATACTGTGTGACATCGGTGACAGCAGACAACAGCCCCATAAAGTGTCGATTACATTGACGATACCTTGTCCTCAATCTCAACCCTAATGAATAATTGAAAGAGACGACGATTTTTAATTATAGTTTGTGTATGAAAGTCGTACAACCATTTAGATATATTTTGGTTATATAATATAATACATTTTATAATAATTCAGATTGATGTGTTAATGAAAGCATATCAGTCTCCAGTCTTATCTTTCAACTAGGCAGCTCACGAAGTATCGAATATATTTCATGTATTTATGTATTTATGTATTTATGTTCGAGTACCAAAGCTCGAGCAGGAGGCATAAGAAAAGAAAACGCAATCAGCAGCTGGTGTAGTGAAGGAAACCAATTTTCTTTTTATTCATAACACTATTACATTCTGCAGTGCTTGTGAAAATAAACAACCATGTCTGCTGACGAGAAGTTTATGGATGATCTTGATAAATATAACATTGAACAGGACAAATATGAGACTCACGCTCACAGTGGGAAAGGAAGAACGAAAAAGAAGCCGAACAGAATCATCACGAGGAACCAGGTGGCCACACAAGGAAAGGTGTTCAGAAACTGATGAACAACGCTCATAAACAAGCAGACAAGGCTGCCAAAAAATGAGTAATACTTCATGTCAGTATCGGTCATATTGAACTTGCAGGTGAGCAACTTGTATGTTTTGTTTTTTCTTTCTTTTTATTGATCTTCTCCTCTGCTCTGTCACTTATAGACATCAATTTGATTAATTTTAGGCGCTTACAATGTCGGGATAATCGCACTTTAGCACTGCAACTGCCAAGAATATGATTACAAACCCAGTTGATGCTCGATACTGGGCATGGTCCCAATAGCCCTCTTTGACTCTCTCATGCTTCTTGATCGCTAGGCGTCACATGACGTGTTATGAAGGGCCTCTGATTCTTACATGTGTTCTCCAGTCATCACCCTATTATTACTCCCATTTTAGCACCGCTGATCATAGTAAATGAAGTTGAAAATACACTGTGGCGGTGCTAAAGTGGGAGTAATACAGTAGCATCCGCCAAATTGCACGCAGTTGAAATGCACGATTCGTCATTATCCACTGTTTGTTTATGTAACGGAATATTACGACGCTAATTTCCCCCTCAAAATGCAACAGATTTTTAGAAAGTCTGTCTTCAATTTGTTGCATTTAAAGAGTCACTTCCTTTGAAAAATAAAGTTAATAACCTCTTCTCGCCTCACTCAAGTGACGCAATGTGACATCTAGATATACCAACTAGTCTTGGTTGTCTCAGTTCTGATTACCCTTACCCTCCCCTTCCCTCCCTCACTTGATAGTTCTGCCAGTTAGACATTCTGATCGTCTCTCTCTCTTCGATCACTGTGAGGAAATCTGAGAAAGGTTTAGGTATCACTTTTGCCCACAGAGATCATACTCGTGTGTCAATCAATTAAAAAAACCAACATTGTCGCCGAATGTCTTCATCCTTGTTGTAATCTTCAGGGGAAGAAGAATGTAACAGATCTATGAGAAGGCCTATTAGATCTTGTCCTCAAAATTCAAACAACAATAACAACAACAATAAAGAGTCAATGTGTATTTCCAATCAAGAATAGCAATGTAAATACACAGTAATGAGTCATGGCCTTTGACTACAAAGGATTTTTTTGTCACCCGTGGACCGTGTATTTTGGCGGAGACCACTATAATAGGGATACGGCGTAGGGCTCAAGTCATCTCCCTATTATTACTCCCACTTTAGCACTGCTGACATAGTAAATGAAGTTGAAAATACACTGCGGCGGTGCTTAAATGGGAGTAATAATAGGGAAACATTTGGGCCAACAAGAGCGGGGCTTTTTATTGTTTGTTTTCATGTAGGAGGGAGGGGAACCCCCAGTTTCCTCAAGAAGAGGATAAAACTGAGAGACAGAACCAGTAAGGAGGTAAAATAATAATATTATTATTATTCCCCGCCATCAGGAAACAAGAATTGCGTTGATCAGCTATTTTAATGAAGGCAGACACAAGAGCATGAATATATTCAAATATCGACATGGGAACACTTGCTTTTAATGCAGAACATACCTCCTCTCCCGCCCCACTCCTCCTCGGGATAAGCTATGGAAATCTAATAAGAAAAATGTGTCTCAAGTCTCATTCCCATAGTTAGGCAGAGAGGAGATGTGACCACAGAAAAGAAATGTAGGGTAGGCTTCGCAAGTGAGGAGAGAGAGCACCGCCAAGTGTCCAAAGGTCATGTCAGTAAAAAAAGATTCAGACTCGGTCATGGAGCAGACGTGCTGTTTATCCCGATTTAATCAGAATCATCCTGATTTTTTAGCAAAAATTTGTGAAATTCTGATTTTCCGTTGGCCCATCCCGATTTTCTTGTAATACAACTGCATTCGTTGCCTGCATGGCATTGTTCTCGTGTGATTTTTTTTTAATCAGCCAAAAGCCGGATGTCTAGCCTATCCAGGATTCATGTTATTATGAGTAATGGTGTATTGAGTCTTCGCTACTATATTGTTCTCTTTGTCCATTCTTCAGAGTACGTGTGCTGTACATGTCCGAAACTTCAAAAATCGTTGTATGATTACATGTTATTGAGGCCTACTGCGATTACTAGAGACTTGAATTTCAAATTGATCAAGCAGAAGGCTTCACTAACATTCAATGACTTGTTAGATCTAAATCTAAACGTCCTAGTAATAGGGACGTCTAGGTCTAGATAATCTCTATCTGTACTCTTAGGTAGATCTAATAGATCTAAAACATTTGAAACAATATGACTCCCTCTGCAGCAAAGTGCGATCACATGTGTCAGAGAGAGAGAGAAATGTCCCGTGTGTGTGTAAAAAGAGGGGAAATAGAGAGCATTTTCATGTGTTTCTTGCGATCGCGAATGTATGCGAGTGTGTGTGTTAGAAAGGGAGTGAGTAACAATTTACGAAGTGAAAGGCAAATGCAAGGAAGAATAGAGGTTGGATGATAATTGACAGATATGTCATGCACGTATGTCTGACCGGTTAGCAGGAGTGGGGTCGGCTTGTGTGTGTGAAGAATGTGAAAATATGATAGCAATGATTAGCAAGATCAGTGACCACTGATGAGAAAGAGAGGAAAAGTGAGCGTGTCTTCCACTTCCAGTATGTTAACAATAAGTGGGAAGGAGGCAACTGTAATGCTGATTTAGTAGCCTACTAGAATTCAGGTTTTATTGGGGGGGGGGTGGCTATTACAATGGATATTTTTACTTGGGAAAAGGCAGAACCAGCGTCAACAATGACCTATTTTATTATTATTAAGTTCGAGATTAGGCGACCAGCTGACTCTATACTCTATACCTGAAATCGTTCATGTATCCTGATTTTTTTTTACATCTAGGTCCTGATTTCCTAAAATTTAGAGTGGCAGGTCTGATGGAGGCTTGTAATCAGTGAGAGGAGAGGGAATCAGTATCACGATAGGCTAGCCTACATCGCGGTCAGTTGGCCTGAGTTTGCGAGAGAGCGCGTGATCGCAGTATTTTTCAGTAAGTTAGGTCGGCTATACACTGCGAACAGTATCGTTTTAAGTTTGATACTGCCTGACAGTGCTTAAGTGCAATTATGCCACAATGTCCAATCAGTTCAGTCTATAAGTATTAGAATCTAGGCCCCATCACTATCATCAGTGAAGGTTAAGGAAGGGTTTACGTAGTCAAATGCACGGATCTAAGGTTCAAGACAAATGGAAGAGATCCATCACAATCACCAAAGGCTGAACTGGAAGGAGTTTCGTAGTCGGGCGCATCCACTCAAACCTTGTTATACCGCCAACAGTTGTGCCAGTGATATCTTGCCATTATGAAGGGAATGGCGTTATAATGAAAACACCTGTTTTCAGTACCTATATTACAGTGAGGGAGATAATCAATATTTGACATATCAAATCGAAGGAAAATGGTCACTGACGAGACAATGTAGGCCTACTGCATGTGAAAAGGCCATAACTATGCAACCCCTACACACCGCGTGGGTGTAACATTACCACTCCCGCTGACAACCACTGGCCACCTGGTTGGCCGGACAACGATAAAAATACTATCCTTGTAGTGTACATAAGTTGTGGGATCACCTTCCCCTCACCTCAGGAGAGAGTTAAAACTTAAGAACAAATTATTAGCAAATTTATCAATAAAGCAAACTATATGAAATATGTGCGAATGTCTACATGGCAATCAAAGTAAATTTGGCTTCCACAATAAACAGAAGAAATTTAAAATGTTCCAGAGATGTTGGAATATGAAATCGAAGCGAAGTCAACTCACAACCACCCTTCAAATAAAGTGTTATTTTAAAACTCATTTTGTGGTAGGCAACGTAATCCATAATTGGAAAATGTTTGCTTTTGTGCCAATGTGGACGATTAACAATATTAATTTTTTTGCCACATCTTGAACGCAACAAAAAGTATTGCCAAATGAAATAAGTAAGTCATATAATTCAGCGCATGTGAAGTGAGAGAGGGAAGGGGTTTGAGTTACAGATTGTGATTAATATTGTCAATATTATTATTTTAGATTGATATTTCAATAAACAACCGTCACAGGTGATGTACACTTTAGTTCGTGTTCAAAACTGGAAATCGTAGAAGGGTATAGATATGTAGTCATTTTCATGTATGCTTACGACTTTTCAGGAGTCAGTTTACATAGAAATTCAGAGCTATGTCATCGAGCGATATAATGGTTTTGTTCATCAAATTTACTACACCTAGAGTGCCTTGGGTCCGATATCCGGGATGATGATTAAATTATGATTGATGTAATTTTTGTTACTTGGGAAGTTGGTCATTTGTTTCAGGTTTTAAAAAATAATTTTTTCATAATTTTATTTCAATCTATGTCGTAATTTTTGTAATTATTGAGATTGCAGCTTTAGATTTATAAAATGAGAAAACAAAATTATTTTGTCATAGATCACAGTCAAACATAAACTAGATGCACACACAAGAACTTGCAGAACACTGATAAGAGTGACACAAGACTTATTCTTCATGAGAATGAGAGTACTGAAGGTTTTGAGACGTTTGTCATCCACTGTTTAGGCTTAAGTCAGGCCAATGAAAATTGGCATAGGCCCAGATTGGGCATCTAAACGAAAGAAAAATGTTTTCCTCGGAATGATGCCAGTCTAACCGATACATTAGTCGCTGGATAAACGCATGCTCTTTGGATGCTGGAAAAAGCTGTTTTTATGCGTACCGTGTGTTGATGAGAACTCAATAAGAGATAACTCATGTTATGTAGAAGGTCTACAGGTAAAAGGTGTCATGCAATTATATTGATCTGTATAATCATGCACATAATGAGATGCGAGAACCAATTACTAAGGGCCTTTGGCCATTAGCCTCGCCCTCACACCCTTACTCTCTATGAGCAGTGTATGTTTGTCACCTGTCATGCTATACATTGAGATATTTTTTGGATTAGCGATTGATCAATTTTCGATCCACAGCATAAAATCTGGACAGCCAGTCTTCTAAGTCTTTCCTCGTCGGAAAATCCTAAAGACTTATCACGAGCAGGGCAGAGAATGTAGGCTAGACATAACATAAAACTGTCTGATACCTTTGTCTTGGTAGTGCTCGGGTAAACAACAATTTAACAAAGCTAGACATAACAATGACAGAAGAAGAGCAAAATACATTTTGTCCTAGTAACTAATATTGTTCGCTACAATGTGTCTTCTAGAAGACTCGTTGTGAGACCCAAAAATGATAGGGCATTCAGAGAAAGTGCCTTTATACGTGTCAACCATGTATTTACACACTGTTATTATATAGTAAAAATTTGGACAGCAGATGTAGGCGTGTGTTTATGTAGTGTGTGTTTATCCAGCGACTACTGTATTGGATCTTGTTGATCACTAAATTTTTTAACTTATTGAGCCTGAGGGCATCGGGAAATTGTAGTATATTGTATTATTGCGAGATCACATCAAACCTGTCCTGCAGTCACTTCATTGGTTACGGGTGGAGAAGAGAATTAAGTTTAAAGTGGCTTGTCTTGTTTTTAAATGTATTTACCATGATGATGCCCCTGAATATCTGAAGTCACTTATTAATGTTCATTGTCCAAGTCGGCAGCTTAGATTCTGAAATGTCTTGTCACGTGCTCGTCAAATGTCAAAATCTAAATTTTTTGATCACACCTTTACACTTTCTGGCCCCGCTGTCTGGAACTCTTTATCACCTCATACACGAAATTCCAAATTACTCGACTCTTTCAAAAGATCATTGAACACAGAACTTCTGCATTCGATACACTAAGTTGAATGCATGATTAATATAGCTTATGTGTGTTTTTCTTTTTGGTGTATTATCAATTATCTTTTATTATCTAGGTACGTACTAAAGTATCATAGTCACTCTGCTTGAATCATAATGTTCCATATCACACTGTCATTGTAAAGCGCCTTTGAGCATATTTTATGGATATTGACGCTATATAAATTATAAATTATTATTATTATTGGACGCAGCCATTCATTCCCTTCACATTGATACCATAAAATAAGCTCAGTATCAATTCTTTTAATTTTTACGATTTATTTTAGATACGATAACTTTCAACACAGTAATTTTGTCTAACTAGTTGGTACTCATTTCAATCAGCACGGTGTAATGTATAAAAAAAATGTACGTATTATATGACACACTTTATGCAATAGTGCCTTAGATCATCAGGAAAATATGTACCTGTTATCAGAAGATACTTTGAAATGAGTATAAAGACAGGGAAGTTGAAACAGGGTCGATAAAAAGTAGCTGAGAGCCTCTTAGTCTTATGGTTTTATGACGTTTCAAAGTATTATCCTACTCATTTCTAGTTTTTAAGATGAAAAAACATTAAAATAAGGGGAAAAGAGTTTGAAATACGATTATCTCATAATTGACTTTTTAAAACTTTTTGCTAAGTAGTTCTACAATTTTCAACGGATTATCCTGAAATTTGGCATACATCTGCGTTATATCATTATTAAGAGATAACCTTATGGGATTATCAATATCGTTTGTACTTTCTGAGAAATTCCTGTTTTTTTGTTGAAAATTTGGGAGCAATTAGTTTCCTTCAAGTTTCAATTTCTGAAAATTTGTAAAACTATATAAAATATAACAAAAACGATACGTAGATTCAGGATATTGGTTTAAAGTTGCTGGTTTAAATTATAAACCTCTAAAACGAAAAATGTAGAACTACCCAAGTTTTTGATAATTGTCAATATAGTAGTTTTGTATTGACCTATATTGTCAATATAGTAGTTTTGTACCTAGTTTTGCACAGAAATTCAAGATCACGGCCATTTCCGTGGCAGCTAAACTTTCATTCAAAAATGATTTTCACAATTTGTTACCTCTAATTTCGCCGTGCTGAAGTTATGATGCTTAAAATTGTATATATCTTCAAACTCAAATAACTCACCCGCAGGAACCTCCCCCACCCCTCTCTCTCTTAAGGAAAAGAATTGGGGATTTTTAATGACCTCATTGGACCCGAGGTCTTGTTGTATCCAAGTTTGCTAGAGTCAAGGTTTACAGTATAAAGATGCAGACCCAGAGATTACTGATTTATAGACAGGATATTTAAACAGTTAAGTGTCTGTTTTCCCCTGCTTCCTGTCACTATACGTTTGAAATACTTTTTCAACTTTTTAAATCTAACTAAAGCTGGATTGCTTACGTGCATCATGGACTGGAAGTCAAAGATTCTTTACATACTAATTTTTACTATTACATGTAGGCTTACGATGCATATTATAGTGGATAACTCTTTATGGGGAAAAGTAGATGCAGATACATGTATCATATTGATAATTCTGCTTTCTTCAGTAACCAAATCTGCTGTACCTGTGTTGTGTGTTTTTTTGTTTTCTTCCTAATCTTGTTTGACCTGTATCAATTTGTGTAGTTTCCTAAGACAGTTTAATACATTACATATGTTTTCATTTCTATTTGTGTCACAGGGTTGATGAACTTGGAAAAGGTTAACGGATATCATTATGGAGTAGGATTGTGAATGTCAAGTTTCTCGTCAAAGGTCCCTCTGGACTGTTCGAGGGTGGCAAGACTGCAGAGCCTTACATGATTTGCTGGGCGGCTGCTTTGCCTATCAGCATTTACTTAATATTAACATCATCATCTCGTTTTATTTATGTTTTATCACATATCATCATGTGTGCATCTTTGTGTCTTTGTCCTACTGAATGTAAAATAGTGCTACAAGTTGAAAGGTATGTCTGTGTTGCTACTTTCAACCATGCCTCTTTTATATTCAGTACTTCCAATTTACAAGGCCAGTTAAAGAAAAATATTTTGTGTTTGTTTCAGTCTTTTAATGACACTGTACCATTTATTTTTGCTTATTATACTGTCTAGGTTTTTCTCAAAGCATCACTTTTCATGTTCATTATGTTGGGCTATCGGGTCATGTAGTAGTTATGTAGAATTAATGTCACTTTGCAAACGGAAGAGGTATCAAAATTGTTAAGTTTGTGGTCTACTTTTTCTGAGAAAGGACAGTCGGGTTTGGGGCTTTTTTTTATCTTGCTGTGATACATTTTGTATTTGTAATCACCCATTTTCTTATAATATTATATTTGTCTGTCTTTTTTCTTTATGTCTCTTCCCTCTTTTGTTCTTTTCCAAACACAGAGCCAAAAACATGTTTAGTTCTAAACATAGAATTTGAGATTTTCATATGGTCCATATATAAAATCTCAAATTCTATTAGGTCCTACTAAAATGTTTTCATGAAAAAATAATTATTTGACAATTACAAAGTTATGCCATGTTACATGTGTCCTTAAACTTTAAACTTAAACCTTCAATTGGCACAATAAATTGATAAATTAAAAACATAAATCTGGGTTTGTTTTGTATTGTGGTTTGTTCTGAATGTGTATACACAAGCTTGTACTTTGTGGTTTTTTTTTTCAGGACTTCTGTTACCCTTCACTGCTTGACTATTTGTTATGCATTGTACATGTATTTTCTCACTACTCACTGCTGTGGGCAGTTGGCAGCCCTTGTTTGTAGTCTTACTTCTTTCCTTTCCCTCTTTCACTTATCTTTACTTTCATCTTGCTGTTTCCTCTTATTTTACCCTGAGATCACAGCATATCGTGGACAGGGTAAATTTCAGTAACTTGATGACCTCCCCATCTGTGGGTCCCACTTCTATGTTTTTCTGTCCCCTCTTACTTCACCTTGAAATTACCACATGCAGTAGAAAGTAAATTTAAACTAATGTATTTTTTTAAAATACCTCATACTAGTTTACTACTCAATTCTCATATGATGCTTAGGGTGAATTGCATTATTGCAGTGAAACAAACCTAACACTCTCTCGCTGTTGGCGGGTGCTGCTGGTAGGTCACACTTCTTTCCTTCTTTCACTTAAATCTCATCTTGCTGTTTCCTCTTAATTCACCCTGAAATCACCGAAATGGTGGACAGGATAAATTTAATTGAAATAAACAAAACTCTCTCACGAATGATACATATATATACTATTATGATAATGTAGTGCTGTATTAATGTAGTAGGTGACGAGATGATTGAGTGGTTAAAGAGGTTGCACTGTGGTCCAGATGTACATGTACTGGGTTTGAGCCCCACTCAAGACATTTCCTTGGCGAAGAAAATTTACCTATTTTGCTCCCTTGGACAACATAGAGCGACTCCTGTTCCATTGAGCGTTAGCTCGGTGATAGTCTGTAGTTGATTCATCGACAAACTGTACGATATCGAAAGGATGGCGGGAATCCTATCAGCTTTCTCGATAAACTTGAGCGCCAGATATTTTCCGCAGGCGAACTGAGGGATGAGCGGAGACGGAGTGACTTCTTTGATGTTGCCCCAGGCGGAGTTAAAAATGCAGTCTAAAAATAACCTAAATATTAGTCAAATCAGAAAAATAATAAGATCTTCTTGATCAGCGACTCAAAATTAGTGAAAAGCACGCGTGGAACGCAATTTAGTGCCGGATTACCAAGTTTAATTTTTTGTGTGTGTTTTGATTTGTTTTTTTTGTTGTTGACGTTTTGAGTTTCGCACAAACTAGCTACAACAGTCCAAGGACTGACAGTTTAAAGATAAAACTGTTCGTCTGAACGGAACTTTTCTCGTCGACTGTCAGTTCAACGATGACCCAGATTTAGCGTCTGTCGGTTAAACTGTCAGTTAGTCGATGAATCAACTGTACGTTTAAAGGGACCTTAATTATTCCGAGGAGAGGTAACCGTGCTGACGGGTGGGTGAACTGAGGACAACCAATTCGCCCCAGTCTTAAATGAACACCTAATGACAAGAGGCAAATGCTGGGATGGAAACTAATTGAAAGTTGTTGTTTTATGACATGTATTATCAATGATTTACGAAAATGGCTGTAGGTAAAATGAGGAGACAGATGACATTGACATTATTGACAAGATGTCAAGCTAACCTGTCGCTGGGCATGGGCTATGAAAAACAAAACAAAAAGACATTTCAAACCCGACCGCTCTCACGTTCACATTGCATGTCATTTGTCATGGTGGTGTGCGACAGTGGCATCATTCAAGTCCAACTATACGATTACTCTACAACGTGTACGATGTATTAGTATTACTAAAACGTACTACTACCAAATATTGTCTACTATAAACTGGAAATAGCCATCACGATATCCTAAACCATGTGATGTTTACCACAGCTGTAACTAGACCGACATTCGTTGTTTTGGTTGTGGAACTAGCGTAACGTTACACATGGGTGCTTTAGTTTCTAATTACACTCATTAATTAAACATAATATTAATTTTAGTTAGTGAAAAACGGAGTTCCGTGCAGATAAGTGACAGGTGCTAAAAAAAAAACCACATAAAAATTAGATACTCGATATTACCTCAAAATAACCAACGTCTTAAACTAATAACAGACAGGGCTAAATACCTAAGAAGAGTACGGTAATTGTAAACAATAAATTACAATGGGAAGAGCAACCTAAAGCCCTGTGTAGAAAAGCAACTGGCCTGTGTTACTATTAGTAATACTATATTACATGTAATAATAATAATAAACTGTATTGTCCATCATTGGCACATCATTTTGATCACATCAGTAGTTAAAATCCAAATGTATATTATACTTATAGTATGACGCGTAGAAATATAACATAGTTTGTATATAATTACTATATAACTAATAATGACATACATAAAGACAAGCAGTGAGGCAAGGGGCATGTCGGAAGTTAATGTAATGACACAAGATAATATGAAAGCCCCATAGGAACAAAGATGAGACAAAAACAAGGAAGGACAGAAAAAAAATCCAGACCACCATGGGGATCGAACCCGCGACCTCTGCGTCGGCACCCATCGCCTCGCCATAAAGAAAGCGTGCTACCCGCTATGGCAGCGAAACCTGAACATCAGACAGTAGAGTACAAGTAGCTGAAATGAAATATATAAGAAGATTAGTAGGGAATACTAAAGAGACAAAATCAGAAACACAACAATAAGAGATCAAACCAATGTAGATGGTAAAAAAACTAAGATAAAAATAAAGCAATTGAGATGGTTTGGCCATGTAAACAGAATGGATGACAATTGAATAGCTAAATCAGTATATAGTGTTAAAAGCCAAGGTAAAATCAGGGAATGAAATTGATCTAAAAGCATGCAAGGAGATGATCCTTGGTGAGAAAAATAAAGAAACTCTCTCCACAAACAAAACGAATAATTGTACAAAGAAAGGGACACAGTGGTCAAGCGTAAAACAATAATAATAATAGACAAAAAACATAATACATAGACCAACTAGCACTAGCAGAAAGATCAGCTAGCAAATGAGATGATGAGAACCTGGGACTACCTATACTGAGATTTCCTAGATGAGAACCCTATATGACATAACCAATAAATCGTCAGGAGATATTTGTTATGAGTCATAGTGGTAAGGGATCAGTGAAGGACAAGAATACACAGTTCTCACTATTGATCAAGACTTTCGATTACAAGTTTGAATGAGCAAAGCTACTCAAAGTGTTTTTGTTTTGTGGTCAATTTTTTCACCTATGATTGGTTGTTTTTTTTAAATTGGGAACAATCGGAGCATTGCCCCGAGGCCTATGGAGTCTAGCTAGGGAAGAGGGGGTACTAAACTTGGCGTGTTGTTGTGGGGGGGGGGGGGGGGATAAGTACCCTGGACAAAAATGTTTTTGCGTGCGCCTATTGGCAGCAGGTGTGTGGGCCTTAAAATTTCCCTGCACCGGCACATTACACTAATTACAGTTTCCTCGGCGGTCCTCTATCTATCTTTCTATCCATCCATCAATCTACCTATCTATCTATCTTTCCATCCATCAATCTATCTATCTATCTATCTATCTATTCATTCATCTATCTATCTATCTATCCATCCATCCATCTATCTATCTAATCATCCATCTATCTATCCATCCATCCATCTATCCATCTATATATCTATTCATCAATCTATCTATCTATCCATCTATCTATCTATATATTATCGGTCTATCTATCTATCTACATTGTATATATCTATCTATCCATCCATCTATCTACCTATCTATCGATCTATCCATCTATCTTATCTATCTATCTATCTATCTATCTATCTATTCATTCATCTATCCATCTATCTATCTATCTATCTATCTATTCATTCATCTATCTATCCATCCGTCCGTCCATCCATCTATCTATCTATCCATCCATCGATCCACCCATCCATTCATCTATCTATCCATCTATCTATCCATCCATCTATCTATCCATCTATGTATATATTCATCAATCTATCTATCCATCTATCTATCTATCTATCTATCTATCTATCTATATATCTATCTATCTATATATCTATTTATCGATCTTTCCATCTATCTAACTATCTATCTATCTATCCATCCATCCATCTATCTATCTATCCATCCATCCATCATCTATCTATCCATCCATCCTTCCATCTATCCATCCATATATATCTATCTATATCTATCTATCTATCTATCTATATATATATATATATATATATATATATATATATATATATATATATATATATATATATATATATATATATATATATATATATATATATATATATATGTTATTTTCTGGGCGTCCTCTGTCTCTCTCCATTATTCTGTGCCACGTTGTTTCTAGGCGTCCTCTGTCTCTCTCTCCAGCATTCTGTGTGCCATGTTATTTCTAGACGTCCTCTGTCTCTCTCTCCAGTATTCTGTGCCACGTTGTTTCTAGGCGTCCTCTGTCTGTCTGTCTGTCTGTCTGTCTGTCTGTCTGTCTCTCTCTCTCTCTCTCTCTCTCTCTCTCTCTCTCTCTCTCTCTCTCTCTCTCTCTCTCTCTCTCTCTCTCTCTCTCTCTCTCTCTCTCTCTCTCTCTCTCTCTCCTCCATCATTCTGTGCCACGTTGTTACTAGGCGTCCTCTGTCTCTCTCTCCATCATTCTGTGCTATGTTGTTTCTAGGCGTCCTCTGTCCCTCTCCATCATTCTGTGCCATGTTGTTTCGAGGCGTCCTCTGTCTCTATCTCTCCATCATTCTGTGCCATGTTGTTTCTAGGCGTCCTCTGTCTCTCTCCATCCTTCTGTGCCATGTTGTTTCTGGGCGTCCTCTATCTCTCTCTTTCCATCATTCTGTGCCATGTTATTTCTGGGCGTCATCTATCTCTCTCACCATCATTCTGTGCCATGCTGTGTCTGGGCATGTCATCTGTCTCTCTCTCTCTATCATTCTGTGCCATGCTGTTTCTGGGCGTCATCTGTCTCTCTCTCCATCATTCTGTGCCATGTTATTTCTGGGCGTCCTCTGTCTCTCTCTCCATCATTCTGTGCCATGTTATTTCTGGGCGTCCTCTATCTCTCTCTCCATCATTCTGTGCCATGTTATTTCTGGGCGTCCTCTGTCTCTCTCTCTCCATCATTCTGTGCCATGTCTTCTTCTTTCTCTCTCTCTCTCTCTCTCTCTGTCTCTCTTGTCTCTCTCTCCTCCCTCTCCCTCCTCTCTCTCTCTCTCCCTCCCTCCCTCTCTCTCTCTCTCTCTCTCTCTCTCTCTCTCCCCTCTCTCCCTCCCTCCCTCTCCCTCTCTCTCTCTCTCTCTCTCTCTCTCTCTCTCTCTCTCTGTTGTCTCTCTCTGTCCTCTGTCTCTCTCTCCATCATCTCTGTGCTGTTGTTTTTTCTCCCTCTCTCTCTCTCTCTCTCTCATTCTGTGCCATGTTGTTTTTAGGTCGCTCTCTCCATCTCTCCTTCTCTCATTCTCTGTGTCCTCTCTCTGTCTCTCTGTCTCTCTCTGTCTGTCTCTGTCTCTCTGTCTCTCTGTGTCTCTCTCTCTCTGTCTCCTCTCTCGCTCTCTCCATCTTCTGTCTCTCTCTCTCTCTCTCTCTCTCTCTCTCTCTCTCTCTCTCTCTGTCTCTCTGTCTCTGTGTCTCTGGGCTCCTCTTTCTCTCTCCATCTTCTCTCTGTTATCTCTCTCTCTCTCTCTCTCCATCATTCTGTGCCATCTTGTTTCTGTGCGTCCTCTGTCTCCTCCATCATTGTGTGCATGTTATTTCTCTCTCTCTCTCCATCTTC
Organism: Doris montereyensis; assembly: GCA_037039925.1. Classification (NCBI taxonomy): domain Eukaryota; kingdom Metazoa; phylum Mollusca; class Gastropoda; order Nudibranchia; family Dorididae; genus Doris; species Doris montereyensis. The sequence goes on along the minus strand of JAXRKP010000765.1, from coordinate 199,126 downwards.
TGTGCCACGTTGTCTCTCTGTCTGTCCTCTGTCTCTCTCTTCTCTCATTCTGTACCACGTTGTTTCTGTCTGTCTTCTGTGCCATGTTGTTTCTAGGTGTCCTCTGTCTCTCTCCATCATTCTGTGCCATGTTGTTTCTAGGCATCCTCTGTCTCTCTATCTCTATCATTCTGTGCCATGTTGTTTCTAGGCGTCCTCTGTCTCTCTCCATCATTCTGTGCCATGTCCTCTCTCTGTCTCTCTCTCTCTCCATCATTCTGTGCCATCTTGTTTCTCTGTCTCTGTCTCTCTGTCTCTGTGTGTCTTGTCTCTCTCTCTGTCTCTCTCCATCATTCTCTCTCATGTTGTTTCTCTCTCTGTCTCTCTCTCTCCATCATTCTGTGCCATGTTGTTTCTCTCATCTCTCTCTCTCTCTCCATCATTCTGTGCCATGTTATTTCTGGGCGTCCTCTTCTCTCTCTCCATCATTCTGTGCCATGTTATTTCTAGACGTCCTCTGTCTCTCTCCATCATTCTGTGCCATGTTGTTTCTGTGTTTCCTCTCTCTCTGTCTCTCCATCATTGTGTGCCATGTTATTTCTAGGCGTCCTCTGTCTCTCTCCATTATTCTGTGCCACGTTGTTTCTAGGCGTCCTCTGTCTCTCTTCCATCATTCTGTACCATGTTGTTTCTAGGCTCTCTGTCTCTCTCTCCAGCATTCTGTGCTATGTTGTTTCTAGGCGTCCTCTGTCTCTCTCCATCATCTGTGCCTGTTATTCTCTAGGCGTCTTGTTCTCTATCTCTCTCATCTGTGCCATGTTGTTTCTAGGCGTCCTCTGTCTCTCTCCATCCTTCTGTGCCATGTTGTTACTGGGCGTCCTCTGTCTCTCTCTGTCCATCTGTGCCATGTTGTTTCTGTGCCCTCTCTCTCTCTCTCCATCATTCTGTGCCATGTTGTTTCTGGAGCGTCTCTCTCTCTCTCTGTCTCTCTCTCTCTCATTCTGTCCATGTTGTTTTCTGGGCGTCATCTCTGTCTCTCTATCTCCATCATTCTGTGCCTTGTTATTTCTGGGCGTCATCTATCTCTCTCACCATCATTCTATGCCATGTTGTTTCTGGGCGTCCTCTGTCTCTCTCCATCATTCTGTGCCATGTTGCTTCTAGGTGTTTCTCTCTTTCTCTCTCCATCATTCTGTGCCATGTTGTCTCTGTCTCTCCTGTCTCTCTCTCTCTCTCTCTCTCTCTCTCTCTCTCTCTCTCTCTCTCTCTCTCTCTCTCTCTCTCTCTCTCTCTCTCTCTCTCTCTCTCTCTCTCTCTCTCTCTCTCCCTCTCTGTGCCATCTCTCTCTCTCTCTCTCTCTCTCTCTCTCTCTCTCTGCTCTCTCTCTCTCTCTTATCTCTCTCTCTGTCTCTCTCTCTCCATCATTCTGTACTGTTGTTTCTAGTCTCTGTCTCTCTCTGTTCTGTGCTATGTTGTTTCTAGTCCTCTGTCTCTCTCCATCATTCTGTGCCATGTTATTTCTAGGCTCCTCTGTCTCTATCTCTCCATCATTCTGTCTTTCTCTCTCTGTCTCTCTCCATCCTTCTCTTTCTATCTCTCTCTCTCTCTCTTTCCATCATACTGTGCCATGTTGTTTCTAGGTGTTCTCTGTCTCTCTCCCATCATTCTGTGCCATGTTGTTTCTGAGCGTCCTCTGTCTCTTTCTCCATCATTCTGTGCCATGTTGTTTCTGGGCATCCTCTGTCTCTCTATCTCCATCATTCTGTGCCATGTTGTTTCTAGGCCTGTTGTCCTGGGCGTCCTCTGTCTCTCTCCATCATTCTGTGCCATGTTGTTTCTCTGTTCTCTCTCTCTCCATCATTCTGTGCCATGTTGTTTCTGGGCGTCCCCCCTCTCTGTCTCTCTCTCTCTCTCTCTCTCTCTCTCTCTCTCTCTCTCTCTCTCTCTCTCCTCTCTCTCTCTCTCTCTCTCTCTCTCTCTCTCTCTCTCTCTCTCTCTCTCTCTCTCTCTCTCTCTCTCTCTCTCTCTTCCTGTCTCTCTCTCTCCATCATTCTGTGCCATGTTATTTCTGGGCGTCCTCTTTTCTCTCTCTCCATCATTCTGTGCCATGTTATTTCTAGACGTCCTCTGTCTCCTCTCCATCATTCTGTGCCATGTTGTTTCTGTGTGTCCTCTGTCTCCTCCATCATTGTGTGCCATGTTATTTCTAGGCGTCCTCTGTCTCTCTCTCCATCATTCTGTGCCACGTTGTTTCTAGGCGTCCTCTGTCTCTCTCTCCATCATTCTGTGCTATGTTGTTTCTAGGCTCCTCTGTCTCTCTCTCCATCATTCTGTGCCATGTTATTTCTCTAGGCGTCCTCTGTCTCTATCTCTCCATCATTCTGTGCCATGTTGTTTCTAGGCGTCCTCTGTCTCTCTCCATCATTCTGTGCCATGTTGTTACTCTAGGCTCCTCTGTCTCTCTCCATCATTCTGTGCCATGTTGTTTCTGGGCTCTCCATCCTCTATCTCTCTCTGTCTCTCTCCATCATACTGTGCCATGTTGTTTCTAGGCGTTCTCTGTCTCTCTCCATCATTCTGTGCCATGTTGTTTCTAGCGTCCTCTGTCTCTGTCTCCAGCATTCTGTGCCATGTTGTTTCTGGGCGTCATCTGTCTAGGCTCTCTATCTCCATCATTCTGTGCCTTGTTCTCTCCATTTCTGTGCCATGTTGTTGCTGGTCTCTATCTCTCATCATTCTGTGCCATGTTGTTTCTGGGCGTCCTATCTGTCTCTCTTTCCATCATTCTGTGCCATGTTGTTCTGGGTGTTTTTCTGTCTCTCTCTCTCCATCATTCTGTGCCATGTTGTTTCTGGGCGTCCCCTGTCTCTCTCTCTCCATCATTCTGTGCTCTTCTGGGCGTCATCTCTCTCTCTCATTCTGTGCCATGTTGTTTCTGGGCGTCTCTCTCTCTCCATCATTCTGTGCCATGTTGTTTCTGGGTGTCTCTCTTTCTCTCTCCATCATTCTGTGCCATATTATCTCTCTCCTCTCTCTCTCCATCTCTCTCCATGTTGTTTCTCTCCCTGTCTCTCTCTCATCTCTCTCTCTCTCTCTCTCTCTCTCTCTCTCTCTCTCTCTCTCTCTCTCTCTGTCTCTCTCTGTGTGTGTGTGTGTGTGTGTCTCTCTCTCTCTCTCTCTCTCTCTCTCTCTCTCTCTCTCTCTCTCTCTCTCTCTCTCTCTCTCTCTCTCTCTCTCTCTGTGTGTGTGTGTGTGTGTCTCTCTCTCTCTCTCTCTCTCTCTCTCTCTCTCTCTCTCCATCATTCTGTGCTCATTCTCTCTCTCTCTCTCTGGGTCTCCTCTCTCTCTCTCTCTCTCTCTCCATCATTCTGTGCCATTTTATTTCTGGGCGTCCTCTGTCTCTCTCCATCATTCTGTGCCATGTTATTTCTGGTCGTCCGCTGTCTCTCTCTTTCTCATCATTCTGTGCCATGTTGTTTCTGGGCGTCCTCTGTCTGTCTGTCTGTCTGTCTGTCTGTCTGTCTGTCTGTCTGTCTCTCTCTCTCTCTCTCTCTCTCTCTCTCTCTCTCTCTCTCTCTTCTCTCTCTCTCTCTCTCTCTCTCTCTCTCTCTCTCGCCATCATTCTGTGCCATGTTATTTCTGGGCGTCCTCTATCTCTCTCTCCTTCCGGTGTCCATCCTGAGGCAATAGCACAATGTCAAATTGTCATTCATTCCTATGGTCCTTCCCTAAGATATGGCATATCCATGACCACCCTCTCCTCCTCACCTCATTGCTGATTTCATCTGTGTTTGCGATCTCCAGTATTTATTTGTTTGTTGCTAATGTGTTGTTGCCATATTTATCATCCTGAAGATAACGTACGAGCTTCCACTTAATTCCATAATCCCTTAGAACTTAGACATGACATGGGGCGTCCATGTATAAGTGCAGTGATGGTTATGGTCCTTAATGTCATTTTTTCAGCTGCACGTAATGCATGATGCGTGAACAACGATTACGGTACATGGATATGGAAACTTAACTAAGGTTTATAACGCATCACGCACACATGGAAACGCCTTAAAATTAAATTCCCATTTAATCATTGTTTACGCACTATGCATTACATACACATGAGAAAGCCGCGACTTCGGCTGCTGTTATAGTCAATATTACTTTATGTAGCAACGTTTTTTTTGCCGATAACTTTGTTCTTTTACATCACGTCAAGTTCAAAATTGATCAAGGTCTTAAAAAGCTCATGTCGCAAAATACATGTACATATTTTTTTTAAATTAAAAAAAAATCAAAACAAAAAAGTTTTCTTCATAGAATGTGCAAAACAATAAACGCCTCTAATTTTATTGTTTGCATTATAAACTTGTCTTTCATGTCGTTCTTAAATGCAAATGCATACTTTCTTTTAAAGGTAACATAATCATCTTCTTCGATTTCATCATTGTCTTCTTCCGATTCAGACTAATCTGCTTTTCTGTTTCAGCTGCAAGTTATGGATTTTCTAACATTGAACGAAACGTTGCAATAATGCAATTAGTTGTATATTGTTCTTATACGGTTTTATTCATGCTGTCGAGATGTCACGAAAAAGACAGTGGACCCCTGGTACTCTTTTCAAACTCGGTACATTGTATTTACTGTACACCCCTTGAATATGCGTGTTTTTGTAAAAATTGTCATCGAAGGGTATTTTTTTGGGTTATTTTACGTTAATACTGAACGGAAAAAATATTGCTATATTGCGTCATGAAATGAAATTGACTATAGCTACTATCGTTGGGCCCATCCTTTGTCTCTGTGAGTACCACGTGTTCATCCTTTTTAAATTGCTCTTCGATATAAACGTACATTAAAGTACTTTAATTTGCAGGAAATAATGTTAAAAACAGTTGGGCAAGACAAGGATATATATATATATATATATATATATATATATATATATATATATATATATATATATATATATATATATAAAGGGAGAGAGAGAGAGAGAGAGAGAGAGAGAGAGAGAGAGAGAGAGAGAGAGAGAGAGAGAGAGAGAGAGAGAGAGAGAGAGAGAGAGAGAGAGAGAGAGAGAGAGAGAGAGAGAGAGAGAGAGAGAGAGTTTTTATGTTCTTGATAAAGCATAAAGTTCTACATTCACAAGGCAATTCTTTATTGAATTTGCATCCATCACAATAATTATAGGTTAAATGGCACATTCTATATTAACACAGCCTCATCTGCGTATCTTATGATATATATGTATATACCCCGATAAGAAACCTAAGATCAAATAATGAGAAAACTCTTAGTAAAACCTAAAATAACTCACAAAATCGGTGAACAATCGTTTGAATTCTCGGCTCCCCACTTTTGGAATTCTCTCACCTCCCACAGATTAGGTGTGCTAGATCTAGTTCACTAGCGGCGTTTAAATCAGGACTAACATTCCATCTTTTACGATGTAAGGTATTTGATGTGACTATGTTTTGTTCTATTATGTAATGTATTATATATTATTATGTTGTTCTGCTGCTGCTGTAGAGCCCTTTGAGCATGTTTTCTACTGGGTAAAGTGCTTTATAAGCGCCATTTATTATTATGAATGGGTGCAGATGTGTCTGTTCTTGAGGTTGGAATCGCAAATCTATTGAAAGAGTTTTTTGTATGGGTGAGCCTGTTGGAAAGGTGGCTCATCGGTATTCCAATCGACTCCTTCAGCTTTGGATGACGTTCTGAGTTTGGTTTTAGCTCTTCTCTCTTGTAGTTGTAACCGTTGGAGATCGTTTACAAGGCTGACACTGACAGATGGTGTTTCATATTCGTAAGTTTCGCTGACAAATCGTACTGCTCTTCTTTGCGTCTGTTCCTTAGCTTGTTATTATTGTTCTTATTCGTCACGTTCGACGTACTCCTTGCCTCTCTGACAGAGGAGCTACGGTCAAAACTGCGGATGGCGGCAGTCCATCATCAGTCGGAACCACAGAATATATAATTTCTGTAATTTCTATTCTGTAGTCGGAACCACCACGCTTTTAGCCGAAACGGTGGTGGTAGAAGAAATATGAGCAAAAAACGACCTCCTTCTGAGCCGAGGCTACTCTTCTCCACATACAAGAGGTCGCATTGACCGAAGACATGCCAGATAGATGTTTTGTTCTTGAGGTTTCACGAGGACAAATTTAATGACTTTGCTGTTAATTACAAATACACAGCAACAAACAAAAAACAAAATCATTTTCATTCCAAAAGAAACATCAATAATAAATTATGCTCCTGGAAAGTTTTAGGTGACAGATTCAGACTTGCTATGTTTTATTTCATAATTAAAGTTCAAGTTGAAATCTCGAGAATATTTTATCAGTCAGATGTGCCATGTTAGAATAAAATCAGTTAAAATATAATTTAGACATAAGTCACTTTCACACTGCTTGAACAAATTATTAGAATGTTTTGATTGAGGTCGAGAAAACATAATTAATGTTAATAGAAGTGAAATATGACAATCCACTAATCGAGACAGAATGAAATCTATTCTGTGAAAATCTATTCTATTCTATGGAAATTTTCACTTTGATGGAGATAACTTTGTTCTGTCTTTATAAGTGGAGTTGTCACTTATTGTCATATTTCACCTTTGAGATCCGCTCCTTTGTATTATTAATGATAATATAATATTTTTTAGGTTAAAATGGCCATGTCGCCAAAAGTAATACCGCCAACCCGCCGCAAAGCCTCAAAAGTAGTGAACAGTGTAAACGCTCAAATGACAGAAAGATGGCGGACAACGTAGACATAGACCTATACGATAATATTGAAGATGAATTCAGTCAGGTAAGCTGACCTAGACAGACACAAATTGCTCACTGTGATAGGAGAATTTATTATGATTAATTTGCCATGACATTAGTGGGCGCTCTCTACTCTCTTGGCATGTAAAGAGTTCATGCAGATCAGAGTCGAAACCAATGTGATTATTGTGTTATTTGATAGTGGATGAGGATGGCCTGCTCTAACCAGCACCCTCATTTCGGATTCCTTCTTGGCTTGGTCTGTCGCACTGGCAAGTGTTTTGGCATAGATTCTTGATCTAGGCTTTATTTTGATCCAGGTTTTGTCTTCTCATCCATAGCACCCAGCCACACTTGATCTCAATCAGCAATAGTAATATTACACAATATTTTGGTACATAGATCTAGATCTAAGATATTTAGATATGGCAGGTTTCACAAAATTGTCCATCCCCATTTCCTCTTTGTTAAAATGTACATGTTATATTTTTTACAAGTGTTATATACCATGTTAAAGCTTAGAACATGAGGATTCCAGATATATGACTTTAGAGATAGCAAAGGACTGTGGGGCAAAGTAAATTAGCTTTTAAAAGTAATGTTTTTCAGTAAAGGGGCATAACTGAAAATTCTAGGTCAATGCCAGTGCGTAATGTTCACGTGAACTGCACGCGTCCGTCGACCGAGGTTTCTGGCATTTGTTGTGACGTAACGCTTGGGCATCTGGTTTGGAGAGTTCCCTGACTTTCCCTAGTTCTCAATAAGATGTGAAGTCTGTGTTTGTGTTTCCAGACACCTCGGGCGTGGAGTCCACGGCCGGTGCCTTACTGTTGATCAGATGACTCGCGTTCCGGATCGTGTGGATGGATGAAAACCGTGCTTTTTGTCCCGTTTTTTTTTTTAAAAATCTGTGATTATGCATATAACATATACTATCCTTATTACGTGTTACGGGTTTATCGTGTGTACCATTTTGCTCAAACTGGTACGGTAAACTTCACGACCTTATAATTTTAACGAGTGAGGATGCGATACGTATAGGCTGATATTTGCCAATAGAGAAAGAGAGAGAGAGATGCACCAGCAACAAAAGCCTGCCGAAAAGAAAGCGCTTTTGACGACAACTCCCTTTCTCCCCCAACAGCTCCCATCACCACTTCTCCGCTGCTCCGTCATCACTCCCCCCCCTCTCTCTCTAACTATCTAGTCACATAGAGCGCCCCACTAGACTAGCACAAACTTGTCTTTATCGATCGATAATTACTTCGCTGAATACGGGACGGATGGGAGCGGTGGCTGACAAATCTTGAACTCTACTTGAACCTGTGCTATTAGTATTATTTTCTCTCTCTCTCTCATTGAAAAGCGTTTTTAGTAATATTGTATTGTTATGCCAAGAAGACTGTGCATAGTGGAGACGTAGAGTCACTATCGTTGTAATGGACTTCTAAACCTCCCGTGTGCCAATTATCTTGTCTTTATTTATTAGAACATAATAAATCATGAAAGCCAATTGATTGCCGGACTTCTTTACATAAGTTTCACTCACGATAAGCCAAAGTAGGTTTTGCTAATGCAACAGAATCTAACCTGAACGGTCTCCGAATCTAACCTGATCACAGTCTGCTTTCTGATGTCCGATCATCGTTTACATTTTTGCATGGCCGTAAGAGTCATCCAAAAACAAAATATTCCATAAAGCCAACCAGACATTTTAAAAACAAAAATTTCATGATTTCCCAATAGGCTTACACGAGATGAACTACGAGACAATAGCTCGACGTAATATTACCGTTATTAGATCTCAGATCGAAAAAAATAATTTTTTGTCCGACCATGAGGTTTAAGTAGACTGACAGTAGTTTCATGGTATTCTCACTCTCATTCAGAGTTACCTATGATTTTTTTCATGTCTTTTACAGAATATATGGTCGTAGGAATAAGTTTTCTTTCCTCCAGATCAAAAAACGGTGCTTCTACGTATTTTTCAACTTTTTCAGCTCTCACTGTGTGTTCATTTGTAGACATCAGTTGTTACATAATAACGAAAATCTGAAACCTGCCTCACGTGATCACTGCAAAAGATAAAGACTCGCCAAATTTTCTTTGAAGAATTCTCTTTCACATGGAATTAAAGAAAACAGAATAAAAGGTCGTTGACCCCACCTACCTTCAGGTGAAAAGGGACTTATTAAAAAGAGGGAAATGCCGTCTATCTGGATTGCTGACGTTCACACCCAAAAAATATTCACAAAACACACAAATTGAAAGCAAATTTCACAATATTATGTTTTTTATATCTGCGATGTCAAAAGCTATACATGGACCAAATGTTAAGAAGATTCATCAATTAGACTTTAAGAAAGATTAATTGAAGAGTTCAAGTTATCATTGGGTCCCATTTTGATACCTAAGGCCCTATATACCTGGCCTCTTGAGCGAAAATTACAAAAAACGAACAGAGGTTAGTAAAACACTCATAAATGCAAATAAGTTGTTAGAAACTGATGAAATTTCAACATAATATATTCAAAGGGTCTACCTGAAGTCTAGCACCAGAATTCCACCTTGTGTGCCAATCTGACCAGCAGGTGGATCCACATTTGATGCACATATACTTCTTGCAAAGTGAGCAACAAATTGTGCTTTTCACTTTCTCGTAGGGATTATCCTATAACCACTCCAGGGTTCTGTCTCTTGTACCTGGTATGTTTCTCCATGCAGACAGCACAGAGATGATCTGTGGAGGCATTTCCGGTAGTGCTGCCCAGGTGTCAGGCGCACAGGGCAGGAGCATTGCGGGGATTCACTATTGCAGTCGTGCGATAATTTCCAACAAGTGAAAGGCAAAGTTGTTGGATGAATTTGGTGAAGTGCAGCTGCTTCTTTGCTCCTGCCTGGAGTTGTACCTTGTAGATGCCATAAAAATTGTAGCAGGCCCACAAGAAGCACTTAATGAAGAGGCATCTCGGCCATCGGTAGTGCCTACGGCTGCGATGGAGTCGGGTCATCTGGTCATTCTTATCACAACCCCCCATGTACAAATTATCATCCTTGACCAGCTGAGGCATTTCAATTTCCAGCAGTGTGCCATCCTTATTTCTGCTATTGGCTACATGACAACTTGCTGTGGGTCATGATAATTTGAAATGAAGGCAATTGGTTTCCGGTCTTGCCTATACCAAGCATGACACGCTTTCACTGCAGAGGTAGCAGCTTTTTCCTCGTTTTAACAGCTTGCGGTTGGTTTGGATTGTTCCAACAACTAGTTCTCAGTTCATTCAAGGCATATTGAGAAAGATACACAGAATTGTAATATCTGTCCATTACCAAGACATGCCTTTCCTTCTGGCTCACATGATGTCAGAAGACGCACCACTGTGTTACCCACTATGCCTAAATTTCTCTCAATGACCTGAGCAGCACCTGTGTATATCTCTGCATTGAGAATATATCCTGTCTCCCCTTCACGCAATAAAAAGCTTTGATGCCCCATTTCGTAGGCTTGTCTTTTATGTATTGCTTTATTGCGAGGCGATTTTTTGTTGGGATCATCCCCTCGGTCGAGGCTCAAGTGTTTTCGGGGATTGTAGTAGTGACAGAACTTTTACCAGCAAATCTTCAGGCATTGGTCTCACCTTATACACTTTGTCTGTTTTATCAACATTCTCATCCTCCTCATCTACAACATGCAAGAACGTCCAGATAGCAAGAAAGCAGTCTCTTATCATGATGCTGCGAAAACCGGGCGTATATCCGATAAAGTCAGCACCTTCGTTTGTCCAGTAGTGGCTTTATACACATATATTCCATGTAAATCCTAAGACATATAAATGCCTTCATTTCCTCAATATTTACATCTTTGAATGATTTTACATGATAACTAGTGGGTTTGTCTCTACGTGTTTGTTGGACATGCAGATTTGTCTTCTGTGTCACATTGTCCGCAAACAAGGCAAGAAAGTCGAGGGGTTCACTATCAGCTGTGAAAGAGTCTGGCATGTTCATTGGACCTCTATCATTCTCAACAAAATCTAGATCTACATTTGGCTGTGTAAACTGGGTGGTCCACTCACATCTCTACCCTAGTACTAGATCTATTATCACCCTCATCAGCTGTTAAGGTGACACGCCCCCTTTTCCCCCTTGGCTTAACATTACTAACAATATCACCCAACGAAAGCTCACTTTCACTTCTCTCACTATCACTGGATCTAAAACTATCACTACTTGACTCATAGATATCACAGTCATGAGTCAAGGTCTTCTGCATCCGAAACATCGAACAAATCGATCGCCTGTTGTGTGGTAAATATTCTAGATCTAGCTTTTTTACCAGTCGAAGTTCGAGTGCTCGCTTCATTTTCAATAATTTCACAAGAAAAAAACACATGATGCCATTTGCAATTTCTGAATCTCCTCGTTGAGAGATTTAACCGCGATTGGTCGACTATTTTTACTAACCCAATTCCCGGTCTACCGGGCCTACAGCTATTCTGGCTGCCCCTTAAATTCCCGGTTTACCGGGCCCACGGCTCAAAGGGTTAAAGTTGAAGTCTGTGGTCCTTTATCGTGTAGTTTGGCTAAAGATGAATGAAGCTGTTTTAACCCTGTTACGGCTATGACCGGTAAATGCCGGTTTGTTACAACGCTCTGTTCAGTCCTGCGACCAGTATTTTCCACTTGCCTGCTACAAACCACTCAGCGCGATGCTCAGCATTTACCGGGAAGGAAGGACTGGTCAAGAGAGGCCTGAATATTCTTCTTTCTTGTTACCTTCCTACTGTCTTACGCTCATCCTCTTTTGTGATAATGCTCTCTGATTGGTTGACCATTTAGTAAACAGGAAAAAGGATATGTTCAGGCTCATATAAGCATATGTCCAAAAGGCATTAGATTAAATCTATTTCAAAAAGTGTGTGTCCATCATTATCTTTCCCTTGGGCAACTAGTAATAACGATGCTAACAGTTGTACTATGCATGAGGTAAGCTTGATCATACAACTTTCATTTATTGGTCACCTCTATTGTAAAATGGAATGATCCTACTGGGACAAGCCCATCGCTAGAGGGATGTAAATGTGATCTGGACTGTTTCGAAAGTGTGTGTGACTGAGCTGATCATAAGAATGTGTTTGCACAAATACGTAATTGGTCTTGTTGTCTCCTACTTAATTGAAGCAATCACATCACACGAAGAAAGAGGGAGGTGTGTCTGGCTCTCGTGAATGACCACCTTTGTTTACTAGAGTATGAGAGCACATATTACACCTTCCCTATCACAACACACATGGTTGGAAAGGGCTTGAATAGAGCTTTCCAATGGTGTAAGCCATATTACGCTACTATGTTGTATAGAGGAGAGGGGACAAGGTGAATAGGATAAAAAAAGGCGAAATCTAAGCCTAGCGCTGTGGTGATGCTAGTAGTAATGATAAGCTGTTATGATTATAAGTAGTAGTAGTAACAGTTAAACATTTAGTAATAGTAGAAGTGGTACTAGTGGTAATGGTGGAGTTATAGATCTACTAAATAGTAATAAATCATTGTTGAAGACCACAGAAAACAGTCGTGTCGCTTTGATAGAATGATTTTACTTGCTAATATAATAATTATAGTATGATAACAGAAAGTTGGCGCTGCCTGACTTTAAGCCCTGGAGACTGTCCGCCAAGTCTGACAGATAGACGCTTCCTGCTAAGTTACTTTTACTCAAATAAAAATGTGGATAGATGATTCAAGTTAACTTATTACGTACATAAAAACAAAGACTTTTTAGAGCCTTTAGATTAAACTCAGGAGAGGTCAAGCACTGCAGCTTTGTCCACTGGGCGAGAGAGCTACACAGGTGAACTAGATTATTGATCAACGTTGAGAGAAAGGTCAGCTAGAGAAGGGTACCTCATAGTCAGTGTTTTTCTTTTGTAGGATGCTGAATTTACCAGTGGAGACCTTTATGATGATGTCATCACAGCTTCATCATCAAGTCGTGCAGGAGCTGACAATGACGGGGTTAGTTTATTTTCATGTTAATTCTATGTATGTGTTAAACAAACATTGATTAAAGTTAATGAAACTGCAACTTTACTAAACTTCTTACATTTGCTCTATTCTTCGGCTTTTAATTTCTTTGGACAAATTGATTTCATATGTCTCGTTTTGTTGTGTCAGTGGTCAGTTTTTAATTGTAAGATCTTGAAGAAGTATGTCTGCACTCAACAGTAAATGTTCAGATCTTGTTCTCTTTAATATTTATTGTCAACATTTTGATGAAATATGTTATGGTATGATTGTAGGTGGCCTAGTGGTAAGGCTGCTGGACTTTGGATATTGCGATCCTGGGTTTGAATCTTAGCAATGCAAGGTCAGACATGGTATTTCTTGGAAAAGACACGTAACTTGCATTTTTCTATGCGGTCCAGGTGCAAATGGGTACCAGCACCGGTTTGGGAGTAAAAGTCTACAACAGACTATCAGTATGTCCTGTCCAGGAGGTGATGTATATATATGGGCTGTGGCAGAGAGGATTCCTATGACGCCTAGCTTATCGGTTGAAACTGATACCAATCGTAGCGATTCCAAGGACGTTCATAGACAATGTGTACCTAGAAGTACACCCGATTGCCAGAGAGAGAGGAGGAGAGAGCTACTACACACCATTAACACACAGATTTATCATGTCATAGAAATCATTCATTAACCTCATCACTGCCCAGGGAGGTGTAACCTATATAACCTAATTGAGACAATAGTTGGGGGTGCTATAAAAACGCCTCAAACTCATTTATTTATAGAATTTTGTCATAAAATTTTATGTGTGTTTAGTGGACTAAATTTACTTTGAACTTATGTATGCAAAAGTTTGATCTATTAGCAAGGGAAGCAATTTCAAGGGAAATAATTGGGGTATAAAAGTATTTTTAATAGTGACATTTCATAGGATGAGAAAATAATCAAAGAAAAAGAAATAAAGACCAGAGATGTTGAGATATAGCAGCAAGACAATAAGACAATAGAATTCACTCACTTCAATTATTCCCAGTAGGCAAATTTTGTGATAATCCCGGTAACACTGAGCGTAACAGATGGCTGATTTAGAGGGACAATCGGGGCAGTAGTTCCTGGTTTCTTTCCTCTTGTGCCCTTTCTTTGAACATACGATACATATCCTGGTTGGACGCTGTTTCTTTTCTGTTGATGGGATGGTATCGGGGAAGTGTCGTTCTTTTAATCTAACTTCATCGTCAGAAACATGGATTTGTTGTGTACGCGTATCATTTTGCCACAACCAGGAATGAATAACTTCCTCAATAAAATCAAGGAAACGGTTCCTGTATCCATCTTTCTTTGCACAGATGAATGCATTGCAAAGAGCCATCTGCATGCAATGAAGAAATAATTTTTTGGGCCATTTCACGGTCTTCCGTGCACAGTTGTATGGCTCGATCAGCTGATCCTGCTTGTCCACTCCACCCATGTTGCTGTTGTATTCTGTGACAACTGCAGGTTTTTGAATGGTGCCATTCCTCCTGCGGTTTGGCACGTTGATTTCTCCATGGCCATGGGAAGTTGACGAGGTGGACAACCTTTGTGCTGAAAAATGTAATGGTGACGACGGCATTATCCCCACACAGTGCCACAGATGTTGCTCCTTGTGTAGGTGTTGCTGTACGGAGAGCAGGAGGCAAACCACGTTCAGTGCAAATTGTACCGCATGCTAGAGTCTGATGTTCCCGTTTGGAATAACACCCATTACGTCATTGGTCGGGTCAGCCTTTCCTGCATAAATTTTGAGTCGGTAACAATAGCCACCACTTCCCGGAACATTGCCATCTGATTCGCAGCATAGGAATACTTTTATTCCAAACCTGGCCCTTTTCAATGGTATATGTTGGCGGAAAGAAGTCTCCCCTTCCACGAAAGCAAACTTTCATCAACACAAATGTCTTATCGCAGGATGTATAACTGTTGGAACCTTTCGTGGAAACGATCCAATATGGGGCGAATTCTGTAGAGCCTATCATAGGCTGGATCGTCTCAAGGAGGGAGTTGTCGTTGAAATGCAAAACTTTTCAGCAGAAGTTGAAAGCGGTTCCGAATCATGATAGAACTGAAAATGGGATGTGTAAATTAGTAGTGTTCTATTGTCGGCATTTTCACAAGTCATGAGAAGCACAAGTGCTAGGAACTGCTTGGTTTCATCTACCGTTGATTCCGTCCACGCTTGGACAAGCAAATATACTTGCAAATCGGATTGGCGTCAGTGTATTGTGCGGCATACAAATTTGTCTGGTGCACAATATGGTTGAGAATATCTTCATTCGTAAAGAAATGAAAATAATCCACAGAAACAAAGTTTGTCGTGTCTACTTGGATCCTTGAGTTTGATGTGCATTGCACAATGTTGGGAAGATCAGCCTCTGCCTCTGTCCATGAACTAATCAAGGTGGTCTGCCTTGTAGTGCTGTGCCCACCTCTTGTTCCTCTACCACGGCCAACACTACGGCCACTGCGTAGAGATCTACCTCTGCCTTTTCCCCTCCTGTCCACAGTGTTTATTCTTTTGGTCTTGGTCACTACTGGATATAGAGTTAGACCTAGATCTAGACCTACTTCTGTTTCTCTCTCTAGATCTTGACTTATCCACAGAATTAGACGGCCCAGGACTGCTAGATCTCGATCTATCATTACTGATCTTAGCAATTTCTTCCCTGATTGCGTCTACCACTAGACGTAAAAAACAAATTTCCCTCACCATCACTGTCCTCTGATCATCGCTGTTATACAGATCATTGTCATCGCTATCATCATCATTTGTGATCTCCTCTAGAACTTCTAATGCACTCTACCGAGGCCTATAGCATTCCCTTTCACAGTTCATCTTAGGACTTTGATACATGTTGGAACACTGCGTAAACAAATTAGAAGTAAAACGGCAGCACGTTGCAAATAAACTGAACGTGAAACTAGAAAGTGGCGCCACAATCAACAAGGGACGTTATTCTAAACATAAAGTAAAAATTTAAACTGTTGATGTCCTTTAACCATTAGAGAATAAACCTATAAACTACCCCAAGTCACGCTCGGGTCTAGGCGTATGCGTGTATGCGTATATGATATTACCCCGAGCGATCGGGCTAGGCAGTTAAGAGGTTAATAGTTTGCCTTGAAATGTAATCTTTACTATTGTTATTATTGTCTTTTATTTTTTATAATGTTTTTATTTTTGTTTAAAGGTTTCTTTTCTTTTATATTTTCAAAGGGTTGCTGAATGTTCACAAAGATGTGATAGTAAATATACTCCATGTTTGCTTCTTGTCATCTGGCTTCTCTTTCTCATTGAAGTTTTGATGAGGAGGGGAAGGTTTATCATTATTCTCTAAACATTTGACAGAAGATCTAAACATGATTACAATTTTTATACCATGTTTGAAAGAGTTTTTATTTCAACTCTTTACGTTTTTGTGTAACAGCCCATGGACCGTGGTGCCAGTACCAAGCCACCCTCCAGGACTAATAGTGCACCAATGCCACCAGCTGTCCCACATACCGGCAAAAAGCATATGCTCTACATTGGAAATTTGACATGGGTAAATTAAGTTAAAATGAATTTTATTTGTTTGTGTGCTCTTTTAAATTAGGTAGCATCAGTATTAATTCTGCATTTCGTGTCGCTACAATTCTAACAATGTCTGATTTTGAATTTTAAAAGATTTCTTAGACGTGAAAGAATGCTCTTTTATTTAATGGTGTATATATATATATTTTTTTTATTATTTTTTTTTCCAGTGGACAACAGATCAAGACTTAACAGATGCTCTGAGTTCTGTTGGGGTTTCAGACTTGCTAGAAATAAAGTTTTATGAAAATAGAGCAAATGGACAGTCAAAAGGGTGAGTTGCAAAGATTAAGAGAAAATTTGTACATTGTGACCCCACCCCCTAAAACAATGCATTTTGAGAAAACTTGAAAAAAACAGATTAAATCATTGGTTTAAAAGAATTGAATCCATTCAAACCCCAATACTATATGTACATCCAATATGTATGGAAAGAGCTTAAAATTTGCTTTAAACCATGTGATTAGTCATAAAATTTCATGCTTTTAGTATACACGGTAACTTGATATTTACATGACATAATCTCACACATTAACATACAACTTATAAATACTTGGTACACAACAATCAGAGTCCTGTGGAGAGATAAGAAAGAGGCTTAAAAGGATAGATTTTACTTAAAACTTGATACTCATCCGAGTGCGGCGTACATCCATTTCAACATCTGACGTAAATCCATTTCAAAAGCCATCCGCAGCATACTGCTCTCCGCCCTTCAGCTGTTGAAGTCGTTCCTCTTCTCTTGTCTATGCTATTCTCCTGATCTCTCTCCTCCCCTTGGACACAGCTTCACAAGCTCTCTCTGATTTCCTCCTCCTAACATTATCTCTCCTAGCTCCATACTTCTAGAATGAATGTCCTACACCTAATCCTAGCGCCCCGAAATAAAACACTGCGATGCCCCTTGGTTGAATTCTCCTATACCTAATCCTACAGAAATCTCTAAACGCTGCCTACCTAGAAACTTATGCTTAGGGCATCGAGACCAGATCAAAGCGTGGATGCTCTCGTTGGCATTCTGGGTCTTTGCATCAAGGCATCTCCTCAAAAGATCATCATCAGAGAGCCAAACATACACGTCCTGGATGTGTTCAGCCACAAGAGAAACAGGAGAATCAGACGGTACAGGTTCATCATGCGGAAGAAAAGAAAGCTTCCGGGCTGATGCTGACATGGATGGGGGCGGAGAAGAAGAAGATGGTTGAGGGATCAAAGGCATCTCATCCAGTTGCCCCTCCTGCTGCAGCCGCTGGTGCTGCAAAGCCGCTCTTGCCTTCTCCGACGCTACTTTCCTACTCAACTTCATCTTACTCTTAGCACTTAAGGGGGACGCGGTTGAGGAATCGCGTAAAATATTAGACTTACTTTTGAATTATCGATTTTCTGTTTTCATGCTATTATACAGGATAGATAGCTGCTAAATCGATTTAGCTAAGTCTCAATATCCAAAAATGACGATAAAATGCTTCTAATTGATTTGAAAGTGAGTGAGGTTTGATCGATTTTGAGCAAGAAATGCATAAAATGCCCTTGACAACGGGTTTCATAGAAGGCTAACTAGATATCAAACCATAGCATATTATACATCGTTGGAATCGGCAGTTCAAGAGCAGTCCGATGGTGAACTCGCTAGTTTTGTACGAAACGATACCGAATCCTTATATTCAAATGAATGACACCTATTTCAAACAATTTCATTGGCCGAGGCGGGGTGTGTCGAAATCCGATGCAGCAATAGGCCAAACCGATCCTTTCCGGGCGACCTCGACCCACAAGCCCCGCGTGAGCCCCAAACACCGCGGGGTCTTTGAGCTGTTTAGATCGCATACGACGAGCTAAGACTGTGACGAAATTCACATTGCTGAGATTTTTGGCTGCAATTTTGCTTCGTTTTCCCATCAAACCTTCATTTTCCTCATTCAGGTAAGTAAACAAATCATAATTATAGTTATTTTATGTATGTGACCATCCTATTTTGTGTTGTGTTTGATTGGGAATGCGATACGCTGAGTGACTGATTTCACAAACAATGGAAGTGTGCATGTTATTCAAGTTGTGGTCGAATCAAAAAGTAGATCTAGATTCTAGATCTAAATCTGGCTCCAGATTTAGTTTCTATGCCTTGTTATATTAATTGACATCATGTAAAGTAGCCCTTCAACGACTTTTTCAGCGTAGATCTAGATCTAGATCTAGTATCTTGATTTTTTGTGATAAGGGGCCACGTGTTTTTCGACAACCTGTTGATGTTTTGCTTTCTATTTTTATTAGGTATGGTGCAGGGAAACGGATGGTTTTTGATAATATAGGGAACTTTGTTATTTTTCCTTTTGTTGTAACACATCATTAGCTATAATAGATATTTTCACATTTATTTCAGTTTTCTTGGGAGAAAAGACTTGGTTAATTAGTTTTGTAAGGATACTCTTTCATCCTTTGTTTCCTAATTCTTTTATGGTTCTCATACATTGTCTCTCTTTTCTTCTACAGTTGTTATTAGAATAATTTGTGAAGATGCCTGCTACTAAGGCTTCTACGAAGAAGTTAGGTTCGAAGAGTAGGATGAAATCGAGTAGGAAAGTGGCGTTGGAGAAGGCAAGAGCGGCTTTGCAGCAGCAGCGGCAGCAGCAGCAGCAGCAGCAGGGGCAACAGGATGAGATGCCTTTGACCCCTCAACCATCTTCTCCTTCTCCTTCCCCGCCCCCTCCATGTCAGCATCAGCCCGGAAGCTTTCTTTTCTTCCGCATGACGAGCCTGTACCATCTGATTCTCCCGTTTCTCTGGGGGCCACGATAGTGCAGCTTTTCTGCCTCCAGGAATTGATCAAGATTCTTCTTTGTCCCTTTTGTTTCGAGCCTACTTTATCTCTTGCTAAAGGTGACAAGACATTTGGACTCGCTATTCTCCTGAAGCTCTCATGTAGAACGTGCTGTAAGGTCCTGTCTACCCAGCATACGTCTGCAAAGATCGACAGGGTGTTCGAGGTGAACCGCAGGGCAGTGGCGACATCCATCGCAACTGGTATGGGGCAGGCAGGCCTTACAGCTTTCTGTGAGATGATGGACATGCCTCTTTTTCATCACAAGACCTTTTTCCAACATCAACGAACCATCGCCGCGAGATCTGCTAGCTATTCGTCGGGTATGTTACACGAGGCTGTTGATGTCGTCCAAAAGCGTACCCTGAGCAGGCAGGAAATTCCGTCATAGACATCGACGTCTCCTATGATGGTAGCTGGCATACTTGTGGACACAAGTCAATGTGTGGTATTGATTGTGTAATTGAGAACAGGACTGGTCTTGTGGTGGACTATGAGGTATTGTCGAAGTACTGCCATAAGTGTGACACAGTCGGAAGCAAGCTCAAAGATAATGAGGAGGTGTATGAGGAGTTTAGGAAGAAGCATGAAGTAGAATGTGATAGGAATCATGTAGGATCTTCAGGTAGTATGGAGCAGAAGGCAGCTGTAAATATATGGAGGAGATCTGTAGAGAAGAATAGTCTTAGGTATAGGTCAGTAATTTGTGATGGTGATGCTAATACAATTAGGCAGCTGAAAGATACAGATCCATATGAAGGTGTGGTAATTGAAAAGAGGGAATGTGTCAATCATGTGGCTAAGAGACTAGGGACAGCACTTAGGAAGACTGTGGAGAATAAGAAGAAGGTAAAGGTGACTTTAGGTGGTAATGGAAAAGGGAAGTTGACACAGGGGAAGATATTGAAGTTGCAGAAATATTACACGAAGGCGGTCAGATCAAGCGACACTGTGGATGATATGAAGCGCGCTATCTGGGCATCCTTCAAGCACTGCACGTCCTCGAATGAGTCGCCTTAGCATGAGGACTGTCCCAAAGGAGTAGATTCTTGGTGCTTTTACCAGAAAGCTATTTCTAAAGGAATGTCAGAGCCTGATCATGACAAGCTTATGACAACATTTCTCAGTCCTCTTGTGGCTGAACACATCCGGGACGTGTATGTTCGGCTCTCCGATGATGATCTTTTGAGGAGATGCCTTGATGCAAAGACCCAGAATGCCAACGAGAGCATCCACGCTTTGATCTGGTCTCGATGCCCCAAGCATAAGTTTGTAGGTAGGCAGCGTTTAGAGATATCTGTAGGATTAGGTGTAGGAGAATTCAACCAAGGGCAAGGGCATCGCAACGTTTTATTTCGGCGCTAGGATTAGGTGTAGGATATTCATTTTGGAAGTATGGAGCTAGGAGAGATAATGTTAGGAAGAGGAAATCAGAGAGAGCTTGTGAAGCTGTGTCCAAGAGGAGGAGAGAGATCAGGAGAATAGCACAGACAAGAGAAGAGGAACGACTTCAACAGCTGGAGGGCGGAGAGCAGTATGCTGCGGGCAGTTTTTGAAATGGATTTACGTCAGATATTGAAATGGATTTACGCCGCACTCCGGATGAGTATCAATAGTTTTAAGTAAAATCTATCCATTTAAGTCTCTTTCTTATCTCTCCACAGGACTCTGATTGTTGTGAATACTTTTGTTGTGGTGTACCAAGTGTTTATAAGAGTTGTATGTCAATGTGTGAGATTATGTCATGTAAATATCAAGTTACCGTGTATACTAAAAGCATGAAATTGTACGACTAATCATAT
This sequence comes from Doris montereyensis, assembly GCA_037039925.1. Classification (NCBI taxonomy): domain Eukaryota; kingdom Metazoa; phylum Mollusca; class Gastropoda; order Nudibranchia; family Dorididae; genus Doris; species Doris montereyensis. The sequence continues at coordinate 178,135 of JAXRKP010000765.1, read as the reverse complement.
GTTTTAAAGCAAATCTTAAGCTCTTTCCACAGGTATTGGTTTGTATTTTGGATAAACAAACAGTATTGGGGGTTTGAATGGCTTTAATTCTTTAAACCAATGATTTAATCCGTTTTTTCAATTTTTCTCAAAATGAATTTTTTTAGGGGTGGGGTTACTATGTTGAGGTTTTCTCAAAAACCATCATTACAATACCTTTGAAATTTGGCATAGTTGTTTGCAAGTAGTTTGTCTCTATAGCTTATTGTTGGTCTTGTTTTAAAATGATAATTTTTCATGTAAATGGATTTTTTTCAGAAATAATCTGAGAAAATGAAGGAAATTCACAGCTTTTCACTCATATGAGCATAAAAATTTATATATTTCAAATATATAAAAAACAGTCTTATACGTTTTGACACTGTATTCATACCTACCTCCACAGCAAATTTCAATGAATTCTTATTATGGATAAGGGAGAAATCATTTTTTTTAGATTATATCATTTTAGGGGTCTCGGACCCCGAGTTATGCTCGCCACGAAAAAAATTCACATGCAATCTAAAAAAAGCAGTCAAATATGGCATACTGATACCTATCTGACTTGTATAAAACATAAAAGACATCTATAGGTTTGTAAATTAACAAAAAGTGGTCTGAGAGTAATGTCTCCCCTTAACTTCTTCGTAGAAGCCTTACTAGGAGGCATCTTCATAAATAGTTCTAATAATAGCTGTAGAAGAAAAGACGAGACAATGTATGAGAACCATGAAAAAGAATTAGGAAGCAAAGGATGAAAGAGTATCCTTACAAAACTAATTAACCAAGTCTTTTTTCCCAAGAAAACTGAAATAAATGTGACAATATCTATTATAGCTAATGATGTGTTAAAACTAAAGACTACTGTAAGAAAGGACGAAATATGACAATAAGTGACAACTCCACTAATAAAGATAGAACAAACATGTGACGTTTTGGGTATAACCCTTTGTCAGACAACAAACGAAAATATCTAGAATCTAGATCCAAGTACTACCTCAGGCATCACACAATGTGATGTCAGAAGAAAAACATAAAGAAGAAAGAAAGACAAAGACAGTGATGATAAGAAACGTAGCAGAGGGGGTGTGAAGAATGAGCAAGAGTGGAAGGTTCAGATCTAATATGAAATAAAATATGAAAATAAGTAAGTAACAAAAAGTGAGGAGAAAGAGAGAAGGGGAGAAATAGAGAGAGAGAGAAAAAGAAAGAGAGATGGACACACGAGTATGGGAAACAAGAACGAAAAATAGGATAAATATAAGACTAGATCTATATCTCCCTGGGTCTAGAAAGAAGAAATGATAGAGAATGAATGAAAGGAAGTATCAAAATATAAATTACAAATTTATCGATGCAATAAGGGAAGAGAGTAAACAACTTATCTGAAATTTCAAAAAATGCCAGTTAGCACTAGCTGATGCTTTGCAAGTTGTCGAAGTCTCAAGTATTTTCTCCTTGGTGATAAAATAGGGTCTATTCCGTAATGGTAAGAATCCGTGCGCAAAGTTGTTTCTGGTAAATGCTGAAGTTTAAAAAAATATAAAGTATAAAAAAATAAAAATAATCAATTTTTAAAAAGTGCAAAGATGCCTACCATTGAGTACGCTACCATAGATGGGCACACGGGGTGTGAACTGCCAGAGGGACCCAACTTTCCCCAGGATAGAAAGGGGTGGGGGTAGGGTTAGGGTGGGGTAGTTTCGTGGGGGGGTGAATAGGGTAGGGTAGAGGATGGTGACGGGTCAGGGATAGTAATAGCGTGTGCCCGACTATGGGAGCTACCCCAGAGAAAATTATACAAATCGGTGTAAGACGTTCATACCATCAGGGTTGATTCTGCCCAATCTTACTATAAGCCGGTTCTCTAAAGGCTTCCTAGACTCAGCACCGCCGGTACATGAACTGAGAATGCATACTTTCAGATCATGGGTTCCTTGATGTCCTGGTCCATTGAAATGTAAAGGCACCGGCTTGCTTTCGCAGTATTCGATATCTCTCCTGTGATGGCCAAATCTGTTGGAGAGTTGTAAGCCAGTTTCTCCGATATAGGCCATTCCACAATGACTATCATATTTCCTTTGTAATTCTTTGTCAGGGGCAAAATCAGAAAAAGAACTGATCTTGTCTTTCTTTAGAAAATACTTACGTTGTTGGTCTTCAGCTTTTGGGCCACTTGGCTTTGGTGTTGGTAAACACGAAGTTGGAACATTAAAAACAGATGGTGCACATGCCGGTCTAGTATGGCCTCCAGGTAGCTTTATCATTTTAATATTTTCAGGCCAATGCCTTTCACAGACGAAAAATTTAGATGGTTCGATAACAAAGTCTTTACATGGAGGCAACACATCCAACCATGCTTGCTTTTCACATTCATCTTTGGGTAACTGAAACACACGACACTCGTTAGATTCATCGTAATTTCCCCTACAATTCACAATGCCACATTTATTTGGCATTTTAAACGAGAACAGATTATACAACATTAATTAGATCTAGATCTAACTATTAAAAGTAGCAATGTGAGGATGAATTGGTTTTGACGTAAGAATAGAAACATCGCTGATATTGTGACAATATTCCTCCACTTTTCACCTCGAACTTCGATTCAAATCAATGAAAACAAACCAAGGCTCTTCTAGTTCCGGTGATGTAAGCTTGCTATAGCATAGTTTGCAGTGTATGTTCTCAATGATAGAATATTGCATCATCAAATACTTTGCTCGGTATGTAAATAATATCTCGAACTAAATAGATATACTCTATTGACTTTACTTACCTCTTATTTGGGTTAAAAGTGATGGTAAGAATTACTACGCCACATAAGGCAGTGACGTTGGTTCTAAAAATAGACGGCTCTCCAAAAGGTAGAACGAAACAATTGCCTTTGCTAGCGACGTCAGAAATTAGACCCTGCGTGTCCTTTCTTAAAGTAATCCTTGGTTACAACAAAAGGATAAATAACATGGTTCCCTATATTATCAAAAACCATCCGTTTCCCTGCACCGTATCTAATAAAAATAGAAAGCAAAACACCACAGGTTGTCGAAGAACACGTGGATGTCTTATCACAACAAATCAAGATACTAGATCTACACTGAAAAAAAGTCATTGAAGGACTACTTTACATGATGTCAATTAATATAATAAGGCATAGAAACCTAATCTGGAGCCAGATTTAGATTGAGAATCTAGATCTACCTTTTGATTCGACCACAACTTGAATATCACACACATTTCCATTGCTTGTGAAATCAGTCACTCAGCGTATCACATTCCCAATCAAACACAACACAAAATAGGATGGTCACATACATAAGATAACTATCATCATGATTCGTTTACTTACCTGAATGAGGAAAATGAAGGTTTGATGAAAAATGAAGCAAAATTGCAGCAGAAAATTTAAATTTCGTCACAGTTGTAGCTTTTCGTATGCGATGAAAACAACTGAAAGACCCCGCGATGTTTGGGGTTTGTGCAGGGAGTTCTGGGTTGTGGTCGCCCGGAAAGGATCAGTTTGGCCAATTGCTGCATCGGATTTCGACACACCCCCGCCTCGGCCAATGAAATTGTTTGAAATAGGTGTCATTCATTTGAATGTAAGGATTCGGTATCATTTCGTACAAAATTAGCGAGTTTACCATCGAGCTGCCCTTGAATTGCCAATTCCAACGATGTATAATATGTTATGGTTTGATGCCTAGTTAACCTTCTATAAAACCTGTTGTCATGGGCATTTTATGCTCAAAATCGATCAAACCTCACTCACTTTGAGATCAATTTGAAGTATTTTACCGTCATTTTTGGATATTGAGACTTAGCTAGATATATTTAGCAGCTTCTATCTTGTATACTAGCATGAAAACAGAAAATCGATAAATCAAAAGTAACCCTAATATTTTATGCAATTCCTCGACTGCGTCCCCCCTAAAGAGTGTAAATATATATATATATATTATGTATGTACTCATCTTTTGTATGAAAGCATACACTTGTAGTGGTGTAACACCTTGTGTTTGCCATATGTTTAACTAGCTTTGTTCAAGTCTTCTTCATAATGTTCCTGTGATCACAGCTCTGGTGATCTAGGTATTGAATAAATATCATTGCTAAATTTCAAAGATACCTTATCTCGAATGGTAGTCTGGATAAGAGGGGAAAGGCGTTTACTACTTTGGCTACACTGGGCTCATTAATCTAATAGAGACCAATTAAGTCGCATGATAATAGAATAGATTTTAGCTCTACAGCTTTTAGAGGTTTTAATTCATTTTCACTTTTTTACAGAGGTTCTGTATCACAAATGTATGTTGTCAGGTGTATTTGCGTGCATGATGCAGGGTTTGTACGCATCTTGGAAAACTGGAACATTCTTGGAAGTTGGTAGGAAGAAATTAAGATTTGGAATTGTAAAAATCCCCTTAAAGGCTTGGAAAATGTTGGAATTTTTATAGTGTCTCGATCATATTTGTTTCATCTGGGAAGCCAATGATATTTCACACTTAGGGCACAACTGGTGTGGTGTTTATTTATTAGTTCATTCTTAAATTGGCTCCTGAACGACTAGGCGTTTCAATTTGTCAGGAATTCGTCAGACCTGCCACTATTTACAATTCAAACATAATTGGTTTAGAATTTTGTCTCATTGACGATTTAACGTCTAGTTTTGCCTTTGTTTGGGCTTTTAACGTTTCACATCGTAAGCCCCTCCCTCTCTCCTCTCTCTCTCTCTCTCTCTCTCTCTCTCTCTCTCTCTCTCTCTCTCTATCTCTATATATATATATATATATATATATATATATATATATATATATATATATATATATATATATATATATATATATATATATATCTCTCTCTCTCTCTCTCTCTCTATCTCTCTATCTCTCTATCTCTATCTCTCTCTCTCTCTCTCTCTCTCTCAATGCATGCACCGGTAGTATTGTATCATATAAGGCCCACTGTTGCTACTACATGAGTATTGATTTTATTTTCAAGGTCGCGTGGGAGTACTACACTAGTATTATCTTAGCGCTATTCACATACTCTTAGTAGAAAGTTAGGGGCTTGACTTTAACTGAGGAAGTGAGGTTATTTTGAGTTGAGCTTTTCTAATGATATTCGAGACTCGATTCCAGCCAGGGGCGACTGACGGCTGCGGAAGTTGCCTTTCGGTGTATTTTTGTTGCAGTGAAAAAAAGTATCAATCTATCAAGTTCTTTTCCCATTCAACAGGTTTGCTTTGATTATTGTTGGATCAGAACAGTCTTCTCGAACAATCTTTGATCGCAGTCGCGGAAAGAGCTCCATGGTCAAGTGCCCCAGGTATCACATTTCACAAAGCAAGCTCTGAATCAGTTTGAGGCTCAGGCTCGGAAATCAAGTGGTGGAGGACCAGGCGATGGCGGTGATCGGCGAGATGATCGTCCTCCTCCTCCTGGGCGGGATCCTCCAAATGGAAATTTCAGAAATGGTAACGGTGAAGTTGTTATTGTCGTTATCATTTTTATAAATGTTTTTATTTAAATTTTAAAAATCCAACCCTTTTTCTTTTTTTACTTGAATCATAGCTGTAAAACCCTTGTCTTGATAGAATCCAGCAATCTTTTATTATATTTCTTGTACTTGCAATTGTCCTATCTGTACTGAATAATCCCATACCAAATTGATCTATATATTTTTTTTTATAGATAAACGTGGACCTCCGCCAGGTATTGCTGAGGGGACCTCCATCAGGCATAGGATTCCCACCTCCTCATTTAGGTGGTCCACCTCCTGTTCGAGGTCCTCCTTCAGGACCCATGCCTCCTGTGACTGGCCCACCTCCAAGCGGTGGTCATCCCATGAACTTTGTTCGTAAGTTTTTAACCCACTGTTCAAAAGCCCTATTTTGAGCTGTATTAGTATTTATCAACCATGTATTTAATGATTAATATTTGATTTAATGGGTTGCAATTTATTGCATGCTAGTGTGGAATGGGTATTATTAATGACAAAGTGACTGAACAATCTTAATTATGCTCACTCGTCCGATCACGAAATACACCAATGAAAATCTTATGTTGGGAATAACCATGAAGCGCCCATCACATGAGACAATTTTCGACCAAAGTAAGTTTCTTTCAACACTTGAAACCGATTTTAATGTAACTGCAAACCAATACAAAAAGCATATTTAGTATGTTTTTTTTAAACTCCCAAGTCCACAAGTCTGTATTTACTTTGAAAAGGGAGACGAAGGAGAGCAAAGGCCATAGCCATGTTCAAAATAACCAACATCTTGAACATACTCGCTGCCCCATACAATAAACTGCCATCAGAGACATACAAAAGGCCACAACAAAAAACTGAAAATTCCGGCAGCTTTTTTTCTCCATCCACCACCCGTATCTGAACTCTCTCAGTCAAGATACCCGTCAATTCTACTAACATTGACACATTTAGGACAATAAAAGGTGTAACTGTATTTTTGGTCCTCCAAAACAGGGGTTTTTCAGACATGAAGAAGATATATGAGGTTAGCTGTATTTTGTTGTTGTAAAGAATGATTTAACGGGAAAGACGCAGAGCTATTGTGGTAAAAGTCCGAAGATTCTATTTTAAGTTCATAAAAATGCCGTGGTATGTCGCAAAAAAGCCAGCGGTCTTCAAACTTTTTGATTGAAGTTAAATTATTAATGTTTTCTGGAATATTACGGGCCGTCGTGCAAGAGTTTGAATAATTTTTGTGGGCAGACTTTTCTTTGTTTTCTCCTTTTCCCCTCGATTTTTTTTTCCTATTAGAATTATTTGGTTAGTGTGGGCTTCGTGTTGTGATTTGTTGTTAGTGCAGTCTGTTTTCTTTACGTTTTGCATTCTGCAATGTCACGTCTTGAGTAATTGTGTTTTAAGTTAATAAAGAATATTTGAAAAATTTGTTTCATCGCTTTTTACTCCTAGAACTTGTCCGTGCTTGCACAGACTATTTATCTACAGCTCCTCCTGGTACTTTGCCACCTGTGTCAGGGCCACCCCAGGTATGCCACCTGTTCCCCCGAGACCTGGACAGTCGGGACCAACAGGCCCCTCCTCCTCGTGTAGAGGTGACTTGTTTTGATCAATTATAGAATTTTTATTCACTCATTAAGTCGCACATGTTTTAGACAGTAATAAAACACTTATCCTAAACATGATGTGACATGCAAAGAGATTATGGTCACTGTTGTATTTATTTTGAGAAGAATAGAGTGTTGAGAGGGATATTATATAAATTGGTTGTATATGATGATCAGATCCAATTTTTACTTTGTTATATGATTTCAATATTACTGGTTACTGTCTGTTACTAATTTTGTACTTACCATTTGCCATTTTTATCCTTTAAAAAAAATTCTTTTATAGCCTCCTCGTTTAGGCTTCCCCCTCCCAATGTTAGAGGACCACCGCCTCCTATTGATCCGAGGGGCCCACCTCCAGTAAGACCCGGATTGGGATAGAGGACAAAGTAAGCTTCTCAATTTAATTATTCTTGTGGGTGTATAGAGCTGTATTTGAATCATAGTTTTTCCATTAGTGAGCATATCTTGAGAAGCCTTGACAGGGTCTCCACCAAAGGTCGGAAAGTCGCAATTTTCATACTCATGTATTGGGTAGGAAAACAAGTAGGAAGTGGGGCTCAGATAGTAAAACAGGATTCCCATGCATGAGGCAAATCCTTAAAAACGAAAAAAATGTTTCTGGCGAGAAAATATCGGAAAATGATATATTGAGGACGAACATTTGAAAATCAAGGAAATTGAAGTAGACATGAACAATTATTGGTACCGTGAAATAGGAAAATGAGAAGTTTTTAGACGATGAATCATCATTTTGTCATCCATTTCCGGTCATACACCCTTTGTTGTCTGTTGAAAATAAACGATTCCGATACTTTCTTTAACATTGTAAAACCCATTGAATTAGTATCGGATTTCAACACAAAGTTTCAATATTTTTAAGTTTTAGTGTCTATATCATGAATTGCATATCCTCGGCCCAGCCTCCATTCTTTCATTTGACTTCCAACTTAAGAATGTCGTATGTATTAAAAAAACAATCGCGCACGCATGTGTATGGTTAGTGTCATAGGGAGAGTCAGATGGACAGAGGAAATGTTGTGCATATTTTAATCCAAGAAGCACGCAGGACGTACATGTACATATTTTCTTTTTGCCAGAAAAAGCGCGCAGAGGCGTACATGTACTTTAAAAATTTTTTTTAGGTGTGGCCAGACCGAGGCTTGGCCTGTTTCGCTGATGTGAAATCTGGCCTCGTGTATCGCCGTATAAGGATCATCGTGACTGACTGAGCTCAATTGAAATTGAACGTGAACTTTTCATTTGATTGGCATTTAACTTTTATTGTGTAGCCAATAAACCTGCATTATGCTTGACCAACTGAAAGCAACTTCTTTTCGATAAATTCAACACATGCCATCTGTGAAGACACACATTTACATGAACTGTAAATTGATTGGTCCTCCCATTTCAATACTATTATATTGACAAGCATTTGTCTGGTTGAATGTGTAATACTGACCAATGACAAAATGAAAGAGAGACAGACAGACAGAGTGGAGGAGGAAATGTTATGCATATTTTAACCCAAGAAGAGCGCAGAACGTATATGTACGTTGTTTTTTTCCCAAGAAGTGCGCAGGACGTACATGTACGTTTTTTTTTTTTCAGAAAGAGAGAAAGTGATAGAGGGAGAGAAAGAGAAAGAAAGACTGAGAGGCAGAGAGTGAAAGAGAAAGGAAGAGACAGACAGACAGGCACAGAGAGAGGAGAGAAATAGACAGACAGACGGTAGGGATACAAACAGAGAGAAAGACAGACACTGACAGAGAGAGAGAGAACTCTAACTGAATTGAAACTGTCCCACTGTATACAAATCAAGCCTGATTTTGTCTAGGTAGAGGGGAAGTTTGAACACCAGATGCCTCAATTGACACTTGCATGTCAGCATATGTTTCGAATGGCAGTCCAGAATCTTAGCTGACCAGGCTAGGTGGCAAAAGATCATCCCCTCTTTATTTCGGAAATCTAACATTGCTTAGAAGCCACAGACATTGAATTCATGGTTTGCATGTTGGTGATGAATAAAACTGAGGCTGTCACAAGCTCCTATCGACCAACAAGAAAGAGATAAGAAAGGGAAGTTTCCCAGAAGTTTATTCTCTCACAAATGATTCACAGCAGGATGTGGAAATGGAATTTCCCACAAGAAATCTCATCTCAACCATCCACTTTCCCCCCAGCCCTTTGCTTGTAATGTGAATGGACTGCGTCATTATGTGATCATAGAAGCTTTTAAAACATAGACATCTGCTGACTTTTTATCAAGACATAAGAAAATTGCAAGCTTTTGTAAAGACTGATGGGTCAGTAATGTGTAGGAGAGAGGATGGGATGTGTGTGTCGGGGTGGTGGGGGGGGGTGGTGGATTGGACATTGATAGGTTGAAATCCTTTCTGTATTAACTTTCTAATTTCACACAATGTTTTGACATGAAGAATATGAAAGCCCGAAAAATATGTGTCTTTCAGCAGGAGTGGGCTAAATTACCATGCTTTTGAGCAATCAGGAAACATTCTAATACAGTGCATGTTACGAATTATATCTCTTATTGAGGAAAAACAATATACGTCAGACCTTGTCATCTATCAAAAAATTGCTTTATTATATAACGACAAAATACCCTACTCTACACAGTGACTGTAGGACCAGATGTCAATCATCTGGTCAGAGCCAGTCTGACCTTCACTTTACGTTCAATGACAGAGCAGGGTTGCCTTGGTGGAGACGGCCAGTGCTTCAAGATGCGCGCTTCGTGGGGTTTTTACATAGCATGACCGATAAATACGTAACCTTCCTCGCTACCGCCTTGACTAGGACATAAGGCTAGCTGTACAAATCTTTAGCTAGCAAAAGGGGTGTCAATCACATGGTCACATGTTCCACGGCAGAGCCTCTGCCGGAAGTGATCGGGGCAAATCTACTGTTTTTAATTTCTCAACGTATCTTCATCAAATTTGGTATGAAATGGGGGGGGTGTGATCAAATGCGTTTTTTTATGTGTGTTATAGTTTTGTGCCACCCATTTTGAACCTATTTTCCACCCAGTGCCACCAGTTTTTGCCTATATATTCCCTCAGTGCCAGCTGTTTTTGGTAATAGTCCAAAATATTAGTAGTATGAGAGAAAAAATTGGCAAAAATCACAGAGCAATTGAAGTTCATGAAACTTTCAGAGGTTGTTGTAAGGTGGGTTAGCATTAATTTTACATGGTTTGGCGGATGATCCAGGTCATGTGACCATGGTGGCCATCTTCAATTTTGTTGCTATTTATAGAAAATTGGTATGTTACTGGAAGAAAAGGTAAATAACTTGTTATTTATTATGTTAGAAATTTCAAAATTGTCTCAAAAGAAAGCAGACACATTAGGGATAAAAATCCAACTTCATTTTCAGTGAATGTTCCATTGTTTCTCTGAAAACAACAAATATATATTGATATGATATACAGGTTTTTTTTCCTTCCACTCTTTGAATGAGAATGTTCGGAAATAAACAGTCAATAAAACTTGTATTTCTTTATTTGTAGTTTATTGTTTTTTGTTTTCAATGTCTTGTTTTTGTTTTGAAAACACAGGTTGAAATGCACTATCTGTTACATTTTTTCCACTTGAAATTATCTGTGGTATCTATTCTTTTCCCCCACGCCCATTGCCACGCCCACTAATACAGTCACCTGCATTCTTTACATTTGGCATACAACAAAATTCATGTTCCCGAATCCGAATGATCGGAGTCGAGCCAGAGCTACTAGATCTAGTTTCACGCCAATCATCGTCAAATTCGTCAGCTAGATTTACATCTGAATCGGAATCATCTCTATAAGGATGGAGATTATCATCCTTATCCATGACACTTGAGCTGATTCAAGGATTCAATCGTCAAAAATATCAAAAATATGTTGCAAGTCAGCCGTAAAGACAGTGAACAGTTAGTTCTAGTATTGCTTTCAACTATCCAAAGTGTAGGAAATGGAAGTGAAGCAGTGTAGATGGCTAAAGCACTGGTCATTGTACATCGACTCTAAATTCGACGGCCATCGAAGTTGGCACGCACAGGTAATGAAACTGGCACTAAAGGGAAAGAATTTAAATTTCTACGGTCGTCCAAAAAATGGCACGCAAATGTTTGGAAGGAAACAGAAAATGCCAGAGGACTGAGCAGTCTGGAGAAAGATCATCTCGGGTATCTGAATACATACACCGGAAGGTAGAGTGGGAACTGATAAAAGCAAGATATTGAGGATAATAAGTCTGTACTGCATGCTTTTTCTTTCAGTTCGGGCTCAGTTCAGGTGGCCCACCCACCCTAAAGATTTCCTTCGAGGTCCTCCTCCCGGATTAGGTGGGTTTGTCTAAATTAAGTGTTTTATTGCACTTTTTTGTTGTTAAATATCCAGAAAATTGTTTCTTACAGCTTAATTAACATGGTCAAATTGTTTAAAAATATGAAAACCTGTAAAAAAAAAATAATGACACCTGATATTAATTCAAATTTCATCAAAATATCAGGGTTAATAAATTTATATAATGAATTGGGTTTTAAAAAAAGAAGATATTTTTTTAATAGGGTTTTTCTTTTGCATTTGACAAATTTGTTTTAAAAACAGTCCAGTAAAATTTGGTCACTGCCTTATGTGTGTTGAGAACAGAAGTGATATGTTGATGTGTTTATCTTCAGAGAACAGGTTAAGTCATTTTGGAATTAATAAGCAGATTTTTTTGGTTCAGTTTCAAGAATCAATAAAGCTACCAGTTATTTTCTCATAAACATTTGCCTTTTATTATTTTCTTCCCTGCTAACAGGTTTCCCACCCGGAGGCCCCCACCTCCACAGCCAGTGCCACCCCCAGGGTGCGGCCACCACCCATCCCAAATTCAGGTGTGTATTGTCACTTCTTCTTTTACCAGCCCCTGCCCCAACAACCCAACAATCTATATGCAGTGCTTTAGATGAAAGTATTTTGTTTTTGGAAATTGGCGTTCTTATTTATTTATTTTTTTCTTCTTTATTTCTTTCTATTTTTTAGTGTTTTGTTATTGTCTGAGGTCTTTATTGGAGTTTTCAAAAGTATCAAAATAGATGCTATCCTTTGTTTGATTTGTTTGTGCTCCATTTGGAAAAAAACTTACTTTTGTCTGTTTCTTTCGCTTATCCTCTCTTTCCTTCCTCCTAACTGAACTTGATGTGGCTTCGGTTTAAAGTTTTTAAAGGCATTAAACAATTTCTGAAGTATGAGACGGACATTTACATCATCAAAATGTAAAAACAGTAGATTGTAAGGAGAGGATTATCTTTTTCTGCATATGTGCTTGGCAGGCGCTGCTGGGAGGTCCCACTTCTTCTTTTCACTCCTTTACATGTCTTTTATCTCGCTGTTTTCTCTTAAGTCACCTGGAGATCACTGCACATGATGGACAGATAGAGTTTTTTTCTTTTTCTGCCAGGACGTTTGTACAAATAAAAGACTGATTTTTATTTATATGATTTGACCCTAGGTATCCCACCGCCCTCCCCCTCCCACAAGTATCAGGTGCACGCTCCAGGACACATTCCACCTGGTCACTCTACCTTTTACCCCACCTATCACTGGACCTCCACCTGGTGTGAGTAGATGGTTTGTTTTACTCTTTAGCAGTAAGGAGCTTTCTCTAAATGTATACAATTCACTCTTAGGTTAGTTTAAGAGGAAATAATTATAAGAAAGTAATTGATTTCTCTCATTTTATACTCACTTATTGTTAAAAAAAAGATAAATCAGTTACAGTCATGTCTCGATCGTCCGAACATCGCCATTCCGAGAAATTTGTCCGTATTATCGGGACATCTGGATTAAGGAATGGCCAATCAATTTGACATATTGTGAATCAACGAAAGTTCTCTGTACACAGTAATGTAATGAAGGCCTACCATGATACCGTTCATCACTGACTACATCTCTGTCTATCTCTCTTTCTCTCTCCCTCTCCCTCTCCTCTCCCTCTCCCTCTCTCTCTCTCTCTCTCTCTCTCTCTCTCTCTCTCTCTCTCTCTCTCTCCTCTCTCTCCTCCCTCCCTCCCTCCCCTCCCTCCCTCCCTCCTTCCTCCTCCTTCCCTCCCTCCCTCTCTCTTTCTCTTTCTCTTTCTTTCTCTCTCTTTGACTTGTACCTCCTGATTATCACTTATACACAATTTACATCATGCCAGAAGTGAGAGAGATGACAGAAACAGAAAAATTGTTTAATTACTATGGCTGAATGGTCGACTTGGGTGGCCTTGATGCACTGTCAACGGACTGGTTAGACTTTCTTGAACAGTTGAGTGTTTTTATTGAAGCATTAATTTTCTATATTGAAGTAACTTTTCCACAAATTAAGAAGAAAAAATCCGTCCTCAGCCCATCTCTTTAGATTATCGAAACATCTGGACTATTGAAACATGACTGTAGCTTAAAACTACCTTACATGTAACATTCAGAGAGTTAATTCCTTTTAGTTCTGTTATGCTTAATAGTGGAAAGCAAAGCATATAGTGAATTTATATTATAAATTTTGTTCATATCATAAGTGCAAATTGCAGAGTGCTTATTTTTGTCATCTATTCATTTCAGGGCCTGTTACAAATTCATGATTACCCTTAGTTTTGTTTGCTTTATTTCAGACTAATCAGCCACCTCCAGACCCATATGGCCGACCACCACCAATTCTTACCCCCAGATAATCCTTATGGGAGTCTAGTGACAGGTAACACATTTAATTTTCTATGCATTTATTATCTGGGTATTAAGGTGGCAATGCTGAATCTCGGAAGATTGGTTCAAAAGTATCGAATTTTGAGATTTTATCATTTTCTTATGCTATGACTCTTCTAGAACCCATCTGTAATAGTACAAAGCATGAAAACTATTTATAAATGAGGTTTTTATCCTCTAAACATGCTGCCCTAGAACAAAAAATGTACACATTTTATCAAAATATGATAAATTTGCTCATCTTTGGTCCTAATTTTGAAAATGAAAGCGGAGTGAATGGCTGTTGATCCTATAGTATCGATGTAAAGCATGGTTGAAAGTTCGCCGGCACATGCCGGAACGGCTCTCCATTTTGAGAAAAAATAATATCTGCCCATCGGCAAATGTACCTCTACCGGCAAAATACTATTCTCATGCCGGAGAAACCTCCCGTAGTTACCGGGAAGAAAAAAGATCGGCAAAATGCGATTGGCCGGTAAAATGTTCGATAGCCTCGGTTACATTTTTCTTTTTGAAAATACTGCAGTGAAAATGTGTCGAAGAAGTGCGGTTGAAGAAGAAGAAGAACAACGCAACATTTTTCATTCATCCATTCAACAATCGTTGTACAGTACAATAACAACAAACAAGATTCCGCCGTCTGGTGATGACATTGATTTCATTCGATCTGAAATTCAAAAGGAAAGTGTATTTGTGTACATTGTATAGAGACCTTCATCTAGTCTATCATTTCTAGTCTAGTAGAAACTAGATCTAGAGTTCGGGTAGGCCTATATATTTATTATTATTCTGTTGATTTATCTAGAGATCGTGGTCTACGGAAGGCTTATATTATTCAGCTTCTGTTGATTGCATCTAGATTCTAGAGATCGGGGAATGAAGGCAGTAGGCCTATATTTTCCAGTTTCACTTTTTTATAGTTTTGACTTCTGATTACTTCGATTATAATCTATTAAATCTAAGATTATATTATAAAAATGAGGTTTTTAAAGGACGGAGAAAACACTTCGGAGATAGAGAGAGAGGTGTGAGAAACGCTTGGAAGTGGTTCTGGTTGAAAGAATATTCAGTAAATGGAAGTAGGTTTGAGACATGGTGCAAGAAGATTGATGAACCTGAGAAAGTGTTATTGTTCTGTGTGCTGTAAGACATTGTCCTATGGATCTGGTGGTAAAAAGGCTCTAAAAACCCAGGATCTACAAGCAGAGCATATCAGCCGATTCAGAAGCGTTCAGGCCTCCACAGAGATAATTTCGCATGTTAGCAGTGATGGAATTAAACAATCAGTACAGGATGGGGATCTGAAGTGACGTCCATCATTTCACTCTTTACAAGCCAACATTGCTTGCCATTCAGAGATTAGCCCCAGAGTTTGCACTGGCTGAACGTTGAGCAAACCCATCAGCTCTACAATCAACCAGTCTAGAAAGATACATCTGCTACGTACAACATGACACATGGGGTGGCAGCCTTTTGAAGAATGAACTGTCCAACAAGTTAAGGAACACATTCTTCTCCTTAAATATGGATGAGGCCACAACAAATGCTGGCAATAAAATATTGAACATCCTTGTTCAGTACTACGACGATGAAGTGGGCAGGTTTGTGATCGACTTGTTGGGTAGTAGGGAGGTGAATTTGGCAAATGCTAATAATTTGCACTGTGCTGTGTCGGATGTGCTACAGGTAAGCAATCTAAAGTGGAGTCAGGTTATTTCTGTTCTGATGGACAATTGAGAGAGTAATGAGAGGTGTAAAAGAAGGGTTGGAGCCTAAGATAAGGAGGGGAAAATGACTGTCTGTTAGATGTAAGTGGGGAAAGCAGTTCATATGATTAACAATGCCGAAAAAGGCTGCTGGGTGAGGTGGAGAAGGATTTCTTTCCGTCAGAGATATGGCCTCAGATATATTTTGACGTAGAGAGATAGACAGTCCGGAAAGTAAGGAGTTTTTTTTTGAAATCCAGTGCATTTTGTATGGGGAAAAATGTCCTTAATCAGGCCGATCCAACACGATTCCTACAGATGAAAACAGTAGTTGATCGTTTAGATAGATTGTGGGACAGCCTTAGGCTGTATTATAGTACTTTCCTGTCCAGCAAAGAAAAAAGCAGAAGTTGCTCATCCAGGGGAGATTTTTGAGAAGTTTGGAGTGTCCGAGTCTGATAGGGTTGTCATTAATAACATTCTAAGCAACCAACAGAAACAGCAAAAAACTGATGCAAGTGTGAGCAGAAAACAGGAACGCATCGTAAATGGCATGTTTGATAACAAAACCAAAGTCTTCTTTGCTGTCCAATTGTTTAGGGGCATTCTGCAGAAATTTCAAGGATTCATCTAAAGTTTAGTCTAACAAGCCCCTTGGCCACTCAGTCCATTATGAGCTCTTCACCCTGGCAAAGACATTCTACAGTTGTTTTATCCGTCCTGAGACAATTTCTGAATGTACTGCCCACTCTTTACACAATTTCAACTTGGATGACAGCACAATTCAGATGAAAATCGTCACTTGTCTGTTGGAGAATTCTGTTTGCCTCTACTACTAAAAAGTCTCAGAGACAAATCTTCTAACACTTGGCTACCTTCCTTTTTTAAATGTCTGAGACAAGGATATATCCAGGCTGGCAGACTGATGAAAATTACCCCGACAACCAAGTGTTTATTATACTATCATCTTTGGACCCATCTAATCAGAGATCCTCCACAACAGTTGGTGCATTGCTTTCAATGGCCGAAAAGCTCCCAAATGTCATTTCCTCTTCTGAGATAGGTCAGCTTGACGATGAGCTTAGAAAGTACACTACAGATGATGAAGTGACATCGCTGACGCTGACAGTGAAGATGCAGACTTCAGAATAGATACCAAGTGGTGGGTACCTATATTCAGTCTCAAACGGAAAGGTGCCGTTCGATACCCCATCCTCTCAAAACTAGTAAAGGCCCTTCTTAGTGTATTCAGTGGCCCACTTGTGGAAGGTTCTTTTTAATATCATGGATGACATCATTGAGGGGTGTTAGATCTAGATTGACCACATATAATTATGAGGCATTAGCAATGACCAAAGCCTATCTGTCAACAAGGGGTCTCAATTCAACATCAATGGAGATCCCAGTCAAAATGATTAAATGTGTGGGAAAATCAGGAGCACATAAGAACATATACATGGAAACAAAATCATCAAGGTGTGTCATCCAAACCATCTTCAGTGTCCTCTGCCACCATCACTAAGCGTCCATCAATTTCTACTGCCACCACCACCACTAATCCTCCATCAATTTCTACTCCAACACCACCACTGTGCCTCCATCAATTCCTACTGCCACCACCACCACTAATGCCTCCATCAATTTCTACTGCCACCACCACCCCTAAGCCTCCATCAATTCTACTGCCACCACCACCACTAAGCTCTCCGTCAATTCCTGCTGCCACCACCACCACTAAGCCTCCATCAATTCCTGCTGTCACTGCCACCACCACCACCAAGCCTCCTTCAACAATTCCTACTGCCACTGCCACCACCACCAAGCCTCCTTCATCAATTCCTGCTGCCACTGCCACCACCACCCAGCCTCCTTCGTCAGTCTCTGGCTCCACTGCCACCACCACCCAGCCTCCTTCACAATCCTAGCTCCACTGCCACCACCACCCAGCCATCTTCTAGTCGAATAGGTAAAAGGAATTCAATCTTCCTTGGTGGGATTCTTTTCAAAGAAGCCCTGCACTTAGCACAATTTAATGAGGAGGGAGGGAGGGAGGCATTGACTGTGATAGGACACTTTTATATTATTATTATTATATTGATATTAGCTGCTGTTCCAACATGCAAACCAGGCAACCGAGAACAGAATTGCTACAATACAACATTCATTAGAAAGGTGAGAATATTGCAAATGAATAGATATTAAGCATTTATGTGTAAGTTCATTGTGTTCGAGTGTGCGTGTATTAATGTTATTGTGTGTGGTTTCGAGTTTTGTAGGTGGATGTACTGTTGCAGGTATTTTGTACCGGGCTGTCTACTCTTTCAGGCAAAATGTCTCTTGCCAACTTTCAACCATGATGTAAAGGGAAATTCCTCGCCCTTTGATATATAGTAGATTTGGTATCGATGCTACAACACCATGAGCCCCTGTTCATGAAACTTTCCATACCTAAGACAAAGAATTTCAGATGACATCAGCTGTTATACGGTTTGACCCGACCTCTGAACTCTCTCGGTCAAGGTAATGTCACCGCGCATGCGTACTGCATGGATATTGCAGGTCAAATGGTGTCGGCGCATGCACAGGCGTTCCGGATACGTCTGTTGTTTGTAAACAAACTCCTTGCTTTCGTTTTGATTGCTCTGCCTAGTGCAAACGTGTTTTATGATTGATTGCGATTTATCCTTCAGGTTTGTTCTATATTCTCGTTATTTTTTACGAATTAGCTTACAATGCCTCGACTTTCACGAAAAGCTCGAAGCAATAATCTGGCTAAAGCCAGGAAACAGCGTTGGACCGAGGATTTAGGAGATATTCCGTCTCAGGAAGCAACTGAATCTAACTTGGGATTGGAACCATCCACCAGCTCTGGAACACGTGGTGGCTACCCACCATGCTCCAGGTTTGGGCTTTGGGAATGTAGATCTAGCTCTAGTTCTTCATCCTCGGATCGTTTGGATATCCCCATCAGTGAACTGCCATTCGATCCTCCTTCACCAGTTCATCGTTCTGAGACCAGGTTTGAGAAGAAGCTTGCCATGGTCAATGAACAACAGGACGAAGATGACCATGGACTCAAACGGTGGCCTCACCAAGACTATTTGTGAGCTCAGCATGCTGACATCGTTTGTGTCACTTTTTGAGTGCCCTCAGATTGGTTGCAGATCTAAAGTGAAATGCCGTGTCAACGCGTCAAAGCGCAAAGGATTCACCGTGTGCCTTGAGGCCTTCTGCCGCAACTGTGATTGCATTGTGGCCTCCACATATACATCAGATGTCGACATGTCAGCGTCAGGGCACCCTAAGCCGTTCAATATTAACACAGGAGTTGTTGTAGCCTGCCTCAAGAGGGATATGGGACCCCACAAACTTTCTAATTTCTGTGAGACACTCTCTATGCCTTCCCCCCACAAGAAGACCTTCACGAAGTGCGCCGAAGACATCTACGGTCTCAATGTAGAAGTGTCACAACAAATATTTAGTAAGGCAGTAGCGGTGGTGAAAAAAGAACATCAATGGCAGCTGGATATCACCATAAACAACACTGAACCGCTAGACGTCGCCGTTAGTTTTGACGGAACATGGATGACGAGGGGCCTTTCGTCTCTTATTGGAATTGGATGTGCCATCGACAGCCTCACTGCTTTCGTAGTTGATGCTCACGTCATTAGTGCCTTCTGTCAAACATACGCGACAACTGGAAAGTGGCAGAAGGCTCATCTGTCTGTACGACGCATGGCTTAGAGAACACCAAGAGGAAGGCTGTAACATCAACTGCACAGGTGAGTTGGATTTTTTTATTACCAAATGATAATTTCTTCTTACAAATTACTTTTTTCTAGCCGATCAATTGAAATCGACACACAGAGAAGATTTATGGCTCTGGAGGGGATGCACTGTTATTATAATTGTTTGATTTATTTGATCATTACATTATTAGGATTATTGCTTTTGTCATTATCATCGTCGTCTATTCTTTTTTCTTTCCGTAGTTATCATTATATTTAGAAAGTGAAAGCTCACGGTTGGGGTAAAACTAGACTTATATAAAGAAATGGAACCAATTTACTGTTGTCACGTAATAAGAGTAAACAAATTATTTTTACATAATTGATAATTCATGGCGGCCGTATCATAGACTAATCTGTTGTAAGCATGTTGCCTAATTCGATGATTCCACAACGCAATGCATGATATCATTTTATTTTTATTTTGTAGTTGCAATTTGATCTCCTTTTTATTCCCTTTGTTTATACGTCATCTTTAGGTACATCGGACATGATGGAAGCTGTAGCGGCAGAAACCCTGTGGCGAAGATCGGTGGACCTGCATCAGCTACGCTACACGGCATTTGTTGGAGACGGTGACTCAAAGGCCTTTGACAGAGTCTGCAGGGCTGAGCCATCTGGACCAGATGTGGCTATTGTCAAAGAAGAGTGTATGAACCATGTTTCAAAGTGACTCAGTACGGCCTTGCGGAATTTAGTTCAGGACTGCTCCAAGAAGGGTTTGTAAATTTATTTCCTTATGCACAAACAGAATGAATCCATGGGCTTCATAACCTCACTTCTATTTTCTACAAAAGAAAAAAATGTAACTCTTTCTCAAAACACTAACTATAAATTTTCAATTACACAATGACAACCACCTGAATTATTTGACAAACATAAGCTGCACATAATCAACCTCAAGCCATTTGTTTTTTTTTTTTTTTTTTTTTTTTTTTATTGTACTGAACTATTCTGTTTCTAACGTAGTTGATTTGTCTACATTCGCATTTTCTGTACTGACTGATATTCAGTTTTGTCTAGTCTTATTTTTATTTGCTGATTTTAGTTAGGCCTGTTTCGGAATGTTTCATATAAAACAGTTTACTTATGTAAACAATGTTTTCTGACGAGTCGGTTTATAGCGTGTATGCTCAATATTTATCTTATGCTTATTGTTATTCAAAGGTACAACACTCGGCGGAAGGAAACACGGAAGCCTTACCGGCAATGCCATAGGCAAGCTATGTAAGTATTATGCCAGAGCTATTCGTGGGCACGGCAACATTGAGGACATGAAGACAGCAATGGCTACTCCACGGACGACAACCCTCAGCATCGGTACTGCCCAACTGGCATCGACTCCTGGTGCTTCTACAAGAAGGCCATCGCACAGGGCATATTTCCTGGTCAGCATAAGCTCCCTATGCATACGCCCCTGGATTACAACCGCCTGCATCAGCATGTTTGGCCTGTTTACCAACGTTTGACAAATGATGATCTTCTACGCTGTTGAATTATGTACTTCATTCTCATGACTTTTCCTCCTCAGAATGTAATTATTTTGTGATTGTATTACCCTAATATATGGCAAATATACTCCTTATAAGATACTATCCATAACATGCATAAATATTGACATTGTGCAATAAAATTTTGAGTTTTTGAGTTGCGGAAATACAAAATTGCGTTTTTCTCAAAACTTGTTTTTTTGGTATACTTTTCGCTAAAAGTCAAAAACTTACGCATAGATTTGAACCAAATTTGGTATATAACTTCTTTATATGTGCACCTAGTTTGTATAAGAGGCTTTTTGGGAAATAATTGATGATAATGATGTTATTGATGATTTAGTGTAAACAATTGGTGTTTTGGGGATTTTGAAAGTTGATTTTTTTCAATATTTTTTTCTCAGTGAGTAGATCAAATATCAAAAATCGGATCTAATACAACCAAAACAGTCCTCTTTACTACCTGTATCTCAAATTTGGTTGACTTTCCTTGGTAATATTTTGACTTTTAGCGATTGGAAAAACATAAACAAAATCCAATATGGCCGCTGTTACCATGGCAACCAAAAATTCGAGCGACAAAAAAACTATTGCATCTCAATCACAGCATGGTACCCTTTGTATGTGTGAAGTTTGAACATTATATGTTTTTTTCCGTGCCTTACATATTTTACCTTAGATCAGATTGCTCACAATAACGTTTTGTTTTTCAGAAAGCATTCCTAATTTACATTCACCACTTTTCATTCTTTATGAGTACTAATGTTGTCATTCAATACCTTTTTGCTCTTGTTTCGTATTTCGCAATTCCCTGTACAATGTATTTATGATGTTATTAGATTTTGATGGTGGTTTCTAAATCTGTGACAGTTATAAATTTATTCTCATGGCTAGTGTGGTTGCTCTTTATGGAATTAAAAACCCAGTCACTATTTTGATTTTGTCCTTTGTGTAGAACACGATCAGAACCACAGAATCCTAAACCCGACAGGTTTGATTTTTATTTTTAAAGCTTTGGATAATGATGTTTCATTTTCAACCTCGGTAGCAAATGAATTTATTGTGAAAATTTCTCTTGAAAAAAAGTAATAGCGCTATTTGTTCCCTGGAAATGATACAACCTACTACATATTGATAATCAGAATTTTGTTTTAGGTTTTCACAAACATTGCAACTTCAAGTTTTAAAAAGGAAAGAATTATAACTCAGAGAACATATAAATCAGTTTATAAATGTGAGGCATATTGACATTTAAAAAATCTTGATTGAACCAAGTCAACATATTTGAACATCTCATGTCCATGGAAATTAATGTAGACTGAATTTGTCTTGCCCTTGTGTCGAGTTTAAAAGAAACAAAATACGCTGGATATGATAAAAAGAATGAGTTTTTTAAATATATGTCTTATTTTCAAAATTATTTAAATTACGTGTTGTTATAATGGACTTTGTATTTAATCAAATGTTCTTTAAAAATAAAGTCAGTTTGCAATAATTGTATTTTCCAATATTAAAAAAGATATGTAATGCATTAATTGAACTTTTCTCTTCTTTTGATTAAAAAAACAACACAAAAAGTTTAAAATAAGCCCTGATCATTGTTATTTTTTTTTTGGGGGGGGGATAAAAAAAAATGAGAGTCAGCTGCTTATTACAAAGTACAATTTGAGGAAGTAATGGGAAAGTCAGTTCACCCTCGTCTTTCCTGTTTTTTTATTTTCCTTCTGAATTTAAATATTGTCTCTTCCCAAAAACAACACACAAAAAAGTTTTCAAAGTATACGGCTCATATCCATGTTTTAAAGTCCTTACAGAATAATGTTTGCATTTTTTTAAAGCCTTAAAAAGTTCTCTACGGAAAAAGAAAGGTTTCGGTGTGGACCACGTGTCACTTGTTTTACCTGATAGTTAATGGTGTTGGTTTATGTTGTTTTGGTGTCAGTGGCTTTGAAACATTTTTTTGATTAGGTTTAAGAGCAATGGTTTCAGGTCCTACTACAATATCCAGTTTTGCTTTTTTTTTCTTTCCTCTATACAATCTGTGGTGTGTTTTATAGGTATCATCTTTGCTATGGTCATCTCAGAACAATCTGCATTAATGAAATTCTGTAAATAGATGCTCTGTAAAATTTCCGTCTCCAGGAATTAAAGTATGAATGTGGGACACATTTTGACTCCTTAACCAACATATTTGATGTGAAAAGAATTAACTCTTTCTTATAGACATGAACCACCGCCACAGCTCAGTGACCAGGAGTTTGAAGAAATATTTCAGCGGAACAAGACAGTCTCCAGCAGCGCCATTGGCAGAGCGGTTCAAGATGCTAGCTCAGGTTTGTTTTCTGTAATATCTGTTAGTGATATCAGCTTTGTTAGGTTATAGAAGTGTATAAATTTGTTATTTTAAGATCTACTTTATTAATATTAAAAAACTGTTTTATGCCAGATTATTATTTTTTTTTTAAATTACATTTTGTAATAACAAAGGTAACGGCCAGTCCTTTATAAAACTAAATGTTTTTCAAAATAGTGTCATAGATGGTAATGTTCTTGAATTTCTAACACTTATGGACATCAGAACTCATTTTCCCGTTATTTTCCCTGTGCATATATGGATGTCAGGTGACTTTGCCATGGCAATTGAAACTTTGGTGACGGCCATATCCCTTATCAAACAGTCTAAGATTGCTGGGGATGATAGATGCAAGATCTTGATAAGCTCTTTGCAAGACACCCTTCATGGTATTGAGGAGAAGTCCTATGGATCCAGGTAGGTTTCCTTGATGTACTGTGGGCTTAACTTGACAAATTTCATGATATCAATGAATCTCATATTAATCTAAAGACATGACAGTCTTTACAAATTACATTTTAAAAAAAGCATAATTTGATTTTTGTGGCTTCTTTTTCACTGGTATAGATCAACTGATAAAATCTTTTCATGAACATTTGCTTGATTTTGGCTCCACCTATTGAATAAGAGTAAAATGGGACTTGATTTATTTTGATAAAAGAAATATCTTTTGCTTGAAGGCATTCCAAATGTTCTGAAAGTTTGTCCACATGAAAATTAGATTTTTTTCCCTTGAACAAACAAATTTAAATGTATTATTTAGTGGTATATTTTTTGTAAGTACCAGTGGTCCATGTTCTCCCTGAAGTATATTTTTTGTGTGCCTGTCTTTCTCGTTGGTGTGGCCACTATGTCAACTATTTAAAAATAGTCATTAATAGACAGATAGGAATGATTTATTGTTTCTATGCCATTTTTGAGCACTGCCATATGGATGGTTTGGACGCTACTGGTAAGTGGTAGGTGCTGCTTCTTTCCTTTCACTCTTTGTACGTTTTTCATCTTGCTGATTCCTTCCATTTCACCCTGAGGTCTCCCCATGTGGTGGTCGGGGTCAAGCTAAATTTCAATGAAACAAAATCAGGCACTATCACACTTGATTGGTACTGATGAGAATGTAAATTAAAAAAATTTAATCATTTGATTTTCTGTAATTTCAGGAGTCGTAGATCTAGATCAAGAGAGCGTGATCGTGAAAGAGATCGTTTGGAAAAGAGACCCCGCCATCGCTCTCGAAGTCGAGAGCGCGACCGTGAGGGTGCGAGAATATCGCGAACGTTCTCATGACAGAGAGAGAGAGATCCATTATGATGAACGCCGTGAAAGAGACAGAGAACGGGGCCCGCAGCGAACGGAGTGAAAGGGAAAGAGAAACGAGCGATAGGGAACGAGTGGAAAGGGAACGCAGCGACAGGGAGCGTGTTGAGAGAGAGCGAAGGATCGGGAGAGAGTAGAAAGGGCAGAGAGGGAAAGAACTGAAAGGGAAAGAAGTGATCGTGACAGGGACTACAGTAGCAGCCGACGTCATTAGCTTGACTCGTTTTTACAAGTAAGTTTGTTTATTTACTCTATTTTTAATAGTCATGGTAATCACTTGCATTTTTTGCAGCTAATCATATTCCTCTTTCAGTTCATTGGAATGGCCTGTTTTCCTTTCTGCCGTAGGCTGAAGATGGGAAAATTCATCTGTCATGATCTGCTCAGAATACATTTTTGTTAAAAGTAATGCTCAAACGTACACAAAAAAAGAGAGGAAAGGTTGAGGGTTTGTGGATAACTATAAAGTTTTTTCTTTTTTGATCAAAAAGATATCCTGCATTACCACGACAAGGTAAGTGAGGAAATTATAAAGAATACTGTCTTTATTTGTTTTTTGTGTGTTTTTTTTAATGTTTATTTAAAAAAGACAACTTATATATATATATTTATTTGTTTTTTTAATTTTATTATTATTTTTTGTAAAATCTTTTTGTATTATCTCTTTTTATCATCTTGGTACTTGGCTTGATGTCATTATGAGTATGCTAACCTGTACATTCAACAGAAATTAATTGCTCAATTTTGGCGTTTATTTTCCAGAAGTTGAGCCTAGTGGCTGCCACATCTTCTTCAAGTCCTTTCTATGTTGTGCCAAATTCAGCTGCTTAGAATCGTTACCGCCCCAGGCCATGACAGTTTTCTCCTTCTGGGCCTATTCGCGAGATAGTTCCGATTGAAATGTATTCAATTCATTGCTTACATTAAAAAAAGAAAGAAAAATTAAGTTGAAAGAAAAGCATCATTATGTTGTACATTTGTTTAAAGAAATCACTTTCTTCTGTGGCAGAATGCGAAATGTGACGTGACTATGTCTTTCTGTTGAAAGTGCAGAGAGAAAAATTTAGTTTGCAACTAATTTATTGAAAAGTAGAATATATTGTATTGTATGTTGCTGCACATATAGCCTTATAGGTCTTTGGCATTTTCCCACATTAGATTTTAAATGTCTCATGTCAAGGCTCACCGTAAGGTGTGTTTTTATTATTTTATTTTTGAAGTACAAGAACAGTGAAGGTATGAATTTACACTTCAAAAATTGCAGGAAACTTGTTGGGCAAGAATAGTGTACTGGGTACTATAAATTAACTGCTTTTCCAGTAATTTCAATTGAAATTGCTTATTTTAGATGGGTATACACAAATTTGTACCTTCCTGTTCATTGTACTTTTCTACATGACGAGTTGGGCATTTCACTTACGTCCAGGGTTGCCACATTTCCGTTAAACACGGAAATACACATTACTTTTTCATAAGGTATATGTTCCATCTTTTCAAAGTCTGAGAATAGATATGATATGAATGTTATTTTGTTAATCTATTTAAAGAAGAATAAAAAGTTTGATTATGCTACACAACTTTTGAGAATTAATGCCATGAAAAAGATATATTAGGTGATCTTGTTGTCTATATTAATAAATATCATTCCCTCATTGAAGATAATAAATTTATCCTGAAAACCATATCATCATCGGTCGAGCATTAGATTCACTACCGTTTTGTGCAATGTTAAATTTGAAAATGACTTTTGAAGTCTTGTACTGGGGGGAATTTTTTCAAGAATTTTTTAACACTGCAGCTTAGTTGTTTTTCAAAGCTAAGTCTTTAAATTTAACTGATTACTTGTTAACTATTATAAGAGAAGAATTAAGAATGAGAACAGCTTCATGATTTTCCTTTAATTTTTCTATTTCTGATAAACATCATTTGAAAAGTCACACAATTTGATTTCTACTATTTTTTGTGAATTTAACGTGTTCGTAACACATTCATTAGCTTTTCCGATCACATTCATTAGCTTTTCCGATCGACATTGGTCAATATTTTGTTTTCATGATAGTTTAAACTTCCATCGCATCTATTGAAATAAATGACTTGATATTAATGCATGTCATTCATTTGCCTAACGAAAGGGCATAGTGCTCCATTTTTTAGATACAGATACCTTAATGGAAATTCAGACATTTGCGCCTGGGACCAACAAAGTTTTCTGTGTAGGTTCAGGCAGTATCTCATAGAGTTGTCTGTTTTGTCAGAAAAAGTCTTGTCCTGGGAAAGGTTAACCAGGTTCTGAGTTTTTCGATGTAGAGATTATTTTATTCCTGCACATTCAGTCTGATCAAAATTTCCTTTTCCTTTGAATGGATGGTTTCTCTTCCTAATTTTACACTTACAGGAATGCATGGAACCTGATAGTGGGAATTGAAGTCTTCATTGAATTGAGGAAATTGATAGTGTCTTTTGAATTCCTGTTGCAGGAAAAAGAAAAGACAATTTTTGGCAACAGAATTTTTAAAACTAACATATGGAATATAATTTTAATTTCATGATATTCATTTCACATCTTTATTGCTTTCTTCAAGGACATAAGTGTTTTTCCTGGTATTGGGAATGGATTGTCTTTGCACTCTATTCAATATAAAACGAAGAAAATTATGATTAGTATATAGTAGCTTCTTTTAAAAAAAAATTTTGTCCTTGTCAGTGGCAACCCTGATTGTAAGCAATGCAATACGGCCCACCTAGACCTTAACATGGGACTAATAATAGGATGTAGTAATTTTGTATAATGAGGGAGCTCAAGATTACATGTACTTGTCTTTAACCAACAAATATACTTTGAAATGGGTGAGAGTGGTTCTAAGTAAAGTTACAGAGAAATCATATCTTTTACCTTTATGTACCAAAGAAAAAATGGCAGCCAATCAAAAGGAATAATGTATCAACATTTCACCGGTATGACACACACACACACCCCCCCCCCCCTCCCCAAGTAAAGTCCAGAGTAGTTTTAAAAGGCAAAAAGTAAGGTTGGAGTTGTCTCAGAAGAGATTTGAGTAGGCACTCTTATATTCTCAAACTAACTTGGCTCTCAGAACTGATGCTTATGTCCGAAAATTTCTCATAGAAATCATAGAAATAGGAACTAAGGATTGATGACTGCCATTTCATGTGTCTCATCCTCTATAAATTTGTTGAAAGTAGTTTTCCACCCATCATGAAGATAAAGATTTTACCTTTTTGCACTGCCATGATGGAAATCTTTCAAGTCTTTTGGTATATACGAACAAAGCAGGTATTGTTAGAACATTTTAATATCAGATTAACAGTGTCATATCAATACACTCAAAACCAAATCCATTTATTCGTAGTAGCTCTGAAAAGCTGAATTTATATGAAAATTCCATTTGGCTGCCAAATTTCTTGATATGTCACAAATTTGAGTGTCGAGATATAGCTGTTTTCGTCGTTCAGTTGAATTTTTGGTTGAATTTTTTCAATGTGCGGCTTTTTGATGAACAATCTCACACACACACACGTTCTCTCTCTTTCTTTCTCTCTCTCTCTCTCTCTCTCTCTCTCTCTCTCTCTCTCTCTCTCTCTCTCTCTCTCTCTCTCTCTCTCTCTCTCTCTCTCTCTCTCTCTCTCTCTCTCTCTCTCTCTCTCTCTCTCTCCCTCTCACTCACTCTCACACACACACTTTCACACTCACTCTACTTTCTCTCACTCATACACCTTTCTCTCACTCACACACACACTCTCTCACACACACACATACTCTCTCTCTCTCTCTCTCTCTCTCTCTCTCTCTCTCTCCCTCTCTCTCACTCTCACTCACTCTCTATCTATCTATATATATATCTATATCTCTTGCTGTCTTTGTCTCTCTCATGTCTATCTAGTCCAACCTTACTTTGTACAGGTTTATATATAAATAAAAGTGGGCGTAGACAGATCAGGTGAAGAATTTTATGGAGTATGTCAAATATCTTCATAAGAAAATGGTCATGAAATGCTTTGCAATTTTAAATTGAAAAGTAACGTATTCATAATTTATTTGTTTCTTTTTTGTTGTTTAGACCTTGTTTTTCAAGGCTATCATGTCATTCTGGTTCTCCACTCTCTTTTCTTCCCCATATGCTTTATCTGTTCAGTTTGTTGCATCTTTTTCTTATTTATTGCCTGGTTTGAGCGAGGGAATGTGGAGTATTATTTTTTGTTTGTTTCGTTTTGTCTTTACTTCAGATATTGCATTTATGTTATGGTTAATTTTCAGGTCTTTCACATGGTTAATTTTTTATTTTATTTATGATTTTTACTATATTTTTATCTGCAATGACTGTTCGACGTGAAGATTTACTGATACTTTTACATGGCTTGTTTTTTTTAAAGATATCGAGTTTATTTATTCAGTTCTAACAAACAAAAATTGATGGAATCTGTATCTCGCAGACGAGGAGATTGAATTGTTTCACTCCTTTAATTGTAAATACTTGTCAAGTTTTATAAGATTTACCAACAATCAAATGAAATATACAAATATCACATCCGTTTTATATACTTATATGGTCCTCTTTTGGGACACAGATACATTTTATAATATTTTTTCTTGAGTGCAATATTTTACGTGTCAAATTTTAAAAAGTTATGCAATACACAATGCAGTGATGTAAATTTAAGAGATTAAAAAAATATTTAACCATAAATGCCAGTTTTCCGTTAAACACATAATATTTGCTCATGGTTCAAGACAAATTTTTGTCTTTTTTTTGAGTATTGCTCAAATCTTCACTTGTAAGAATTGTTTTAGCAGAGAAGGGATGAAATGATGATACACTATAATGAAATAGTTTGTCACTAAAAGTAACCAAAAGTGATGCGTCCTCTATTTGTTCCATTGAAATTATATATAATTTGTCCTTCATGACTTAAATTTAATGTGAGGCACCTATGAAGTCTCATAAAGCTAGCCATAAACCAGACAAAAATTGTATTCTAGGTTTTCCCTACAAATGTATTTTGATCACGATGACTCTAGCTTTGTATGAAAGATTTTGTTGTGATTTTCTGCAGGCTTTCACTTAAATCAAATTTGCATAGAAAAATATTGAAACGGAAAAAACTTCCATATGACTAGAAACCATTAGTTAAGTGCAGATCATTACTTAAAGTATTTTGAGTTCCTTCAAGGTAATACATGGCCCATAGAGCTAGAGCTTATCCCACTTTCTCTAGGTGATAATACACCGTGGCCTCCGAAACAGACTGCTAATCTATCATTCTAGTGAAAGGTTTTTCCCCTGGTACTGTCTCCATTTGCACTCAGGTCGAGTGGGGAAATGCATGTTACATGTCTTTCCCAAGGAACAAAACACGAGACCTAGCATAGTTAGGATTCAAACCCAGCACCTTATAATCCCAAATCAGGTAGTCTAACCACAGGATTATTGGCATCACAGTGATGCTTTATTATTGCCTACTTCAAGTGGAAAGAGTCTTCCGTATTTGTGCTTTTCACATGCTTTTAAAATGCAGATGTATAAATCAATGTCAGTGTAAATGTAAACCGAAAAGTTAATGACTGTTGTTAATGAATGAAGATAAAGACAAACAGTGAGGCAAGGGGCATGCCGGAAGTAAAGGTAATGACATAAGATAATATGAAAGCCCCATAGAAACAGACGAGACAAATACAAGAAATAGACAAAAACAAATCCTGGCCACCATGGGGATCGAACCGGCGACTTCTGCACGCTTTCTTTTCATGGCGAGGCGATGTTGTGCCGACGCAAAAGTCGCGGGTTCGATCCCCATGGTGACCAGGGTTTTTTTCTGTCTATTTCTTGTATTTGTCTCGTCTTTGTTTCTATGGGGCTTTCATATTGTCTTATGTCATTACCTAATGAATGAAGAGTGGTTTTAGGATTGCATGTAAGATGGTATTTTTGGTTATACGTAAATAATATGGAAGTGACTGCGTTTGTTGTGAGAGAAAGTCTGTACACACCAGCTGAATTCAATGAAAGTTTTAGTTGTATGCGTGTGTGTACATGGACCAATGCCACCTTCAATTTTATTGACATGGCGGTTAGATATACAAAACTCATCGCGGTCCTGATATTTAAAAAACAATAATTTCATGTTACTTTTTAAAAAGATTTGATCCTTTCTTTTTCCAGACATTTTGTTATGACAAAATGATGAATTCTCGTTTATTTTAGAATTTGTTTATCTGTGGTTCTTACCATCTTAACTTTCTTTCAGATCTGCTGACAGTCTATGATCATGGCTGGGGTTTATCCCTCTAATGTTGTTTTTATTTTTCTCAATATTTTACACGTGTTCAAATTTACTTGCCACATGAATTTGCTCCTTCATTTATTTCTCACATATCTCTACCTATATGAGTACAGGTTCTTTGTGATCCAGATGACTTCATGATTCCAAGAACAAAAATTTTGAATAATTACGTTGCATGAATTAATTGCTATTGCTTTAAAAGTTTAATTATAAATAGAACTTTATTTGATGTTTGTTATGTATTTATATATCTTATTGAATCTTTTGAAAGGAATGCTGTTTTGTGAAGTTTTACAACCAACATTTTGTAAGTTTTCTGTAGCAGATAAGAGGGTGGTTTTCTTCATCTCTATCTGTCTGTGTTTTTCTCTCTCTAGCTCTTGCTCTTGCTTTATTGTATTGTGTTACATGTGATTGTCCTTCTAGGAAAGTGCCATTCCACACTCATGTGCTTTATATGCGATCAACATTGATGTTTAGCATTCTGTTCTATAAAATGGTTGCATTTCGAAACTGATTTTTGTATCGCAGGTTTTGTCTGTCCTCTTATTTTTGTTGTGTTTGTTTGATTTTATTTTATATATTTAATTGTATTTTACTTATTATTTGTTTATTTATGTATGTTTTTTCTGAAGATTTTATGTGCCATAATATTAATGCACTACACGTTTCTGTTTTCAATATACTGTATTACTAGTTTGTTCAGAGAAGGAGAATTGAAGTCACAAGATAATAACAAAACAAACAAAAAAGCATATTACGCTAGATGTTTTGTTACTGCTAAATATTCATAATGGGCAGGGCTGATTTCTGACGCTTTACTGTTTCATAATTTTGTATTTTGTATGCTTTATCTTTTTGGGAAATATGTATATGTCTGTAATGAACTCTGCTAAGTTTTTGGCCTGTGAAAAAGTATAGAATACAGTACTAACGATCTAAGAACATGCTGCCCAACACTATGGTCCGCCTACCGCCACGTTATCTCAGGAAACACAATTTATTCTATTATAATTGGTCCATTAACAACATAGCATCTCAATTAAATCATATGCGTTTAAACCAGATCAAGCCATGCCTTGATAAAAAGATGCTGGTGTTGATGGTGAACTCTCTCTACCCACCAGATGGCAAGCTGCCAATTTTGTGTACCTGGGCTAAGCAACAATGGTCATCAACTAGCATAGGTCATGCAGTGTCACGATGCACATGGTTTTGTGTAGGCAAAAACAAACATTGTAGGCAAAACGAACAATGATCTCACTTCATCATTTTTAAATGTACATGTACATTATAAAAACAATTGAGGTTAATTGTTGTCCGACATGCATGTCCAACCAATATGGTGTTGGTGAATGTGTTTGATCTAATGCGTGCGTATCAGGTAGAATGGATGGCCATTGGCTGCATTAAGTTTTGTGTGCCGCTGTCATTCGTTATACTCGTTTATTGCATGAATGACTAGTCCGGTCAAAATTAAATTTAATCATGACCATGCGTTAACATTTGTTGTATAGTGTATGTTCACTGCCACAGTTTACCTACAACATGATTTTCTTTCTGACACTTACTGGTGGGCAGAAGAAACTAAGAGGTATGGGTTTTCAGCGGCGAGGTATAGGCTGGTACATTTTTTATAACAAATGATATAAATGTATTATATAACAAGCATGTTACATCACAGGTGATACCAAGCACGATTATTAGATTGGGTTGGTATATGATACTAAGTTTGCGCAGGGAGGGGCGAAATGTACTATTCCAACTTTTCTATTATAACTTGTTCAAAATGGTGACAGATGACATAGGTAAAAATGAATTCTCCCCAAAAACAGGGAAACAACGACATTTTCAATAATTAATCTGTAATAAGAATTCCTTGAATGAAAATGATTTTGGGATCATTAAGCCCTTAGCTGCCGAGGGTACATCACAATAATTATATCCATATGCCGGGAGCATCTGGCCTTTCGGTAGTCACAGTTTCCTCAGTTATTTACTGAAGTATTATCATGATTTTTTGTATGAAGATAGTGGATACAATTCCTTTCATTAGAAAAATATTAAAATATTTAGATAAGAAGAAAAAAATGCTAAATTAAATTTTTTTTTTTTTTTAAAACATTTTTTGAAAATGTTTAAAAAATACTGGTTGACAACGTTTGCTTGGATCGAGTCTTTCTTAAAAACACAATGAAAGTTCACACAACTAGCAGGGCACAATCATGACTGCCAATAAATGAATTTCGTATGGTAGTCTCTGTAGCATGTGGAGTAACAGTGCCGTAAGCCTAGGGCGATATCTTCGACGTCTTTCAGCCATGGCGATAACTCGAAGAGAATTCAAGATAAACAATATATTTCTCTCCTCACCGGCAAAATGATCATGAAAGACAACTAGTTATTCTATCCATACTATAATAGCATTATAGAACAATAGTTTCCCTTATAATGACCGTAAATACCGGCGCCTCACAAGCTCGTGGAATCCATCGGCATATGGCGTATTAGGGAACAAACAGTGACCCGTGGAATGC
This sequence comes from Doris montereyensis, assembly GCA_037039925.1. Lineage (NCBI taxonomy): Eukaryota > Metazoa > Mollusca > Gastropoda > Nudibranchia > Dorididae > Doris > Doris montereyensis. Next base: position 144,800 of record JAXRKP010000765.1, on the reverse strand, counting down.
ACAGACTTATGGCAGTGAAGCGGTTAAGAACCTACATGCAAAATATGGTTACGGTACGCATAGTGGCCTGGTGGCAGAGCTTTTGGCCAACAAAGAACGACCAAATCAGAATTTTATACATAGATTTAAAAAAAGGACCGACTGCATACATTGTGCCGAAATGTTCATTATCATGAAATAACTTGAACGAAAAGTAAACGATTTGGGGTCATCTTGAGGTATTCAATTTACTGAGTACAGGTGTAACTTGACTTTTGCAGAAATTCCTCGTTCATATGAAGTTGTCACATGATCAATATCCTGATTCATAATTCCAATACATGTATACCTTTTGTCGGAATCAGGTGGCCATACATTTATTTGCTCCGCTCATTGTTAAATTTGGTTGTAACAGACTGCTTCTGAGATTTGTCATAGTTCACTGTAGTGACAATTGCACAAAATGTGGAGAGGATAGAGTAGAGGCATTAACTCATTCATTTATTGACACAATGATTTGTGAGAGGGGAGAATTGTGAGTTTATTTTTATGTAATAAAATTTGAGGTGAAATATTTGTTTATCAAACTATCATAGATAAATTCTTTTTGCTTCATCAAATTCGTAATTGGTTGTATCATTAGTGTGAATATGTCATGAATGTTGAAGGTGTTAAAAAAACACCTAGGTTTTGAAATCTAAGTTTTTGGGGTTTTGTTGACAATGTTGTCGTTAGGTTTTGTTTTTCTATACAGTAGTTACTGCCTAAATGCCTGTTTCTCCTAAATGCCTGCAATGTCAGTGAAACTGTTTTATTTTTCTTTATAAATTGCGCATCGAAATGCCTGTTTCAAAACCAAAAGTTTCCCTAAATGCCTAAGTCTCAACGGCAACTGCAAGTATGATCTTCTCCAAATTATCAAAAAGTATGTCCATAATTGATTAAATAAAAAATAAAAAGTCATTTAATCATAACACTAATTTATACCTGTCAACAGTTTGCCATGTGTTGTAACCACCCTTCATATACCTGTACTGTAATGAAAGATGACCAGTCTCCTTTTCTTAATTACAGCCTTTGTCCCATTGGATCACTTGTTTGTAACTAGACAATTAAAGTTGAGCAGTCTTCCAAACTCTGCCCATCGTCTCTCGTATTGGCCGTATTTGTTGTTCCTCTAAGTCTTCATGGCGAGCGATGGTCAACCTGTCCGCGCGCTAATCACTTAAGTATTAAAAACTTAATGGTTTCCAGGTGTCCCTATTTCTCGCATTCAATTTTACGTATAACTGAGGAGTCTTCTACAATAAACAACCTGGTTGTGAATCTTTATCCTTGCCTGCACATTGATCACCCCCAACTTTTTTATCAGACCGATTTTCCCGTAAGTGCCTTTTTCGCCCTAATGCCCATTTTCTCTGCTTCCCAAGTACCGGACATTTAGGCGGTAGCTACAGTATAATTAATTCTTGTAAACCCTGAATTAAATATCTGACAAGCTGGTCATTGAAAGTATGTCAGTAAACTAGATATGGGGAAAGGTGCAAAAGAGTATACACATGCATTCCTCATAGGCCCTTGCAAATAAACAAAAGCTACTTCACTGATATTTTGTTTTAATTACATGTACATAGGTGTTAAAAAGCCAAAATATATCCAAAGAAAACTCAGGGCAGAGCCCACCTATCTCAGGAGGGTATCTGTCCAGCAATTCTTTGAATCAAACGTATTTGGTGTTAAATGAAATATTGAAAGCGTTCAACTTTTCACATTTTCACCTCTTTATGTTTTACTTATGCAAGACATCTGAGATAAGACTTAGATTTTTGCATGTCTTTGTGGTCATAAAACTGGTCCTCAACTATTATACATATATATATATATTATATATGTTAACATGTAAGAGCCATTCATACCCATTTCTCTTTCACAAAATATTTATACGCTTTACCTTTTTGGAGATAATTTATTACAAATCTATTTTAGTACTGTGAATACCCATTTATAACCCTTTTGATATTACTTAACAGTTTTATCAGAGCCATAAAATACATATTATGATGACGATTTCTATGGGCACTGAACAGTGACACATATGTAATGAAAGATGGTCATTTCTAGGTCTCTTTCTTTGAGAAAACTTTTGTTATTTTCACCGAGTTCACAGTACCGGTATCTACTGAAATGTTCCACCACACACACTGTAGGAATTTGGCTTAGACAAGGTTTTAAAAAATGTAATTTGAAGGCATCGTTTACGTTAGTTTAGGAATTTGGCTTAGACATGGTTTAAAAAAAAATTAATTTGAAGGCATTGTTTATGTTAGTAGACTCTGGAAGGCAACGTGCTCTTGTATGTCAGTTCATCCCATGTTGGACCTGACCTGTATGAAATTTAGATGATGGTCTTGTTTTTGTTTGTTATTCTTGTTTTTGTTTTTTTATAGTTATTCTTGTTTTTGTTTACTTTTTGTTTTGTCTTTGATCTCTCTTGAATGGTTACGGGACTAGTTTGTTTTTCTATTGAATAAGTTTGTCTTTGTTGCTTTTTTTGTGTGGGCCATTGGCTGGCACGACTAGTAGGACCTACTTCTTTCCTTTCACATGCCTTTCATTAAACCTTACTCCTCTTAATACACCTTGAGACTCATGGTGAATACGGTTAATTTCAATTTTCAAACTTAAAAAATGGAAGTAGTCAATTTAAAATGGAACTAGTTGAAATGAGATAATGAGGACAACATTTCTTACATGCTTAGTTGAGCTCTTTGAAAGCTTGTCCTAATTAAGTTGTGGTGCCTATCCTACAAAACGTTTCCTCTGCATCGTTTCAATGCTTCTTTATATGTTGCATGTTTTAAGTTACGTATTTAAACTGAATAAAGTCCGAAAATAAAATTTTCTCATTAAATTTTCATTCCATATTTCGGTAGTATTTTTAAAAGTAATTTACTACTAGTGTACTTTTCTATTTTCTTCACTGAAATAATGTCTCTTATTTATGTGTATTACAGTTTTCTTAGCAATTCTTGATTCAAGTATTCATTTTGAAATCTACCGCAGTGTCCTTGAATCAACATTTTTCCTTGTATCTGATATCACTGTTACTGATACTGAGAAATACTAAGATGATTTGTGCTGTGTTTAACATCATGGCAAATCTCTAAGTTTCATGTATGTGTATGTAAAGATAGATAATTTGTTTAGGGTTTTTTTGGTTGTTAAAATTTGGTATCCGAATGTGGAAATTGCAATCACATTACAATTGATTTTTTCTAACATCTAATAAACTTAATTTCTATCAAGCATGGATGTATATACCCTCAAAACTTAAACTTACAGATTCAAGTGTTGTGGAAGTTTAAGATTGTATCTGATAGAGCTGTAATTTTCCTGTGTGCCACAAATTTGGTCTAAAGATACCTTTTAATTGGTTGAACATTCATGCCTGATGGCAGTTTTGTTTACCAATTATCAAATAAAATGTAGATATATATATGTACTTCAAATTTATTTTGTACTGTGGAACCTACGGTAATTTCAATGTTTATTATAAATGTAGAAAGGAATTGTTCACCAATCTGGATTATTTCAAATCGCCACACATGCCAGACTGATCAAAATCAATGAAGAAATTGCATTTAACTTCAACATATACCATTGTAAGGAGGAAAAACTTTGTAAATTGCAATCTGCAGTCTCAATTTTCACTGAAATAATCGGGGGACTCAGTAGTCCAGAGGCAATGCGTCAGCCTTTGAACCTAAAGGTAGTGGGTTCGAGCCCTGGCAATGATTGACAAATTTTCTCGAGTTTTTTTATAGCAAAATCTACCCTGGTCCAGGTAGGTGGATCGACACCTAGTCCCATTGGAGACGGACGATAAAAAGAAGGTCCTGTGTGCAGACCACAACACTGTGCACATTAAAGAACCCGTGGCTCGGGGGCAGTCTGGGCAAAATTTAAAATCTAACAAAACCCCGAGATCACCTTAGTTGTGGATGTGGGTAAATCAAATCAAACTGAGATAATCAATAAAGAGATGCGAAGTGTTAGGATTTGGTACTGGTACCACATGTCAATGAGAAGTGCATCAGATTTTCTGAAAAAGTGGGTTTAATTACATTGTATCACAGTTACAGTGTTAATTTATACTTCAAGAAGGCTTTTCCTTTGTTTTTGTTTTGTTTTTTACAGCTACAATAAGCAGTATAATTGATGACATTGAAATTACTCAAATTCCAAATGCTTAAATTTCACATGTATTTGCATTGGTATACTTTAAATTAAACGTAATTTAGCATGATATATGATGATATTACTATTACATCTTGGTTGTATACAGTGGGAGCCGCATCCACCGAGATTGCACTCAATGAAATGCCGGCTACAATGAGACCAATAGAATTCCTCTTTTCCCCCATTCATTCTCTTTGTAAAAAAAGACACATCCAATGGAGACCTGGCATGGGTAAAATGGCCTGCAACGGGTTCGTGCTTTGATAAAGGCCATGAAATGACTTCTCACTCGATTCACTTATTTTTACCATCGAGAAGCAGCGTAAACGCTCGAGTCATTGATTAACGCTGCACTGTGTGTGTGCGTAGTTTGTTTGGAAGGCAAGACAGAGGACTTGTTAATTGTTAACAACCAGGCTAGGCTGTGTAGTGTGAGCAAAGATACTAGAACTAGAACAATTGTTCTACTGTAGTATCGTTGGTGTGAGTGAGTGGAAGACTGGCTAGTGGGGGAAAGTGCTGGACTAATCAAAATGATTTTAGTGACCAGCACGACCTCTTTAAAGGCCTAGGGATTAGGCTAATTATTGCTCACTTTCTTATATGCCTTTCTAGCGTTCACATCTGTAACTCGTTGCATCTTCACTTCATTCTGATTTATCGAAATGGCACCTATGTCTACATCAAAACCCACAAAGTTCAAATGCCTTTCCTTTGAAATAATAAAAAAAATCGATGCTGTTGAAATGGGAAGTTCCTTGTTGACTTCACATTCAATGAATGGTTTCATACAACGAGGACCTAGCGTCTGTCATGGTGACCTCGTTGAATCCGACTCCCACTGTACATATATTTCAACTTGAAGCAGTGCACCTCTTTTGTAGTGAAAGTTAAAGATATGGCGCTCTAAAACTTTTATCTAATAAGATGTCTTAAAAGTTTTGCTCTGTCCTTTGCAACTTAAGATGCCTCATACTTTATCTTTGCATTTTTATTCGTGCCTTTTTTTTTTCCATGTTACCCATTCGTATTTGACCTGAACCGACCATTGCTGGTTAGTACTAACAAAGTTCACGATTTGTCTGTGGGATGGAATCTGTACTTTCATTCCACAAGAGGTGCATTGTATTCCAAACTGGTGATGAAATTTTATGATCTTGTTTCGTTTTGGCATAGCCTTAATCGTATATATTATTATATGCTATTAGGTAGACAGAATTCTTGATTTTGATATGAGTTTGTTTATGTTAGAAATATTGAGTGATGAACTGACAGATTTTGCTCACCATTGTAGATTGATTTGTTGATAAATAAACCATTTGTTAACATTATGAACAACTTACGATGTTATATTCTTGTGAATTGTCAATAATATTTATGAACACATGTCATTGTATACTCTTGCAAACCAAGGCTGTATGTGATCATGAAACTGAAATTGAAGCGCAAAGAAAATTATCTTGGAATGAACAATTCACTTCATATCAGACGCAATGCTTAAGAAAAGTTGTATGTTTCTGACAGACAGTTTTAGTACAGAAATCTAAATGGAATGGTCTAAAGTCGTCTTCCTTTTTTTTTTACACTTTGTTTAAACTTGTTAGCTATATCTTACTCCTCAACTGAAAGGCTTGTTATCATTGTTAATGACAAATTTAAACATGACTTTTGACTGGAAGGATATAGATGCTAGGAGAGAGAAAAAAGAAACGTTAAGAAAAATGAATTGAGCTAAGTTTCTCAAAGAAACATGCAGTAAACCTAATGATGGAAACAAATGCCTTGTTTTGCATGAGTTACCAGGCTCACTTTTCAAATTATGTATTGATGGCATGTTGCTTTTCTTTTTTCTTTCTTTCTTTTCTCTGTCAATCTCGTTTGATCTACCATATTTAGGGTTGGAAGAGTTGCCGTCAAGAAACATTCAACACAATGTATTGGATGCAAGTCTTCTTGCCTTCTGAATGTTGTGTAATATACAGTCAACTTCAGCCGTCATGCTGCTTATCTATTTCTACACCTTACCACCTGTTTGAGAAGCAACCAACGTCAAGCCCTACTCTTGTTTATCAACGCAGTCACCATTCAATCACCTGTGTCCATTGTCAACATGTCAATCTCATAATGGATCAAACTGGTTTGAAATTACCTCCGTTTTATTGCTTTTGTCATATTTTGATGGGGTTATAATTTTTGTTGTTGCTTTTTTGTTTGTTTTTAATCGAGCGATCTTTGTAAATTGATTTATATGATTTTGAATATTATATGATGTTTAGTCTTGAGTCTGACTTTCATGTCGTCATCATTGTTGAGGAATGGTGAAGGCAAAGATGAACAATTTAACTTGAACTTGAATCCCAAGGCTCTTTTTTTTTCCATGTGAGAAGACCACCGCAGATGAATTTTCTCACAAAGGAGTATATTTTACTCCCAAGGATGGTAAGTAGTAAGAGTAAGAGGTAACAACATTGAAACTTGAAAAGCACATGGAACAAACAAATTGAAGAACAGGCTTGTGTTCTTCAAAAAGAATGTCTCCGCATTTGGGTTTTTCTATTTTATTGGGGGTTTTTTCGGGGAGGGAGTGGGGTGGTTTTTAAAGAAATAATTTATATCGTGGTAGGAATTGCTTATTTTAAATTTAGCACCTATAGGCCTACATTGATTTTTGTTTTGTTCTTTGTTAAGTAAATGAGAATTTAGTTAAAAACTTGGGATTTGTTTTCCTTGATTCACTGAATTAAGTAAAATTGTAATGAATTGTTTTACTTCTATTCATGCTATTGCAATAGATAGATTTGTATTTGTATAGTTTTTGTATATTTATATTATCTCTTTTTTTTCCCTTCTTTTTTTCCCCCACCTTTTTCTGTCTACATTGAATAACTCAAAATATACTGTCAACTGTTAGTGTTATCTTCATGATAATTGTTTTCATCATGGTTGTCAGGACCTATCATGTCATTTATTCCCCTGGCATCCATTTTATTTCTATTCCAACAAAACTTGAAATTGAAAGCAAATACTCCATATTCTGTTTGTGTATAGTTGGCAGGTGCTATCGGTAGGTCTTACTTCTTTCTTTTCACTCATTCTCACATGTTTGATTCTTGCTGTTTCCTCTTAATTCACATCAGAGATCACATGGTGGATTGGGTAATTTCAAAGAAAACAACTAAATTCTGCTTATTTCTGACTGCTTAGCTGTCTTGAATTTGATATACAGGGTGTTTGGAAAGTCACTGTGCACTTTTTCAAGCTTATAAATAATATGGATAAAGGGGGAAGAGGGGGTAGTGATAGTTGAGAGGGTTTTTCCTGTATTGGTACTAAAGGGGGATCACTTTCAGCATTGTTTATAATTGTCATCCATATTGTACTCTCATTACCTCCTGTATTCAGTATTGCAACATGTCTGTTCATAGATATATGAGTGCACTGACTTTCCGAACACCTGGTATTATTATCATGGTGTTAATTGAACAAGAACATTAATGATTATGATATATGTAGTGAGAGTGGATACAGCTACTATATCATAATGTAATGTATAGCCATCAGTTTATGATCTGCTTTGCTTTATGCTTACAGTCTACCCACTATGGTTGAGTTGCTGGGTTTTTAAAAAAAGTGCCAGTTGTGTAGATACAGTTCAAGTGGCCAACTCTAATGGTTTCATCTTTGTCCTTTTTCTTGCTTAGAATTTTGTTGTTTGTTTGTTTTTGTTTTTGTGTCATAGTTTTACCTGTCTTATGCTGTAGTACACAACAATTTCATTTTGTATTCTCATGTAAATCTTCACAATAGAATTTGTTCAATATAACTCCTCTCTTTCAGTTTTGCTTTTGTTATTTAAAAAAAATAAAAAGTCACAGCTACTTCAACACCCCAAGAGATCAGCAAGTTTCATTTTCAAATTGTGTTCTTGCTTTTACTGACTATATAATATCAAAATGATCAGTAATTGATTGTTTCTCTGAAACAGTCTTGCATTTACCAATCTTAATCTTTACCAAGATACAATCTGCTTTATACGTCTGATGTTACATGTATAATCGCCTTCTTAATCAGGAAAAATGTTATTATGACTTGTAGTAGTTGTAGCAATACATGTAACGTGTAGCAGGACAGACTATTTGGTTTAGATTTTTTTGTTTTTAGGATAGATTCTTTATATTTATTTCTTCTGTAAAAAAATCCAACTTATTAAGGCTTGGTATGTACTTCAGGCATAAGAGAAAAATGCTTTGAGTTGAAAAAGACATGTAACTTAATGTGTAAGCATTGATCGTTTTGCTGTCCTTTATGATTCTATCACGACTGCCAAGTAACAATTGTGACCATTAATTTCTCATAACTGCATTGATCATTTTAATCGTTTACTCATTTTTCCCCCCATGATTAATTTTTTAATGTTTGTATTATTAAAGGAGGACTTAAACAACTCTGTACCGAAATGTCACCATTTAAAAAAAAAAGACAAAATTAATCTCTATTATCACAGATTATACTGCCCTCGGTACTGCGTTCTGTTTTTTTAAATTTATTATTTTCTTTTTCAATAAACTAAAAAAAAGACATCATGCTTGTTATTTGGTGATTTCTTTCCTCTCCCTTATTTAGTTTTTATATTTTTGTCATGTAAATATGTTTGAATACCCGGTAGTACATAATATTATGTACCGTACATGTGTATTTTGTTTCCGTTGTCTGGAATGGGTGGGTGGATAACGAGTATTGCTATTGTTAGGTTCTCTTTTTTCTTTTCACTCTTTTGTATGTCTTTTATCTTGCTGTTTCCTCTAATTTACCCGGAGACCACTGCATGTGGTGGATATGGGAAACTTAAATCCAACAACAAAATCAGAATGTTCACCACCTATTGTCTTTTACTTTCAGTTCTCACATATCTGTTTTGACTTCCTGTCCTTTTTACCATGCGATTGCGGCGCTTTCCTGTTCTTATAGATTGGAAGAACCCAAACTCGAGGTGGGAGGTAAAGAACGCATAACTCCACAGAACTCTGCACTTACAAGGACTGACCTTTGTAGTCCTGCACCTTCAACACGTTTCTGAATAGTAATGACTGGATAATTGCATGCTGTTTAGAAGAACAGGAAGGCGTGCAGTTATGTGTACAGCGCAGTTAAAGGATCAAAATTTATCTCCTGTAAGTGTATAATTGTATCGGCTTGGTGTTTACTCATCGCGATAGGACAGGTTGTGTGTAGAGACTTACATTTACTTACAAGGGGTGTTTCTTAAGTCGTTACCCCAGCTATGAAAGGAGCAAGCTGGAATGTTGAAACGACGCTCACCACAATGCTATTTCTATAGTCACCCTGCAGAATGTCTCACTTCTGCCATCTTTCTTTGATCTTGAAAGGGCCTTGAGTTTTGAGCATAATAATTAATATGACTGCGGATGGGACTCAATTATTCAAGACCTATGGTGACTAAAATTAAAAAATACTCTTCAGTTCACACTGCTCATCTGATTTTCTTTTTTTTACAATGAGAAAGGTGACTATGGCAGACATTAGACAAACTAAATAAAGTTGTTACAAAGTAAAAGGAACTGACTAAGATCTTTTTTGTGAAAAATGTTCATTAGTTTTGTCTTCTTTTGAGATACTGAGATGAACCGTAAAAAATGTCAACGACTGTTCTAAATGATGTTTGCGATCAATTTCGAACGCAATCATCATTCTGTGGTGTTGGTGACGTGCAAATTGCAAGTCTGTTTTTATTAAGTTCTATGGACCACACAGTAGGCTCTGACGAGATGCGGGACGAGCATGCATTGCTTTACAGTTGATGACTTCACATATAGACTTGATTTTCACTGCCTTTCTCTCATTCTTTTCTTTACTTTAAAAACAGTGTTAAACTTAAACTCTTACATTGCTGAGTTTGACTATAGTCAAAACTTCCGGTTGTCATTCGTATTCCTGACTTCGACTAAAAAGCCGAACGTAACATAAAACTAAGTAAATTGTTATGTAGAGTAGTTTCCCTGTCCATCGTAATAGACTGCTGCTGCTACTGCTAGTAGTGCTAGTGCATGATTTTTTGCCGATTTAACCTGGATCTTCCGACTTGTTTACACCGGCAACCTCGAAATCATGGATTTCGATGATGAACAGATTATGCACTGTTATCAATCTGATTCTGACGAGGCTAGAGATGAAGATAGTGATGATACATGGTGCAGTGAATATGATAGAGGTGTTGAAGAACTCATTGACTCTGACACTACTGACAGTGACAACTAAGTGTATGAAGTTGACGCTAGTGCCTGGCACTGGGAATATTTGAAAATTAGACATATATGACACAACCACAGAAAACACAAGAATAGAAGATTTACTGAGACAGGACAGCTCAGCAAAATAAAATTTTAAATTCTTGATTACTATTTTTGTGTCATTTTATATATTTTTTCTTAATTGGATTTTTGTGTTTGTCATGCAACATGAATAATTGTATTTTTTTCACATTATTGTCCAAGTCTTCCCTTTTCTCTTCCTTAGTCTACAATACAACCCACAAATGATGGTTAGCCCTTAATATGCTTCACAATGGTGTATTTTGTGATCATAAACTCATTTTCACTGAGACTGAGATATGACCAAAAAAAAGATGAATTGTCAAAATCCCAGATGGCTGCCATAATCACATGACCTCAATTGCATACTTTAACTAGTTATACTTGTAGTTGTAGCACAATATATCATTAATATGTCCTGAAAGTTTCATTTGAATATCTATTGTAGTTTAGAAATGAGAATTTTCCCCCCTGATATGAGTCACTTCTAAGGATTTCACTGAATTTCAGCCAAAATGCGTGGCGATGGCAAAGACATCTGGTGTAAAATGGGTCGCAACATAGGCATAGAGGCTGAATTCTTTCACAAATGTCAGTTTTGAACATTCAATTAAGCGTGTAGTTATCCAGTGAATACTGTATTACTAGCTACTCTGACATTTCCTCCAAAAACAGTCTTCTCTTCTGTTTCTTTTCTTATTCCGTTGAGGGTTTAGCATTATCCAAACAGTAAATGCTGCGACTCTTGCTACATCCAGCAAGTTGAAAAAAATAGTATCAGTTGTCAACAAATATAGAGAAATGAATAGAGAGATACTAAAGAGAAATGGGCGAGAGGGAGAGGGAGAGAGAGAGAGAGAGAGAGAGAGAGAGAGAGTGTGCGTGTGAGAGATAATATACAGAGAAATCAAGACAGATACTGAAGAGAAATGGAGAGAAAGAGAGAGAGTGAAAGAGAGTGCGTGTGAGAGATAATATACAGAGAAATCAAGACATATACTGAAGAGAAATGAGAAATGGAGAGAGAGAGAGAGAGAGAGAGAGAGAGAGAGAGAGAGAGAGAGAGAGAGAGAGAGAGAGAGAGAGAGAGAGAGAGAGAAATGTGAGTGAAAGAGTGCGTGTGTATATATACAGAGAAATCAAGACATACTGAAGAGAAATGGAGAGAAAGAGAGTGTGTGTGTGAGAGAGAGAAGTGAAAAGAGAGATATTGTAGAGTGAGACAGAGAGAGAGAGAGAGAGGGGGAGAGAGAGGGACAGAGAGAGAGAGAGTGAGAGTGTCACTCAGTCGTGACACAGTGATTATGAACATTATTTTGTATCACATGGGATGCATTGCTTATACCTTAATATTATATATTATATCTCATTCGGTACGACCATAGATATAGATATCGATGCTAAATATTAAATCTTACATTGCAATTTACATGTAGCCTATATTGTATTTGTATAATACTAATACATGGCTGTGTTTGCCATAACATCGCCTACTTCATCGTCGCCGCGTAGATCTATGGTACGTACATGTACTAGTTCTAGCAGTGTTGTATCAACATCCTACAGTACATGTCGAGGTTAGTAAGCACGCCTCGGTACATGTACATGGGATGCTGGAGATAAAAAATACCATCACTTCCAAAACATGGTATCATGTGATCAACATTCAATGCTGTCACGTCAGTGTCAGGTAAACTAAAAATGTTTTGAACGGCTGACTGGTAATGAAAGTTGGCTTGCCCAATTTTACTGATCTTAAACTAGAATCGCGTTTTGAGAGAGACAGGGAGAGACAAGTTAGAATCTATGATCACTATGAATATAAACTAGAAATCTAGATCTAGACTGCATTTTGGTCGTTGTCCGGAACTGGGACTGTCCATTTCCAATCTCTTTTCATTCTGACTTGACATCGTTGACTGTTTTTCAAGTTCATTGGACGTTGGTTATGAAGATTGACCTTTATTTTAGCCTAGATTCTAAACTTTTATATTTATTTCCAGTAAGTGGATAAGAATCCAATTTAGATTTAGATACTTTAGATCTAAAAATCTAGAGCTAGAATCTATATGGCAGGTTTCACAAAATGGTCCATCCCCATTTCCCTCTTTTGTCAAAATGTACATGTTATATTTCTTACAAGTGTTATATTATGTTAAAGCTTAGAACCTGAGGATTCCAGATATATGACTTTAAGAGATAGCAAAGGACTGTGAAGCGAGTAAATTAGCTTTTTAAAAGTCATGTTTTTCAGTCAAGGGGCATAACTGTAAAAATTCTAGGTCTAATGCCAGTGACGTAACGCTTGGGTATCTGGTTGTGAGACTTCCTTGACTTTTCCCTAGTTCTCAATAAGATGTGAAGTCTGTGTTTTTGTTTCCCGACACCTCGGGCGTTGAGTCCACGGCCGGTGCCTTACAGTGTTCCGGATCGTGTGGATGGATGAAAACCGATGCTTTTTTGTCCCGTTTTTTTGTAAAATTCTGTGATTGTACACCTTTATACTATCTTTATTACATGTTACGGGGTTTATTGTGTGTACCATTCTGCTGAAACCGGTACGGTAAACTTCATGACTTATATAACGAGTGAGGATGTGATCCGTATAGGCCAATATTTGCCAAGAGAGAGAGAGAGAGAAAGAGAGATGCACCAGCAACAAAATTCTCACCGGAAAAAAGCGCTTTTGACGTCGACAATGGTTCTTTTTCCCCGTACGTGCCCCCCCTCCCCTACTCCCATCATCACTTTCTCCCCCCTCTCCAACTAGCTACAGTCACATAGAGCGCCCGACTAGACTAGCACAAACTTGTGTCTATATCGATCGATAATTGCTTCGCGAATATGAGGCGGGGTGGGAGCGGTGGTTGACAAATCTTGAACTCTACTTGAACCTGTGTTATTAGTATTATTTTCTCTCCCTCTTGTTTAAATGCGTTTTTAGTAATATTGTATTGTTATGCGAAGAAGACTGCATAGTGGAGACGTAGAGTCACTATCGTTGTAATGGACTTTTAAACCTCCGTATTGCCAATTATCTTGTCTTTATTTATTAGAAAGTAATAAATCATGAAAGCCTATTGATTGCCTGACTTCTTTACATAAGTTTCACTCACGATAAGCCAAAGCAGGTTTTGCCAATGCAACCGAATCTAACCTGATCAGTCTCCTTTCTGATAGCCGATCATCGTCTACATTTTTGGGCGGACATAAGCGCATGCCCGTAGAGTCATCCAAAAACAAAATATTCCGCAAAGCCAACTGGACAATTTAAAAACAAAAATTTTATGATTTCTCAATAGGCTTACACGAGATGAACTACGAGAAAATGGCTTGACGCAATATTACCGTTATTAGAACTGACGTTCGCACCCAAAAAATATTCACAAAACACACAAATTGAAAGCAAATTTCACAATACTATGTTTTTTATATCTGCGATGTCAAAGCTATACATGGACCAAATGTTAAGAGGATTCATCAATTAGACTTTGAGAAAGATTAATTGAAGAGTTCAAGTTATCATTGGGTCCCATTTTTGTGAAACCTGCCATATGGAGCCACCTTTTTATCTGGAAAGACTTCCATAGTCTGGGTACCACCCAAGGAACACAATAAAGAGGGTTTATTTTGAAGGGGTGAGTAAAAAGTTGGGGCTTGGCTTTTGTAGGGGATAAAAAAGTAAAGTAAAATAAAGAGGCAGTGAGAGGAGCTACGTCCAATGTGGGCCAATCAGAGATCGTGTGACAGTATTGCGACAAAGGATGGGACTGAAGACTGTAACGACAATGGGCAGAACATGAGCTGTTCAATGAGTGAGCGAGAGCGAGACAAGCGACGATAGACTGACTGATTGATGAACACAAGCAGTTCAAATGTGACAATGACCGAGACTTTATCGTAAATCGGACTGAGTCTGAAACCAACCATGTAGGTAACATTGGACTATCTATGGCAGGTTTCACAAAATGGTCCATCCCCATTTCCGTCTTTTGTCAAAATGTATATGTTATATTTCTTACAAGTGTTATATTATGTTAAAGCTTAGAACCTGAGGATTCCAGATATATGACTTTAAGAGATAGCAAAGGACTGAAGCGAGTAAATTAGCTTTTAAAAGTCATGTTTTTCAGTCAAGGGGCATAACTGTAAAAATTCTAGGTCTAATGCCAGTGACGTAATGTTACACGAACTGCACGCGTCTGTCGACCGAGGTTTCCTGGCGTTTATTTAGTGACGTAACGCTTGGGCATCTGGTTGTGAGACTTCCTTGACTTTTCCCTAGTTCTCAATAAGATGTGAAGTCTGTGTTTTTGTTTCCCGACACCTCGGGCGTTGAGTCCACGGCCGGTGCCTTACAGTTGATCAGATGACTCTAGTGTTCCGGATCGTGTGGATGGATGAAAACCGATGCTTTTTTTGTCCCATTTTTTGTAAAATTCTGTGATTGTACGCCTTTATACTATCCTTATTACATGTTACGGGTTTATTGTGTGTACCATTCTGCTGAAACCGGTGCGGTAAACTTCACGACTTATATAACGAGTAAGGATGTGATACGTATAGGCCGATATTTGCCAATAGAGAGAGAGAGAGAGGGAAGGAGAGAAAAAGAGAGGTAGAGAGAGAGAGGAGAGATGCACCAGCAACAAAACCTCACAGAAAAGAAAGCGGTTTTGACGACAATGGTTCTTTTTCTCCCGTACGTGCTCCCCCCCCCCTACTCCCATCATCACTTCCCCCTCCCCCTCTCCAACTATCTACAGTCAGATAGAGTGCCCCACTAGACTAGCACAAACTTGTGTCTTTATCGATCGATAATTGCTTCGCGGAAGACGGGATGGGAGCGGTGGTTGACAAATTTTGAACTCTATTTGAACCTGTGCTATAAGTATTATTTTCTCTCTCTCTCTCTCTCGTTAAAATGCGTTTTTAGTAATATTGTATTGTTATGTGAAGAAGTCTGTGCATAGTGGAGACGTAGAGTCACTATCGTTGTAATGGACTTCTAAACCTCCCGTACTGTCAATTATTTTGTCTTTATTTATTAGAAAGTAATAAATCATGAAAGCCTATTGTTTGCCGTACTTCTTTATATAAGTTTCACTCACGATAAGCCAAAGCAGGTTTTGCTAATGCAACCGAATCTAAACTGAATGGTCTCCGAATCTAACCTGATCACAGTCTCTTTTCTGATGGCCGATCATCGTCTACATTTTTGTGCGGACGTCAGCGCATGGCCGTCAGCCATGGCCGTAAGGGGCATCCAAAGACAAAATAATCCGCAAAGCCAACCGGACAATTTAAAAACAAAAATTTCATGATTTCTCAATGGCTTACACAAGATGAACTACGAGAAAATAGCTCGACGCAATATTACCGTTATTAAATCTCAGATCGTAAATCTGTCTCACGTGATCACTGCAAAAGATAAGAAAGATTTAGAACTCGCCAAATTTTCTTTGAACAATTCTCTTTCACATGGAATTAAAAAAAACAAAATAAAAGGTCGTTCACCTCACCTACCTAAAGGTGAAAAAAGACTTATTAAAAAGAGGGAAATACCATCAGTCTCAATTGCTGACGTTCGCACTCAAAAAATATTCACAAAACACACAAAGCAATTTCACAATATTATGTTTTTTTATATCTGCGATTTCAAAGCTATACATGGACCAAATGTTAAGAAGATTCATCAATTAGACTTTGAGAAAGATTAATTGAAGAGTTCAAGTTATCATTGGGTCCTATTTTTGTGAAACCTGCCTAGGGAGACATGTTGTAACTTGTTACCGAGGAATGCGAGCATCCTGTTTATATATTATATGAGCATTTTTTCGTAAATGTTTTACCAGTCCATATTACCTAATTTGCATAAAAAGTGCAGTCTTCAGACCCATCCGTTGTCGCAATACTGTCACACGATCTCTGATTGGCCCACATTGGACGTAGCTCCTCTCACTACCTCTTTATTTCATTTTACTTTCTTTCTTTCTTCCTTCTTTCTTTCTTGCTTTCTTTACCCCCCCACAAAAACCAAGCCCCAACTTTTTATCTCACCCCTTCAAAATAAACCCTCTTTATTATGTCCCTTGGGAGGTACCCCGACTATGGAAGTCCTTCCTCACCATGTAATATTTTATTTATGAAAGTAAAAATTAAAGAACGAAACCATAATAGACAATTAGAAGAAATTGATCGATGTCAAAATCATGTTTTTACAGTGCTCTCTCTGGGAATAACTAAGTGGAAACTTGTCATAGAGAGAGTCCAGCAGGCTACCCATTGAGTTAGCTTTGAAGTCTTGCATTCTTTTACACTGCTACAGCTCAACTTGCGATGTGCGTTAAGCATGACGAGCAACAAACAGGATATATCCTTTAGTAAGGCTAGGCTCAAACCAGCCTTGTCTGTTACGGAATTTAACAAAGTCATTCGGTCTTTCGATCATTGTGGATGACACCTAACCTAGCGTACAATGCACTTATTTACCTTCCCCACATTGTTGCACACACTTGCGTGTGTTAACCCTTTGTGTTCAATCCGCCCCTATCCACTCGCGCTACCATCAGCCCTCTGTGTTTAATCTGGCCCAACCTGCCCGATGAGTATGCCTCCTCCCAATCTTCAATCTTGCCCAATCCGCCCGACAACACCCACTTCTATCTGTGTAAACTTCTACACTTCAAGAGCTCTTTAATATAGTCAAAAAAATAATTGTCATTATCTTTGACATGATTTGAGTTAAAAACTGTGAAATCATTAGTGGTCAGCTACTTTGGAAATGCCTCCTATGTCAAACTAATAAATGGTGCCCTGAATTCTAGTCGATCTGCTCACCAGCCTGTCAAAGCATTATCTCTGATCTTTGTTACACAGAATATTGCCAAAAGCAATGATGAGATGAATTCTTCATGTATACTGATAAAGTATTTTCAAATTTTCTTAAATAGTAAATAACATATATCCCCTGGTTATTTTTATTTTCAAAGGTGAAATATAAAGGCAGCCATGTCAAAGACATCAGGATTGACACACATTTTGACAGAACTCTCGTCTCTGGATGAATTAGGACGATCTCTGAAACGTTCATCAAGGCTTAAAGTATGTATTGTTGAATGTTTTCTACATTATTCTTTATAATAATTAAATTGATGTTTGAATTGTAAAAACAAACAAACCAGCAAACAAAGCCTCAACTCAAAATATATTTTTTATTTTTATTTATCTTTACTCATTGTAATGTGTTGTTGATTTGCCCAAGGTAGGAAGGAGTGGTGTAAATTTTTCTATATTTAGAAAGTCAAGAAAAAAATGCTTCTGTTAATAATGTAGGGTTTAGTCGTAGTCATCTTTTTGAGATTCAGCTGTCATGCAAGACATTATTGTACATGTAACATTCTCCTATTGGAAAGTAAGATCATGACTTTCCGTACACATGAAGAGTTTAAACACAAGGCTGACGCCTTGAAGGACATTCACTGATTGCATGCTATTCAAACCATCAATATATCAGGATTATAGGTGACTGAAAATGTAGCATATATATATCTTTATAAAACTGTACATTTCAAACTTTGACCGCTCTAATCTCAGGAACCACTGCACTCACAACCGCCATATTTCACAGGTATATTCCAAATAAACTGCTTTAGGTTCTTAGCAAATAAACTCTTGGGTCAAATCAGTGTTTTAATTTACTGGAAAAAGATTGTTTTGCCTGCGATCCACGAACATTGTTATTGTTATTGTTCCTCATTCCTTCATTTCCGGTCACTGGATATGCAATGAAAAGCCTGCCTAACTTAAGTATCGAATGTTGTACTGGTACTTGATATCACCCTGCACCCGGTAATCTATTGTATAGTTCATTGTTGAAAACAAAAGTATGTGGTAAAAGAGTAATCATAATCATCATTGTCTACAGGTATGGTTGCATTTATAAGTGCTAAAGACGCATAATCTTCACAAAATAAGTTATGAAATCACTCAACAATTGTATTGTTTGTTTGCTTACATTCAGTTCACAGGTTTATCTGTTTCTCGAAGATACCTGGCTCTAGGATCGAGCCGAGGAGATGCTCACATATTAAGCTCGAGACACCTTGAAGTATCTCCAAGTTATCTTTCTTGAAAAAGGTAGTTTACAAAGAAGTTTAAATTATCATAGGAATTGCTTAGTGTATTTTTTTCTATAACATAACAACCATACTACTGTAAGCAGTTTGAAGTATGATGTCTAATCTCAAAATGGACCACAAAGCATCGTTTATGAAGCAAATACATCAAGTCATTTTGCTTGGGCATGATTTGCTAACCTATTCAAAATGTAATTTTAAACTTTAGTTCCACAAGTAAATAAAAATCTTGATTAAAAGTTGACAGGTTTTAAAATCGCTCTCGTGCTCATGTTAAAAAAGCCATGTGCATAGGAAACAAACAAAAAGGCTTGGCATCATGCGATGAGGTATTTTATTATTGGAGACCAGTAAAAGTCTGGCATCACTTTACATATGTTTAAATAACAGGGGGGAGGGCTAGTGGGAAAGGTAGAGCAATGTGATATTAATTCATACATTTGAGTAGATTAAATGTCCTGTATTTATATATGACTATAACGTAAGCAGAAGTCGTCATCTTTATGTTTATTTCTTTGTTTGTTTTGTTTAGGAAACAAATCCAATCACCTCTTTGGCTTTGTCCCCAACAGAGCAACACATTGGTGTAGCTTCAAGGTAAACAAAACCTGGATACAATCTATGAAAAGACTTATATTTAATCAAATCAAATCCAACATTTAATGTATTGCCTTGTTTTAGTCATTCTGCAATTTGTTAAACTAATTTTGTTGTTGTCGTTGTGAAGGTTAATTGTTACTGTTAATTAAAAAATATGTTCATGGTCATGATCTTAGCAATGGTTTCCCTTTCGTATGTCATTAGCTTGATTACATTTATCTTCTTGCCAATGGATAGAAAGTTCACACTTCCGTCAAAGTATATTTCATGGACATAACACATGTCACAGCATTTGAAATACAACAAACATCTTCTTTTAGATCATTCTTCCTTTCTTGACCACAATGGTGACCACTAGAAGTAGAAGCAGATAGAATTGTTTTAACAATCACAATGGTGACCACTAGAAGTAGAAGCAGATAAAGTTGTTTTAACAATCACAATGGTGACCACTAGAAGTGGATAGAATTGTTTTAACAATCACAATGGTGACCACTAGAAGTAGAAGCAGATAGAATTGTTTTAACAATCACAATGGTGACCACTAGAAGTAGAAGCAGATAAAGTTGTTTTAACAATCACAATGGTGACCACTAGAAGTGGATGGAGTTGTTTTAACAATCACAATGGTGACCACTAGAAGTAGAAACAGATAGAGCTGTTTTAATAATCACAATGATGACCATGATGACAATCACTACCACTAGAAGTGGATGGAGTTGTTTTAATAATCACAATGGTGACCACTAGAAATGGATGGGAGAAATCACAATGGTGACCACTAGAAGTAGAAACAGATAGTTTTAATAATCACAATGGTGACCACTAGAAATGGATGGAGCTGTTTTAACAATCACAATGGTGACCACTAGAAGTAGAAACAGATAGAGCTGTTTTAATAATCACAATGGTGACCACTAGAAGTGGATAGAGCTGTTTTAACAATCACAATGGTGACCACTAGAAGTAGATGGAGCTGTTTTAACAATCACAATGGTGACCACTAGAAGTAGAAGCAGAGCTGTTTTAATAATCACAATGGTGACCACTAGAAGTGGATAGAGTTGTTTTAACAATCACAATGGTGACCACTAGAAGTAGGAGATAGAATTGTTTTAACAATCACAATGGTTTTATACAACCACAATGGTGACCACTAGAAGTAGAAGCAGATAGAATTGTTTTAACAATCACAATGGTGACCACTAGAAGTGGATAGAATTGTTTTAACAACCACAATGGTGACCACTAGAAGTAGAAGCAGATAGAATTGTTTTAACAATCACAATGGTGACCACTAGAAGTAGAAGCAGATAGAATTGTTTTAACAATCACAATGGTGACCACTAGAAGTGGATAGAGTTGTTTTAACAATCACAATGGTGACCACTAGAAGTGGATAGAATTGTTTTAACAATCACAATGGTGACCACTAGAAGTGGATAGAGCTGTTTTAACAATCACAATGGTGACCACTAGAAGAGGATGGAGCTGTTTTAACAATCACAATGGTGACCACTAGAAGAGGATGGAGCTGTTTTAACAATCACAATGGTGACCACTAGAAGTGGATAGAGCTGTTTTAGCAATCACAATGGTGATCACTAGAAGTAGATGGAGCTGTTTTAACAATCACAATGGTGACCACTAGAAGAGGATGGAGCTGTTTTAACAATCACAATGGTGATCACTAGAAGTAGATGGAGCTGTTTTAACAATCACAATGGTGACCACTAGAAGTGGATGGAGCTGTTTTAACAATCACAATGCCAGTGGGTAAAAGCATAGCGAAGGCAAAAAAGAAAACCCAAAGAAAATTAAGCGGTGATATAGACCCAAGGCAGAAACATCCCTCTTTTTAACATCTTTTATCAGAAATTTCTAGATTTTTAACTGAAATGCAAGAGGGATGGTATTTTTAAAAAGTAGATCTAGCTAGCTAATGGTGGTCATTTTCAAGAGATTTTGATTTTGTTGTCAATTTTTGGACAAATTAACTTTTACATTTTTATGTATGGAGACTCACATTTGACGGAGTATTGTATAATGTCATCCTCTTTGTTTCATTCATTTGGATCTCATTGCTTCACAGTTCTGGTTTTGTTGCTGTGTTTGAATTGAATATTGATAAAAGGGTGAAACCAGAGAAGGTACGGCAGAGCTTGAATCATTCAGGACATACAGTGACATCCTTTGTGTGGGATAGCACTGGCAATAAGCTGTTTGTTGGAGACGATCAAGGAAAAATCTCTCTTGTGTCAGTGCCAACAAATAAGGTAATTTATCTTGTAAATTTCTTTTTCATGCATCATTCTCTGTCTAAGGGGTTATTAGAATAGCTGATCTTCAGGAATCTGTGACTGTTAAGGGGGAGGGGGAGGGTGCAGGTCCTGAAGTCGACTATATGGTAATAGAAAAAGTTTTTAAAAAAATTGCATTTCTTGTTAGTTTTACCTTTCCTGTATAGGATTTCATCAAAGATTTGTCTTAGTGAGACTTAGATAATTTTTTTATGGATCATCTTTTGAAAGAAGCTAGTCTCAGAAATGAAGAAAAAGCAATGAAATTGAAGGACATGATGATAAACAATCAATCATCTCTACTCAAACACAACCAGAATCATACTCTACTATTATTTGGAGCTAGTTGTCTAACATCCAACTGCATGTTACTACAGTTCAAGGTCATGACATATCACCTACTGGACAGCGGAAATTCCCATAGCATCAGCCCTGCATTCTTCAATATAATAATAGTGTACCGTTTTTTGTATTCACCCTGAGATCACAACATATGGTGAATTGGGTAAGTTTCAAAGATAAAAACAAATGAAACAATTTCATTCAGGAGCTACTAAATGTAAAAATTTCATCTGGTACATGGGGCAGATAACATTGCCTTATCTCATCATTTCAGAGCAAGACAATTTTCAGTTTGCCATCAGAAATTTTGGCTGTACTAAATATCGGCATCTGTCAGATGACATGGTGGCAAGATAAGCTGCTGGTTTCAACCCTCACATTTTGCTACCTTTTCGATACCACAAAGTAAGTTTTAACCTATTGGCTGAATAGTATTAGCTACAAGATGGGTATTGACCAAATCAGTTTCACAGACTAGGCTACATGAAAGGCATTGCGATTAAACAAGTAACACATTGGTTATGTGTCGTGAAAGCATTGATTATTTGTGTTTCATGGATTATAGTAGAAGTACATTCCAAATTCGGATTAAAAAAACGACCCCAGAATTTTCTCAATGTAATTGAATCGGTTGATCTAAATCTCGACCCGCTTAATCCAAATTCTTTGTCAATCCAAAATCAAAGATTTGATTTAATCAAATCCTGTCATAAATCAAAGCAAAACTTAAAAATAGTACCACCCAAAAGCTCTTGATTAATTGACATTAAGGTATACACATAGATATCGCACCAGTCAACACAATAGCGCTATACACATACCACCATTCACTTGTTATACACTGTGCTGTCGGTCCATGTAAACTTGACTGGTCACCTGTTGTGCCCTAAGAAAGTTTATTGTAGTGAAATGGCCGTAGAGACGTGGCAGGTGGACCAAGGTGTAATGAATATAAAAAAAGAATACATGTGTGCATGAGAAAAAGAGACAGACAGAGAGACTGACTCTGTACATTTGTGTCAGTACAGACAGAGAGACTGACTCTGTACATTTGTGTCAGTACAGACAGAGAGACTGACTCTGTACATTTGTGTCAGTACAGACAGAGAGACTGACTCTGTACATTGGTGTCAGTACAGACAGAGAGACTGACTCTGTACATTTGTGTCAGTACAGACAGAGAGACTGACTCTGTACATTTGTGTCAGTGTGAGGGCAGAATGGCTTAACTGTGATGACTCAGCCCATATTAATGCATTTAAAAGATTCAATACCATATTATAAATGTAGTTCAATAATGTCAACTGTTTTTTGTATTATCATCCTATGCTTTGAAATATGTTTGTTATGCGTACCGTGTATATTACGCTGGTGTATGTAAATTATATATGCATATGTCTAGATTTGTAATGTTTATCCATGTTTGAGCGTTCTGAGCTTGATATATATCGGGGTGGGGCGCTATACAAGAACTATTTATTATTGATATTATTATTATCATCATATTAATGATAAAGTTATCACCTGCATTAGATAAAGACAAGCAGTGAGGCAAGGGGCATGTCAGAAGTTGATGTAATGACACAAGATAATATAAAAGCCCCATAGGAACAAAGACGAGACAAACACAAGGAATAGACAGAAAAAAAATCCAGGCCACCATGGGGATCAACCCCGCGACCTCTGCGTCGGCACCCATCGCGTCGCCATGAAAAAGAAAGCGTGCTACCAATCGAGCTAGGGAGCGTAGTTAGCTCGATTGGTAGCACGCTTTCTTTTCATGGCGAGGCGATGGGTGCCGACGCAGAGGTAGCGGGTTCGATCCCCATGGTGGCCTGGATTTTTTCTGTCTATTCCTTGTCTTTGTCTCGTCTTTGCTCCTATGGGGCTTTCATATTATCTTGTGTCATTACATTAACACCCGCATTAGTAGTACGGCATAAGGCATTTTCGTTTAATCCAAAATTTTCTGCCTGTTCCGGTATGATTTGGATTAAGCGGGTTCAACTGTGTTGATTATTTGAGTTGTATGGACTATAATGAAGTATTGATTATTTGAATTGTATGGACCATAGTAAAAACATTGATTATTTGAATTGTATGGACCATAGTAGAAACATTGATTATTTGAATTGTATGGACCATAGTAGAAGCATTGATTATTTGAATTGTATGGACCATAGTAGAAGCATTGATTATTTGAATTGTATGGATCATAGTAGACTAGAAGCATTGATTATTTGAATTGTATGGATCATAGTAGAAGCATTGATTATTTGAATTGTATGGATCATAGTAGAAGCATTGATTATTTGAATTGTATGGATCATAGTAGACTAGAAGCATTGATTATTTGAATTGTATGGATCATAGTAGAAGCATTGATCACTTTTGATATGAGTAGCATTGTAACTTCTTTCGAAATATTTCAGCAGTTTTGAAAATGAATTACAAAGTAACACATTAAATGAAAAGATGGAAAGTAATTGTGATGTAAATCATTGTGTAACATATGAAAGGGAGGAGATTGCAAATTTAAATTACATCAAGTCATATTATTTAACTGCTTAAATAAAAGTGAAATTACATTTTTTTTCTTGAACAGGCACACATATTCAACGATTGGTACCAAAAAGAGGTGAGATCTCATACCTGACATTATGATGAAATGTATTTAAAAACTAATGATTTAAAATTGTTTTGGTGTTTTAGTTGGGTTTTTAATACTTTTTTTTTACCAAATTTGAGTTTTATGGAATCTGGTAAAGACTGGAAATGATGTGTTAGATGTTTGTATAGTTCATAGTTTAGTAATATCATAAATGACGTAATACTTGGATAGCTTTCTGAATGTCAATGGCTCGATCTTTGGGATAAGATTGGCAAGAAAGTTTAGACGTACCTAAATTTCATAGAGTTAATCTGAAGGCTCTATTGATGAAAGAAAAGAAAGAAGGATAGGATGTGTGTGGGAATCTATTTATTCATATTGAACATGAGTAACAATACATGAATATTATGCCTGAGTCTGTGTGTGTGTATCTGTGTTAAAGCATGTCCATATGTATATATATATATATATATATATATATATATATATATATATATATATATATATATATATATATATATATATATATATATATATATAGGTATTTAAAGATGAAGATGGATTTATAGTCCCTATCCCCGCAAAAATACAGACTCACTGACTGTACATCATATGTGTACATATATAATATATTATTATGTATTTTGCTTTTATGAAGAATGAAAGCTTAAGTTCCTTTAAACAAATTATCTATTCACATATGTATATTGGTAGACCATTCACTCTTCAGTCTTATCAAGTATTTACACATTGTGTGTTTATACCCCCTTGTGTGTAATGCAGGGATTTATGCATACGCATGTAACATTTTTTTGTGTATGCATGTTTTATGTGTCCAGGGCAGTGGACAGGTAAGCACCTGTGTGGGGAGTAGATGATCCGCCCTCCACGAGTCTCCTGCTGCCTTGCAGGTGGGTCTTGGCCGACCAAAGGCTAAGGGAGTTAACTCTGACAGAAAATAGGAAGGCCTGATAGGGGGCCTCAAGGTGACAGCCCCACCATCTACCTAGGATACAGTGGGCTAATCCCCTGCTTATCCAAAACCAAACCGATTCAGAAAAATAAATGCAATTTAACCGGCTTGATTTTTCAAAGACGAACTTGGAAACAAATACGGACTGATTTTTGGAACATAGAATGTTAGGGCAATAAATGGAGAAGAGTTAGAATTAGTTGAAGAAAGGGAAAATTCAAAGTAGATATTTTAGCCATTACAGAAACAAAGAAAAAAGGACAAGGAATTAGAAAATGTAGGACTGAATCATATTTTCATCTTCTCAGGAGTAGATGTCAAAGATAGAGCTAGAACAGGAGTAGGCCTCCTAGTGCATAAAAGGCATGAAAAGCTACTAGAAAGTTGGAAATTTGTAAGCCCACGGCTAGTAGAGGTAAATATTAAACCAAAAGGATGAGAAATTAAATTATTAATAGCTGATGGGCTAAACGAAGACGCAACTAAAGAAGAAAAATATATCTTCGAAACGATCTACAAATAGCTGCAGAGAATCTTAAACCCAAACAGGAACTAATGCTTTTAGGAAATTTAAACGCTGGAGTAGGCAACAATGTAGAAACGTCAGGAGGAGTAATAGGTAAAAAAGGAGAGACAACAACTTCTCCAAATGGAGAGAGATTACAAGATTTTTGCCTAAAGAATAACATGAAAATAGCCAACACCTTTTTTCCTCATAAAGATATCCATAAATATACAAGAGTAAATGAAGACAGGTGTGAAAAGTCAATGATAGACTACATAATAGTTAGCAGCTCCCTTTTTTACAGTACATTGAATGCAAGAGTAAACAGAGGAGCAGAAATATTTAGTGATCATCACTTAGTGATTGCCAAAATTAAGAATGTCAAAGGAGAAATAATGAAAAAAAACACCGAAATCATGGAAACATTGAGAAAGCATTTTCACCAATTACATAATCCCTCTAGAACATAAGAAACAAGGAGTAAAGATCAATTAGAAAGAGTACCAAGTAATCCATTGGAGACAGCTGAAGATGTAGATATATCAATGGAAGAAATTCAAACAGCAATAATAAAAGTGAAATTAGAAAAAGTCCCAGGAGCAGATCAAGTTTATCCAGAAATGATTAAAAACCAAGGGAGAGAGGCAGACAAACTCCTACATGCAATATGCCAACAATCATGGAGGTCCAAACAGGTGTCAGACGGCTAGAAAAAGGGAACGGTAGTACCAACTATGGAATGCTCAAACTTTAGAGGGATACCACTACTTAGCGTTCCAGGAAACGTATATGCCAGGATACTGGAAATGAGACTAAGGAAAAGAGTAGAGGATCAGATTGAAGAGCATCAGAGTGGATTTAGACCAGGAAGAAGTGTACAAGACCATATATTTACAAGTAGAGAAATAATAGAAAAATTCCTTGAGAGAAACATTGACTTGCACCTGTGTTTTATAGACTTAGAAAAGGCATTTGACACTGTGAGGAGAGACGAACTATGGCATTCCCTAAAAGAACACAGTGTAGAGCAAAATTTAATAGAAGCCATTAAAAGTTTTTACAATAAACCAACATGTGCAGTGAGAGTAGCTGGAAATATATCTGCAGAATTTGATGTAGATACAGGAGTAAGACAGGGTTGTGTCCTAAGTCCTCTTTTGTTTATCACATTTATGGATTCAGTTGCAAAGACACCTTTAAAAATGAAGAAAATGAATGTGGGTATGAGGAAGCTCAAACCAGTAAATGTATCAATGCTTTCATTTGCCGATGATTTAGTTCTGTTTGGAAAATCAGAAAGTGACCTTCAGTCGAATATCAACATTATGAACAATGAACTAAATAAAAGAGGAATGAGAGTAAATGCAAAGAAAACCAAAACAAAATACTAGTAACTAGGGAAGCTAAAACACAAAATCTTAAATTGGGCAGGAGAATTTAGAATAAGTTCAAAGCTAGAATACCTAGGAGTAATGATTAATTCAGAGTGAAAACTAAGAGAAGAAATCAGCCAGAGAATCAAAAAAGCAAGTGCAATATATAGCCCGCTAGGAAAAGCATTTGTAGGTAAGCAAGAATTGTCAACAAAAATCAAAATGGCAGTATACAATACAGTTTATTGTCTTACTCTCCTCTATTGCAGCGAAACATGGACCTTAGACAGAAAAGAATACAGTAGAGTACAGACAGCTGAAATGAAATGTCTAAGAAGAGTAGTAGGGAAAACTAAAAGAGACACAAAATCAGAAACACAACAATTAGAGATCAAATCAAAGCAGATAGCATAAAAACTAAGATAGAAGCAAATAAATTGAAATGGTTTGGGCATGTAAACAGAATGAATGACAATAGAATAGCTAAATCAGTATACAGTGCTAAAGCCCAAGGTAAAAGACCAAATGGCAGACCTCAGAAAAAGTGGGAAGAAGATATAAAAGAGGTATTGAATGATAGAAATTTAACTTTTTTTTTGGAAGGAAACAGAAAATGCCAGGACATGGCATCCTGTAGAAAGATCATCTTGGGAAACTGAACCTGTACGCTGAAAGGTAGAATGGGGACTGATAAAGAAAGAAAGAAATGTTTTATGTGTATGTGTGTGCAGGTGTTTGTTTTGGTGTGTGTATGTGAGTGTGTGTCCGTGCACCACAATGAAATATCTCAATGTCTTATAACTTAACTAAAAATTTTATATATTTCTTGATGACGAAATATGACAATAAGTGACAACTCCACTAATAAAGACAGAACAAACACGTGACGTTTTGGGTATAACCCTTTGTCAGACAACAAACGAGAAATATGTAGAATCTAGATCTAAGTACTACCTCAGGCATCACACAATGTGATGTCAGAAGAAAAACAGAAAGGAGAAAGAAAGAAAGAAAAAAAGACAGTGATGATAAGAAACGTAGCAGAGGGGGGTGTGAAGAATGAGCGAGAGTGGAAGGTTCAGATCTAGAATGAAATAAAAATATGAAAATAAGTAAGTAATAAAAGGTGAGAAGGAGATAGAGAGAAGGAGAGAAATAGAGAGAGAGAGAAAAAGAAAGAAAAAAGGCAGGGAAGAAAGAAAGGGAGAGAGAGACGTGTGAGTATGGGAAACAAGAACGAGAAAATAGGATAAATATAAGACTAGATCTATATCTCACTGGGTCTAGAAAAGAAGAAATGATAGAGAATGAATGAAAGGAAGTATCAATGAAGACAAAAATTTACACTGAAGGTGCGAAATGTACATAAATTACAAATTTATCGATGCAATAAGGGAAGAGAGTAAACAACTTATCTGAAATTTCAAAAAATGCCAGTTAGCACTAGCTGATGCTTTCCAAGTTATCAAAGTCTCAAGTATTTTCTCCTTGTTGATGATATATTTCTAGATATTTCTCGTTTGTTGTCTGACAAAGGGTTATACCCGAAACGTCACGTGTTTGTTCTGTCTTTATTAGTGGAGTTGTCACTTATTGTCATATTTCGCCTTTGACTTCACTCCACTGTGGCTCCTTCGTATTATATTTCTTGGTATGAATTACTGACAGTGTGCCAAGAACCCAGCCTGCTTACTGTTTTTATTTTTTATTATTATCTGATTTTACCCACATTCACAACTAAGGTTTTGCCCAAAATGCCCCGTAAACCTCCTTGATTATGCTTCAAATTTCAAATCACTCTGCTCAGTTTAATATTCCATTATTTCTTGTATACTGTAAAAGTTACCCCAAGGCCATCATTACCCATAGGGAGGGAGCGTATCCCGGTTTCTATAGCATAAAGCGGAACAGGTCAAAATAATCATCTTCTGGACAGGATGCTAGTCTGATGCAGGTTTTTACTCCCAACCTGATGCTTGTAAACTGTCCTTAACTCACAATAAATAGCTGTCAATCAGTGCGTAAAAAAACATAGTACGTTTTTAGGCTTTCAATCCATAGACATTAAAGTTAAAACAGCAAGCTCTGAACCAATCACTGTGGACAGTAAGCCTTTGGAAGTAGTAGACAACTTTACCTATCTTGGCAGTGTAGTAGATAGAGTAGGAGGAACGACAGCAGATATCAAGACAAGAATAGGAAATTCAAGAACAGCATTCAGGAATTTAAACAAGAACTGGAAGGACCGCACCATATTTATTAAAACAAGTATTGAACTTTTAACTCCAATGTCAAATCAGTATTGTTATATGGATGTGAGACCTGTAGCCCCTCTAAGACCTGGAGTAGAAAACTTCAGAGCTTTGTCAACATTTGCCTGAGGAAGATACTACGGATTCAGTGGTCAAATAAAATCCAAAATGAAACACTGGGGAAAAACAGCGCAGAAACCAATAGCAGAAGAGGTAGGACTGCGGAGATGGAAATGGATAGGATATGACACACCCTTCGAAAACCTCAGAGAAATACTACATAAGACATACCCTTCAGGGACAGAGGGTTAGGGAAGGCCATGATTAATCTGGAGAAAACTAGTGGAAGGTGACTTGAGGAGAGGGGTCTTTTGTGGAGCGACTTATCAAGAGTTGATCAAGATAGGAATAAGTGGAAGTCTGTGGTTCATTGCCTATACCCTGGCATAGGGTGAAATGGCAATGATGATGATGATGAGTCCATAAGACCGTATTTACCTTGAAATACGAGGGTTAACTAACTGTATGTTTAAAAGAAACCCCCGCCTTGGGGGGGGGGGGGGCAAGACAGAGACTCAGAGAGATTGGTGTGAATGTCCAGAGACGCCATTCTGACTCCTCAAAATTATCTTTGCCTTTTGCTATAAAGGCCAGCGATCGATAGAAATTTTGTTTTGTTTTAGCTTTAAAGGCTTAAATTGAAGTTAAATTACATACGTTTTGTGACATTTTGCTGGCCATGGTGCAGGTTTGAATAAGTTCCCGTGGTCAGTCTAGTTTTCGATTAGAAAAATTTGGCAGCTATAATAATACAATTTCGTTGGCCAATGTGAGTACTCAATTCTTGATTTTCCAACAGACAAAAACACTACTAGATATAATTCTCATTGAACTGTTTTGTCTTACTTGTAACAGGGAGGGTGAGTTTGGTGCGTGCATCTTCCTTGAACCCAACTCTCAGTGTCCTGTAATCTACTGTGCTCGACCAGGATCTCGCATGTGGGAGGTACGAAACTTGAATCTGCCATCATGATATAGGGGTTAGCATTCTGAAGCAGTGTATAAAACATAGGGGTAAATGTTGGAATGCTTCATTTCACACTTATGATAATTGATGTATTTGATAACATAAAACTATTTTTATCTATATTATCTATATATATATATATATATATAAAATTATGAGATGGTCGATCTTTGTTCGCCAAAGGCGCTCTGCTGATAGGCCGCTAAAAGTAACCATAGATTGCATGTAGGCTTTAAATCATCCCAGGTCGTTTTTGTTTGAGAAAATGTTGTGCCAAAAAAACCCGTTGAAGTAATGGAAACTTCATTGTTTCCCCGTCTTTATGAGTATCATTTTCATTCAGCTTGTCTGCCATTTTGAACAGCTTATTTAAAAAGTTAGAATACTAGGCCGACCGTTCACGCCTACCACGTAATCTCAATATCGAATACTAATCCCATCAAATAATCGTACTTGGCATTATCCCGGGATGTTACATGCTTGTTATTATATATATAAAGCTGACTTTCTCTAAATTTGAGCGCTATAAACTCAGGAACGACTGCCCTGATGACTACCATATTTTGCATGTTGGTTTCAAATTGCTTGCTTTAGGTTCGTAGTGAATGAACTATTGGATTAAATCAGTATTTGAATTGATTGAAAAAGTTTGCTGGCTGCGATAGAGGAAATTTTTTAGTGCTACTAGATCTAATTTCTCGATTTCTGGTCATTACAGTAAAAAGCCAGTGTAACCTCAATATCGAGTACTGATTCGATTTAATAATCGTACTTGATATCACCCATATCTGATACAGTGGTTTCTGAGTTTACAGCAGTCAAAGTTGGAGAGACCCAGCTTTAAAATAAATAGAAATCATAACCCACCATTGTCTCCGGGCATACGTGTATGAGATAAAATCTAATTTAGTAATATAAATTATTTTGCATATACTTGCATATATAAATATATATATATATAAATATATATATATATATATATATATATATATATATATATATATATATATATATATATATATATATATATATATATATATATATATATATATATATATATATATATATATATATATATATTGAAATTACAATACATAATAGAATCAATAAAATGAGTGGAATGGAAATGAAATGATTGTCTGAGCCAAAAGAAATGGAAATGTAAGCATCTTGCATGGTCTTAAGTGTTAAGGAATTGAGCAAATGTGCAGATCAATTCTGTTCTTTCTTATTATATAAAATATAGGTAAACATATGAAAACTTCATTCATGTCATTAAAATATGTGACAATAGTCCAATTGTCTCTGTGCTCCCTTTTCTTCCATGCTAAAAGTCTGGTGGTAGTTTAGGCAACAACATAGGTAAGCTTTTAGGTTGCAAGAACTTCAGTCTCTTTTTGAGGTATTTGGCGTTAGAAATTATGAAAGGTTCCTACTTCATGCTATAATGGAAGTAAGGTGTGTCTTGTAACCATAGGCTTGTAAGCCAGACGTCCATACTTTCTACAAACTGTTAGAACATGCATAGGATATATATGATATTTTAAGTTTAAAAATCTGTTGTATACCTGTTGGCGAAATGATATCTTATATTATGATCGTATGATTCTCTAACAGGTTGATTTTGATGGAAAAGTTTTGAACACTCATCAGTTCAGACAGTTGTTATCTGTTCCTCCTGTTGCAGTCGTTAGTATTCTGTGAGTGATGAATTGGAAACCGCTTTTTCTTATTTATATTTTAGTTTTTTAAATGGAGCTCTATTGTAGTATATTTTTGAATTGTGAAATGGTGTTACAAGGAGAGTTTAGGTGGAGAAAGTAGTTGAAAATGATGCTAATCTCGTAAAAACGATGTCAACATTTGCATGAAAAAAGTGACGCAACTATAAATGGATTATGTTGTAAAGATAATATAGTTAATCAAAGTTAAGTGAAGGAGGGGATGATTTTATGGGTAAAGAAAACAGGGTTTGAAGGAGATGCTTCACCAGAAACCAAAAAACAATCATTTGAATGATGTGTATATAATGAGGAGAGTTCTCAAAATTGTAGATTTGATTTTCTTAAAACTTTATGATAGGATTATAACTAGTCACCTAGTTTTATCACTTTGTCGTGTTACTATTAGATTTCTCGAAACCACACATACAGACACATTGTGACAGACAGACACATCTCTGTCTGTGCCTCCCTTCCTCTCTCTTCCCCTCCTCCCTTTTCTTCCCCCCCCACCTTTTCTTTCTCTCGTCTCTCTCCAATTTCTCACCCTTCTCTCTCTCTCTCCCATCTCTCTCCCTTCTCTCTCTCTCTCTCTCTCTCTCTCTCTCTCTCTCTCTCTCTCTCTCTCTCTCTCTCTCTCTCTCTCTCTCTCTCTCTCTCTCTCTCTCTCTCTCCTCTCTCTCTCTCCCTCTCTCTCTTCTCTCTCTCCTCTCTCTCTCCCTCCCTCTCTCCCTCCCTCCCTCCCTCCCTCCTCCCTCCCTCCCTCTCTCCCTCCCTCCCTCCCTCCCTCCCTCCCTCCCTCCCTCCCTCTCTCTCTCTCTCTCTCTCTCTCTCTCTCTCTCTCTCTCTCTCTCTCTCTCTCTCTCTCTCTCTCTCTCTCTCACACTTTCTTCCTTGTGAGCGGTGGCTTCTGGTAGGTCCTACTTCTTTCCTTTCACTTTTTCACATGTCTATCATCTCGCTGTTTGCTTTGAATTCAAATTGTGAAGTGGGTAAATTTCAATGAAATGAAACAAACAAACCCTCCCTGCCTGCCTTATTTTCTCTTGCTGAGATGGTACAGACGTTTATCTGTGATATTTCAGCTTCTGAATATACCATTTATTTTTGTTTGTTTCTTTCACAGAAAGGATTCCTATACACCATCCACAAAAATTCCTGTCCAGGGGGCTTGTCAATTGCCTTCAATAAAATGATTCATGTCGGAGTACGTTCTCCTGAATCACATGAGTCATTTTCAAAAAAATTTTACGGCTTAACACCGGCCAGTTGTGTCAAGCTTATGTACAGATGTGAAATTAAGTTCACCCAACATTGATTGTGTTGAATAACCTTAACTCATAGTTATTTACTCTATAATGTAGGATTCAAGACCTCCTCATTCGTACAGTTTGCATTCATAATTTATACACGTGATGAACACGTTTAGTTTATACCTTTTTTTTAATGCTTATCGTAAATTATCATAACTGGTTTTACCCCTCTAAATAAAACAGAAATAAGAGAGAAAAAACGAAAATTAAAAAAGAATACAAAAACTCAAGAAAGCAAAATGATGAAGAAAGAGGGGGAAGTAGAGCAAGGGTTAGAGAGCTTTTAGATTTGATATTTGTTGAAAGACATGATGTGTTATGTTGCTACTTGAATAATACTGTCTTTCCTTCATTAAAACAATTTTTCTTTCTTTTAATTTTCTCAGTCATGTAATTCTAACTTGGAGCTCAGGAGGCTTGTACTTATTTGACCCCATCAATGTCAAGGTCATGATATGGACCGATTGGGTTAAGGGTAAGGTCGCAGAAGATGAGCGTGTAACATTATATGGTTTTTTTCTAATGGACTTTTGCATATTGTTTTATGTGTTTTGTTTCCACATTAATGCACAAAGGGTGATTTTTTACATTCATGGATGTAAGTCTTTCAGATTTCCTTTGATTTCAGACTATTTGAGGTTTTCTACTTAAAACATATTTTTCTCATAAATTTCCTTTCTTTCCCTTTACCGAAATACTTTTAATGTTCTACAGGTCAGGTGATTTAGCACAACTGCAGGCTCATCGCCGGTTTTATCCACAAAGCACAGCCTTTCACTTTCACGACTGGTTATTTCTGTCCTTCACTAACAAACCGTGTAGTCCGAAGGCCGGCTATATCCGTCTTCCTCCTGCAAACCGTGTTGCGTAAAGGCCGGATATTTCCACGTGGATCGAGGATGCCTTTAAAGTGTGTCTTGCATTTCCACTCATTGACTCAAATAAAACTTAAAACTAGCTTTTGATTGGTCAGCCAATCATATTAGAAAAACTGATGGTTGCTTCACGAATTAGAGTCCAAGTAGATAAGAGATGTTAGGTTTCAAGGTGCAAAGAATAGACCCGTCTGTTACAGAGAACAAAAAGGATTTTATTGAAGTGAATTGTCTTGAATACCCTTTACACGCTAAAATGGTATCTTCTGTAAATAGCTTGGGGTTTGGGGTGTGTTATTGATGCTACAAAGAGACAATGTGTTGCAATTTAGACGCGATAGCATAGTAGAAGAAGCTTTGTAGGGGCTATTCTTATGCAAATTGACCACAGCTGCCAATCGTATTTTGCTCTTCATTTATAATGGCTTTAGGACTCAACAGTGTTACTTGGTTTATTCATAACACTTTATCAGAATATATAGGTTTTTCATCTTAAACATCATAAGTTACGTGGATTTTTAATCCATAACACAGCATAAAAAACATGAAACTGCCATTAGGTCCAGGCAACTTCGCACGTTAACGTAAGAATCGTCTAGGCAAAGTGAATCATGATCACACAGTGTGGCATGAAATGGATAGCTTCACGTGAGTTAACCCTAGTAAGGTAAATGCGGTTTGTTTCAGCACTCCGTTTAACGCTACGCCCGGGATTAACTGTTTGCCTGCTACAAACCTTTCAGCGCGATGCCTGGCATTTGCGGGAAGTAGGACGGGTCAAAGAGAGGCCTGAATATTCCTCCTTTTTGTTACCCTCTTACTGTCTTGCGCTCATCCTCTTTTAAAATAATTCTCTGTGATTGGTTAACCATTTAGTAAACAAGAAAAAGGGCGTTCAGGCTCATAAGCTTACGTCCAAAAAGCCTTCGATTGAGTCTATTTCTAAAGGGGTGTGTCTATCATTATCTTTGCCTTGGACAACTGGTAGTAACGATGCTAACAGCTGTACTATGAATAAGTAGGCTTGATTATACAAGTTTCATTCATTGGTCACCCCTATTGTAAAGCAGAATGATCCAACTAAGACAAGTCCATCGCCAGAGAGTGTGTAAATGTGACCTGGTCTGTTTTGAAAGTGTGTGTGATTGAGCTGATAATAAGAATGTGTGTTTGCACAGATCGTAATTGGTCTTGTTGTCTCCTACTAAATTGAAAAGAATGGAATCATCTAGCTTGGCTTGGGTGAGACCAGATGTTCGCCAAATGCGACTGAATTCAAATAGATTGGTGATGGCCTGGTCAGAAGTCACACTTCCCTCTGAACTCGTAAAAATTTGTGGGCAGCCTTGTGCTGCGGCGATGACTGTCATCGAGCCAACTTGCGTGTGGCAGCCATTGCACCTGGCCTAACGAGCCGCTTTTCTTGTGTTGAGATTGATCTGCTTGCTGGTGCTGGAGCAAACCCCATTTGTTTTTGGACTTCGTCAGAGCCGCAAAGTCCAAACCCTCCTAGGTTTGTCAAATCCAAGGTCAAATCCAACTACTTCCGTCAAATCTAGTTACTTCCTGTAATTACTTCGGTGACCTCGAGGGTTTGGAAGATTTGCCTCAAATCTATTGGGAAGCGGGGTGAAGGTGGTGGTAGGTCATTGGCGATAGTGAACGTGTGATCTTGCCATTGTGTCAAGAAAGAAGAGAGCAACAGAAGTGCAGGCTGTGCAGGGTATGGGGTAGGGTGGAATGTTGTTGGCGTTGGCCACATTTCCTTTCCTACACATTTGAATCCTATCCCCCTATTTTTACCCATTTTCTTTAATAACTTTAGTAAAGCTAGATTTCTAGATTTATAGATTACTTGGTAGTTAATAGAATCATAATTGATTGAGAATTTTGCTATAACAAGCAAATCTTCAAAACAACTATTACTAGATCTAGATTAGCTAAGATCCAGAATCTAGATCTAGACAATTTAACAATTTGGTGATGGCCTGTCAAAAGTTTAGGTTTATTGATGGGGTTTTGCCAGTAGATGTGATTGATCTAATTTCTAAGAACAAATTCAGGTGGGAATGGCTCTCAACTAAAGATTGTAATAATGAATTCCTTTCTAGTCATATTAGGAAGGTTGAGAAAGATGACATTGCATGGTGCTGTTATTGTAAGTGTGAGATTAAATATGGTATAGGAGGTGTTCGGTATATTTTCATTTTTCATTTACATCCCTGTCTGTAAAATAAAATAAAAAATGTGAAAACATTGATTTTTTTCAGTGTCACCATACTAAAGCAAAGATTTAAAATTTGATGCTTGTGGTCTCAGCAGGTAGCCACATCTCCTACTTCTTTGTCTCAGTGATCAGTTTTGTAGCTGCGAGGTGAATTTGATGAGTTCTCAGTAACTTCTCCTGCTTAACATTTAACCCTTTGAACCTTGTCCCATGATCCTTTTTCTCCTGAGCTGAACTGAGCTGAATAGAGCTGAATAGATATTGTTGGTATCCGACTCTAAACCTGCACGTGCAAAATTAGGTCAACCTTGCTTTTTGTACCAAGATAAAGTTAACATGCTAAGTTATGTCCTACAGAAAGGTCATAGTAAAGATCTAATCACGCATGACAATGTTTTTATCTCAACTTGGTGCTCGATCTGTGCTAACACCATGACTCTGTGAGAGATAATGTAGATCAGACAGAAGGCGCATGCCTCGGGTGCTCGATCTGTGCTAACACCATGACTCTGTGAGAGATAATGTAGATCAGACAGAAGGCGCATGCCCTCGTGTCACTTTCATGGACAGTGCAAAGGAAACAAGCTCTGCCCATGTGTCACTTTCATGGACAGTGCATAGGAAACAAGCTCCGTCTTGAACCGAGTTACAAATTAACATGCTGTGCCCTTATTGTGTATGCGCTGACAAATCTTTGAGCAATGATCGTGTAATTTCATAAGTAACTTAATGACAATTGGAAGAGATTTATGGTTATGGGTAATGTTATGTTTAACGTGAAGTACATGCAGATTTTCTAGCAGTTTTTGCATCTTCTTACATGGTTAGAGTCGTACACCGACGATATGAGAATACAATGTGCTGAAGAAATTTCAAACCTGATGAAAACAGATATTGTAGTTTTCGAGTCAAAATAATACTCCAGGTTACATCATTTCCTATGGCAGTACTAAGGCTGTGATATAACTGCTGGTTAGAGGTGGAGACAAATACTTTTGCTGTAAGACTTTCTGATGTGAATATAAAAGTTATTTAACTGTGACCGAATGTGGGATGAGAGGGCTAAAAAGACATTATTTGTAGCAGATTGTCCTTGTCTTTCTCCGTTGAAGTATGTGTATCGTTCTGCGTTATGATTTTAAAAATTTGAAAATAGATGTGACTGTGAGGGTGAGACAAATTTGTTTAGTTAGCTCAATAACAAAAGCTTACTATCTTCTTCTCTTTCCTTATTTGTTTTCACAGACATCAAAGATTGCAGTGTTTAGTAATGAAGTTTACCTGTTCCATGAGAATTCTAAGGTCTCCAAATTGGTCCTTCTGCCCATCTACCAAGCCTTTCAGTTGTTAATCGCTCGATGCAAATGGCAAGTCATGGCAGACCTTCTCATTGCTGCAGATCACATAAACGTGCAACCAGCCATTTTGAAACGAGTGAAAAGAGACCTTATGGAAAATTTGATCACTGGTAAAGTTAATGAAATAGAAATATGTTTTGGACAATGTTATATTCACTTGGCTTTTTGTTTGATGTAAGATTTCACTGATCTGGTTTAGTTTTTGTTTTTGTTTTGTTTAGATGGATGATTTGATTATGCGCGTACAAGGAGTAAAGTCAGTCTTTTGCATTGTAATGTGGATGTTTGTAGATTTCTGACTAGAAGCAATTGTCTTTGTCTTATCATTTCCATGTCCCATTGTAATGTGGATGTTTGTAGATTTCTGACTAGAAGCAATTGTCTTTGTCTTATCATTTCCATGTCCCATTGTAATGTGGATGTTTGTAGATTTCTGACTAGAAGCAATTGTCTTTGTCTTATCATTTCCATGGCCCATTGTAATGTGGATGTTTGTAGATTTCTGACTAGAAGCAATTGTCTTTGTCTTATCATTTCCATGTTACATTGTAATGTGGATGTTTGTAGATTTCTGACTAGAAGCAATTGTCTTTGTCTTATCATTTCCATGTTCCATTGTAATGTTTTTTTATTGCCTGAAGGACTTAGGTCAATGCCATTGCTTGACACGACTTCCTCTATACTGTCACAAAAGGACAAGATAACATAAGAAAAGAAAAAACCCCAAATAATTTAATGTTAATAAAAATGCACATTTTTAAAGAAAAAAAATATTGGATTCAAACATGAATTTTTAAGACAAACAGCCTTCTAAGATCTCACATGAAGACAAAGCTGAAAAACATTAATGTTATTAATTTATTATGGTTTATTTTATTTGTACTGGTTTATTTGCATGACTATTGTATTTGCCATATTTTGTTGTTGTTGGATACAAGTTTCATGACATGAAAAAATCAGATAAGATTAGCAGGTAATTCAGTTTTGTTTTCAGCTAGGATTACCTAAACGAATTTTGTTTTTCAATACATTTTGTTTTTTTTAATATTTAGGTCTCATGGAGAGAACGATGACATTGCAACAGTTGAGAAAATTCAGGGCGACCATGGAAGACGTCAGTGAGGGCTCAGTAGATTCCCTCAATTTTGCAGACGACTGGACGGGATCAACAGAAATTCTCGGCTATACTCGCCTCCCCTCGGGAATGATTATAGTTAATGATGGGTCAAGTGCCAGAGCATCACCAGTACCTAACTTTGAGCACCACTGGGGTAAAATTGGAGAACACACCGGAAAAGATGAGCTTAGAGAACCTTTCAGTGGCAGAGATCTTAGAAGAGCCTTGTCTCCCCTATGGAGAGAAGAAAAACAGAGAGAAACATCTTCTGTGGTGAATAAAAGCCTTCAGACTTCTCATGGCCTTGAGGAGATATGTGATCTTGAGTATAACCGCCTGCAGGGGAGGGAATTGAGGCCAGATGAAGACGTGCTGGAAGTGACACCTGGAGACAATGGATATCCTGAAGTAAATCGTGAACAGTGCAAAGATGATGTAGCATCAGTTTTATATGAGAAAGACGTGTCACACTCAAATGATACGTATAAACAAGACAAGAGCATAGAGTTTGACAAATTAGATGTGACTAGCACTCCAATTGAATCATCAGATCATGAAGAACACAAGAGTGGGCACAATCATGAACGCTCCAAGGCTGAGCTCTCGACTCACTCTCACACTGCCGTCCATGCCTTGGAGGAACAGACCCTCATTTCAACATCTAAACTAGAGGGGCGAGTATCAACCACATCTTGGATGTCTGACTCAGGAGAAACCCCATTCATCTTAATTAATTTGTACGATGAAACTCAGGAGAAAAGTGAAGTTATTAAAAATGGAGGCAGCAGTTCAGCGACTGAGGTGTTTGAGACACAAGCAACAAAATCAAAAGGCAGCAGTGGTCTGAACATAAATTCCAACCTAAAAAGCTTGGAGAGGATAACAAAATCTTCAACAGACAAGGCCAACAACTCTCACACAAATGCCGTAGCTGTGGGAAGCAACCTGCAATCTTCAAACAGGCTAAGAACGAAAAAGGTTGGTTCTCTCTTTTTCTTTTTCCCAAATGCTTATCAATTAATACAATCTCATAATATTCAATGCTTTCGGCTACCATTGCATAGTCTTTGCCTGTGATTTACTTGATTTAATGCCCTTCTGCTGAAGAGTCATTCCGCTTGAGCTGCCTTGTATATTATTGCAGTGATGTGCCTCCATTCCTGTCTGTTTTGTGGAATGTTGACTGTATCATACATTAAAAACAATTTATTGCCTTTATGCTTGAACCGATTGTAAAAAGTTATCTAGCAGTTAAATTTGTTGAAATTCAACCTAAAAAATCATGAGCAAGTACTGCTCTTTAGCAAAGAGACAAAACAAGAAAACTCAAAAGTCATACTCTTACTATAACAATCATATAATCGTCCTGAAGAAGAAAAAAAGATTTTCCTGATCATCTTAAAATTTTTCTGTCACGATTTTATGTTTTGCAAATATTACTTTTGTTTCATTTAAGCCATAATGCTAATAATATTGGAATGGGTTTTCCTTGGCTTTGAGAATATTTGTGGAATGAAGTGAAACATAACATTACATAGACTAAAAGTAGAGCACACTCTTTCTAGAATTTAACTGAAATTAGTCTCCCCACCTCACGCTTTGAGAGTTTAAAAAAAGGTAAAATTCTAGGCTGAAGCAACAAGATGGCATCCTATGTCTAGTGCTGAGAGAGTTAATGGCCATTCTTTCGATATAGCTGTTTTGAAAAAACTGAGATACAGTGGTGGTCTCCAGCTAAGAGGCCGTCCCTCGGAGATAATAAAAAGCGGCCTCTTAGCTGGATGGTTTCTGAGGTGGAAACACGGGATTTATGCAATATAATCATGCTGTAACACTAATTGGTCAGATTTTCAGGCCTACCGTAGGTGTCAATCGCTTCGTCCATCTGATTGGTGTCTGGCGTCAACACCAAAGAGCCTGCTGCTGGCTCGGGAGGAGTTAGCATAGATTCTAGGCCTACAACATGAAGCACATGTTTGATATAGAAAGAAATGCAGCAACGCTGATCTGAATTTGAATTTTCATTTTTATTGCTTTGAGTTTAGCAATCTGTTTGGCCGACTGATGATTTAAATACAGACCTTTTAGTCGGACTGAATTTTTTCAAAGAGGCCTCTTAGATAGGATAATTAGAATGGAAAAAATCTGTTATGCGCAAAAAGCAGCCCCAAGGCGGAGACCACTGTACTAATAAGAAAAAACAAAATAATGATGGAAACCACGATTCTTTTGATCTGTGATATTCCTCACCATAGAAAACTTTATTTTAGTTTTGTCACTACACTGTTGTGTCTGATTACTATAAACCTGTGAGAGCTGATCATGTTCATTTACTTTTCATACACAGTTTTTACTCAAAAAGGTGCATTGAAGTTCTGTGGCCCTTACCTTT
Organism: Doris montereyensis; assembly: GCA_037039925.1. Lineage (NCBI taxonomy): Eukaryota > Metazoa > Mollusca > Gastropoda > Nudibranchia > Dorididae > Doris > Doris montereyensis. The sequence continues at coordinate 103,129 of JAXRKP010000765.1, read as the reverse complement.
TTTAAAGAATGCTGTTTTTTTTATCTGTGTGATATTTAGGAGACAAGGACGTGATGTTTGAATCTGTAAAACTTAAAAGAAAAAGAAAAGGATCGTATGCGAACACAATGACAAGATCTGGATCTTTTCAGAGACTGCCAACAGAAGGTAATTCTTTGGATTTCTAAATGTATAATAGGGGACAAAGACAAGACAAATACAAGGAATAGACAGAAAAAATCTTGGCCACCATGGGGATGAACCTGCAACCTCTGTGTCAGCATCCATCGCCTTACCATAAAAACAAAGCATGCTACCAACCCAGCTAAATACCCTCCTTATGAAAAGAAAAGTTTGGTTGGTAGCGCACTTCTTTTCATGGCGAGTCGATGGGTGCCGATGAAGAGGTCATGGGTTACAACGCAGAGGTTGCGGGTTCAATCCACATGGTGGCCAAGATTTTCTGTCTATTCCTTGTATTTGTCTTGTTTGTGTTCTTATTGGGATTTAATATTATTTAGTATCATTTTCTTCACTTTTGACATGCCCCTTGCCTTACTGTTTGTCTTTAAATGCACAGTATTATTCCAAAAACAGTTCATATCAAATTGTATAGAAAAATGGAAATGTTGCTTTTTCTCCCTAGAATGAAAGCAATTCAAGACACAATTTAGGAAGAAGAGGATTGAAGAAATTATGTTGATTGATATATGATACACTAGGGCTCTTGTCATCTGTGATGTTAGTTGTGCTTGGCTTCGGTGACATTTAAGCATGAAGATAAGTGTCTTAAATAAGATACTATTTAGAAAAACAGTCTGATATTGGCTGTCTGAATGACTTGCTTATTGAGTCAGGGAATGAGAAACTGATTGGCATATGTCATTTAAAACAGAAAAATGTTTTCTCTTATGTATACATTGTACATTCAGGATCATTGAGATAGCCTCACTTAAAATCTTATCTGTTGAAAGTTGGAGGTCGCAAAGTGGGAAGAAAATTTCACTCATCTTCATAAAATGTGAACTTTGTTTTTTTCTTATTAATATTACTATTATCATTAAACAAATTCAATTGTACTTTAAATCTATTCTTTCATAATTAATCTGTGTTTGTGTTTGACGGTAGCCACATGTAGTTAATTTCTATTTTATTTCTATATTCCTTTTTTTCTTCATTACATTCAATATCTTCAGCAAAATCTACTCAAGCTCTTAAATTAGTTTCAGGCAAGTAAGTTTTTAAGCCATGGAAGATATTTGGATACGGAACGCTTTTACTACTTTTGTTTCTTTGAGATTACAATAATTTATTTTCAAATTTATGGTTCTTAAATTTAGATTTTTGTATCTATTTAAGCATTTTCTTCGTGCTCATTTGCAAAAGAAATTGTGCTCCTGGTATTTTTGCTCTCATTTATCCATTGTAAGAGATATGACAAAACTATTAAGGGAAAATGAATCATGTCCATTTCTGTATTGATAAACAAAAAAGACTCACACATTGTTGACCTTGGTGTCTTGAAATTCCATGATTTATTCTAGTGGGTACGTTTTCAAAAGTCCTAGATTTAATATCGTCTATTTCCGCCTTTTTGCTTGGATTACTGCGATATTTTCATGGAAAAAATAAACAAAATCATATTGCCCTTTTGATACAAGAGCATGAAAACCTCATCATGCCTGACAATGTGCCAGCTCACAGGGCATGTGGTACGAGAGACTATCTTGAGCCAACCAACGTCAATACACGTCAACCATGGCCAGCATTGAGTCCTGATCTCAACCCCATGGAGCATTTATGGGATGTCATCAATGTGAAAGTGAAGAGAGCTATGCGATAAACCAAGAACTCTACCAGAACTTTAAAGAGCAATCACAGATGCTTGTGATGTTATTCCACATGCCCAAACTCAAAGACTTGCACGTTATGTGGTTGGTGTACAGAAATAATCCAAACAAAAGGTGGAAATAGACGATATTGAATTTAGGACTTTTGAAAATGCATCTACTGGAACAAATCATGGAATTTCAAGACACCAAGGTCAACAATATGTGAGTCTTTTTTGTTTATCAATACAGAAATGACATGATTCGTTTTCCACCTAAAAGTTTTGTTGTACCCCTTACAATGGATAAATCAGAGTTCAAATACCAAGTGTGCTGTTTCTTCTGCAATTGAGTATAGTTATATTGATGTAAAAAAAACGTCAATTCGCTCTTCACTTCACATGGTCATTATCTTTTCAGGTCACATGCATGTGTCTCTGTCATGCAATGACTTGAGTGAGAAAGCATTGTATGCATGCTGCGATAACGAGGAAAACAAACATCACGCTGAACATAGACGATGGCAATGAGGAAGACCGAGAGCAGGTAGATGGCTCTGTCTTTGATTTCAGAAATGCCAGTGTTGGAAGTGCTGAGCTTTGTCCTGTCACAGAGGAGCAAGGTAAGAACTAGCAACATCCTCTATGATTTTAAGTTAGTATAGCAGATTTTTTGAGTTGATTTAAGTTTTGTCTGTCAAGCGTGGAGAGGAAATAATAATAATAATGATAATAATAATGATAATAAACATTTAGAAGAGCGCCTATTCCTGTTTAAAATCAGCAAGCTCTAGGCGCTCAACAGGCTTACTTAAAACATATGTGTATTTATGATGTATAAAAGTTATTTGTTCTTATATGATATTTTCAAAAATTCATAAAAATAAAAATTACTAATAAAGCAAAAATCTGATCAAATTTAGATATTGTATCAAATAAGATGTGTGCCAAGTTTGAAAGAAATTTGTTGAAAAATGTAGAAGATAATGAACTTGGTGAAATTTGGGGCAAAATCCAAGATGACCGCCATTTCCATGGCAAGCGGAAATGTCAGAAAAGAGGACGTGCCATGAAGGAATAGATGAATAAGTGAATGAATTAAAATCAAAAGAAAAAAAGAAAGCCAAATTTTCAGAGAGCATTGATTTCCTCTGCCAGCCGTGACATCCCAGTTGCCATGGGAAGAAAGGAAGTCAGAAGTCATTCCTCCTCTCATTGACCGACTGGCAGCGGCACGGTCGCACTCACACGCTGGTGAGAACGTCACCGATGATGACTTGGTGGATTATCCGTTGTCACAGAAATCCTCTCTCTTGGCTATCAAAGATGGGTGAGGAATACTTTATTGCATACTCTTAGTGTTTAATTTGTTTGGTTTCGTTGAAATCTTTTCAGTAAGGATGTTATGTAAAGGGACTGCTTGATTGAAAAAACGACGGACACTTTGTTTTCAGAAAATTAATTATACAGTGTTATGCCGTGTTTTAGATCCTATGTGTGTTATGGGGGGGGGCGGATTCTTTTATTCACCTGGACTGGCGAGTTGAGGACCTAAAGGTTGATTTTCTGTTGTTTGCATATTCTGGTAGAGTGATCATTTATCTACAAGTTTATGGCAGAAAAATGTCAATATGAAATATGATTTATTTTTTTTACAAAATATTTTGTAGGCGAGGTAGGTAAAAACAGTCGAAATTTTGACGTATATCACCCTGACTGAGAAGATGACAGTAAAAACCCGTATATTGGCGGTTGATCGCCAAATATGGCACCACCAAGGTCACCTGGCTTCTGCCAACACCGCTCATCGTGTCGGCCCCTCGCTGTGCGATGTAAAACGTTGCGCGCCAGTGTGTATGTAAACACGCCCAACAGTGCTCATCTAAACCTAGATTTATAATCCTCTTTACATTAGTAACAATGCCAGAGACTGTCAAAAGACTAAGGGGGCTGTTACAGCAAAGGAAACCCGTGTGAAGCGTTTGTTTTGTGTTATTTTCTTTGATTTTTTTTTACTTGCATTTTTCTCGAAAATGTAGTTTTTTCACACTAAAATTCCATTTCCTCTGCTATTTACCGAACGATTTGTATTATATTTGGCACACAGGTTCCTCTTGTCAATGTTAATGGAATGACATCAGGTTTTTTTATATCTTGTAAACCTGTTGAGAAATTATTTTTTTTGTAATAAAAATGCTGTTTTTGTTCAAGAATTCATAAAAAAACCCAACTATCCAACATGTAAAAATAACTCTGATATCACTCTTTAGATATTGAATGGATTAGACGATCTGTATAAGTATTGAGTGATTTTATTCATAACTGAGAAAGGAGATGGATTTTGAAAATTGGGTCAAAATCCAAGATGGCGGCTGTTTCTGTGGCAACCAAGGATGCTACAAACTTTTCAATGGATGTAGGATGACTGTATTTTGACAGTTACTCATGTACATACTAAAAGCAAAAACCCAAACTCAAAATACAAAAAAATCGGTTCAGGAGGCCCGACGTTGTGTTACTTGGGAAAGACGCTTAACATGCATTTCCCCCACTCGACCCAGGTGCAAATGGGTACAAGCACTAGCTTGTGTCAGACTAGCGTCCAGTCCAGGAGGTGATTATTACACCTGTTCGGCTTCTTTCTTTCTTCTTTCTTTATCAGTTCCCATTCTACCTTTCGGTGTATGAGTTCAGATGCCGAGATGATCTTTCTCCAGGATGCCCTGTCCTGGCATTTTCTGTTTCCTTCCAAAAAAGATAAATTTCTTTTCGTTAATGCCTCTTTTATATCTTCTTCCCACTTTCTCCGAGGTCTACTTTGGGCTTTAGCACTGTATACTGATTTAGCTATTCTATTGTTATTCATTCTGTTTACATGCCCAAACCATCTCAATTGATTTGTTTTTATCTTAGTTTTTATACCATCTGCTTTTGTTTGATCTCCTATTGTTGTGTTTCTGATTTTGTCTCTTTTAGTTTTCCCTTCTACTCTTCTTAGATATTTCATTTCAGCTGCCTGTGCTCTACTGTCTAATGTCCAAGTTTCGCTATCATAGAGGAAAGTAGGACAATTAACTGTATTGTTTACTGCCATTTTGGTTTTTGTTGACAATTCTTGCTTACCTACAAATGCTTTTCCTAGATGGTTATATATTGCACTTGCCTTTTTGATTCTCTGGCTGATTTCTTCTCTTAGTTTTCCCTCTGAGTAAATCATTACTCCTAGGTAATTGTAGCTTTGAACTTGTTCTAAATACTCCCTGCCCAATTGAAGATTTTGTGTTTTAGCTTCCCTAGTTACTAGCATTGTTTTGGTTTTCTTTGCATTTACTGTCATTCCTCTTTTATTAAGTTCATTCTTCATAATGTTGATATTCGACTGAAGGTCACTTTCTGATTTTCCAAACAGAACTAAATCATTGGCAAATGAAAGCAATGATACATTTACTGGTTTGAGTTTCCACATACCTACATTTTTTTCTTCATTTTTGAGGATGCCTTTGCGACTGAATCCATAAATGTGATAAACATAAGAGGACTTAGGACACAACCCTGTCTTACTCCTATATCTACATCAAATTCTGTAGATATGTTTCCAGCTACTCTCACTGCACATGTTGGTTTATTGTAAAAACTTTTGATGGCTTCTATTAAATTTTGCTCTACATTGTGTTCTTTTAAGAATGCCATAGTTCGTCCCTCCTCACAGTGTCAAATGCCTTTTCTAAGTCAATAGAACACAGGTGCAAGTCAATGTTTCTCTCCAGGAATTTTTCTATTATTTGTCTAATTGTAAATATGTGGTCTTATACACTTCTTCCTGGTCTAAATCCACTCTGATGCTCTTCAATCTGATCCTCTACTCTTTTCCTTAGTCTCATTTCCAGTATCCTGGCATATACTTTTCCTTGAACGCTAAGTAGTGGTATTCCTCTATAGTTTGAGCATTCCCTTCTTGTGTATTGGTACTACTGTTCCCTTTTTCCATCGTCTGGCACCTGTTTGGACTTCCATGATTGTTGGCATATTGCATGTAGTAGTTTGTCTGCCTCTCTCCCTTAGTTTTTAATCATTTCTGGATAAACTTGATCTGCTCCTGGGGCTTTTCCAAATTTCACTTTTCTCATAGCTATTTGGATTTCTTCCATTGAGATATCTACATCTTCAGCTGTCTCCTCTGGATTACTTGATACTCTTACTAATTGATCTTTACTCCTTGTTTCATACGTTCTGGAGGGGTTATGTAATTGGTGAAAATACTTTCTCCATGTTTCCATGATTTCGCTGTCTTCTTTCATTATTTCTCCTTTGACATTCTTAATTTGTCGTATTGGGCATGCTTTAGTCTTTCTCATGCTCTTCATTGTCCCCCAGAACAGCTTTTGATTTCCTTGATAGCTTTCTTGGAGTCTTTGTCCAAACACTTCCCATTGTTCCTGTCTTGCTTTCCTCACTTCCTCTTTGGCGATAGTTCTTTTATTCACGTAATCTATTCTATCCTTTTGTCTCTTTGTTTGCAAGTATTTCTTCCAGGCATCCTTCTTTTCATTGATCTTAGTCTTGACATTCTTATTCCACCATTTACCATGCTGTTCTTTTCCTATCTCCTTTAATCTGTTTCCTACCACAGACCTCTTCAGTACAACTGAGGAGTGTTTCTTTCTACATCTGCCACTTTTCTTCTATTGTACTATCATTCAGATTCATCTGTCTTTCACTGATAAATCTTTTTATCCTAGATTGATATACCTGTTTTACTACTGGTTTATTTAGTTCCTCTATTTTGAGTTATGTAACTTTCTTCTCTTTCCTTTTCTGTTTGTTTTCCGCAGTCAGTAATCTCCTTTTGGCAATCACTAAGTGATGATCACTAAATATTTTTGTTCCTCTGATTACTCTTGTATCCAATGTACTGTAAAAGGGAGCTGCTAACTATTATGTAGTCTATCATTGACTTTTCACACCTGTCTTCATTTACTCTTGTATATTTGTGGATGTCTTTATGAGGAAAAAAGGTTTTAGCTATTTTCATGTTATTCTTTAGGCAAAAATCTATGTCTCTCTCCATTTGGAGAAGTTGTTGTCTCTTTTTCTTTACCTATTACTCCTCCTGACGTTTCTACATTGTTGCCTCCTCTAGCGTTTAAATCTCCTAAATGCATTAGTTCCTATTTTGATTTACGATTCTCTGCAGCTATTTGTAAATCATTTTCGAAGATATCTTTTTCTTCTTTAGTTGCGTCTTCGTTTGGTCCATAAACTATTAATAATTTATTTCTCGTCCTTTTGGTTTAATATTTACCTCTAATAGCCATGGGCTTATAAATTTCCAACTTTCTAGTAGCTTTTCATGCCTTTATGTACTAGGAGGCCTACTCCTACTCTAGCTCTATCTTTGACATCTACTCCTGAGAAGATGAAAATATGATTCGGTCCTACATTTTCTATTCCTTGTCTTTTTTTCTTTGTTTCTGTAATGGCTAAAATATCTACTTCAGAATTTTTCCATTTCTTCAACTAATTCTAACTCTTTTCCATTTATTGCCCTAACATTCCATGTTCCAAAAATCACAGTCCATTTTCGTTTCCAGATTCGTCTTCAAAAGATCAAGCCGGTTATATTCCTTTTACTTCTCTGAATCAGGTTGTTTTGGATAAGCAGGGGATTAGCCCACTGTACCCTAGGTAGATGGTGGGGCTGCCACCTTGAGGCCCCCTATCAGGCCTTGTTATTTTCTGTCAGGGTTAACTCCCCTTAGCCTTTGGTCATTCAAGACCAGCCTGCAAGGCAGCAGGTTGTTATTTTCTGTCAGGGTTAACTCCCTTAGCCTCTGGTCAGTCAAGACTGGCATGCAAGGCAGCAGGTTGTTTTCTGTCAGGGTTAACTCCCTTAGCCTTTGGTCAGCCAAGATCTGCCTGCAAGGCAGCAGGAGAACTTTGTGGAGGCGGGATCATGTACTCCCCGTACAGGTGCTTACCTGTCCACTGCCCGGCTGTTCGGCCCCTATAGAAACCGGGATAAGTTCCGGCTCTATAGACCGTAATGGTCTTGAAGGAACTTTTACTTTCCGTCATACCATTTTCTTGCTTTGTGCAAATATTTAACTACTGTTCCCCTAAAATACCTCCAATTTTTAAAAGGAGATTCTTTACAGGCAATAAATTGCATCTTTTCAACTTTTTTTTTCTTTCAGTTTGTCATCAAAGCTGAAAACACAGACAAAATCGCTGCTACACAAAGGAAAAACTCTTCTGGTTAAGTCTGCCAGCTCTCCTACAAACTCTGCTTTTCTTGATGTAAGAAACGATAAGGTGTAAACTCAATGGGAATAGATGGAACTCTTCTTAAGGTTTTAAACAAATTCGTATATAGTTGGATAGGGCTAATGTTGGGGGACCCGGTTGTTCAGAGACAAGGTGTCGGCCTCTCAACAAAAGGTAGTGAGTTGAAAAATGTTTCACAAGTTTTTGGAATGAACTCTACCCCCTGGTCCAGGTAAGTGAATCGACACCTAGTCCCATCGGAGACGGATGATAAAAAGGAGGTCGCGTGTGCAGATCACAAGTCTGTGCATGTTCAAGATCCCTTGGCTGTTTACAGAGCAGTCAGGCAAAATTTAAATCTACTAAAATCTCTGAGATCACCTTAGTTGTGGATGTGGGTAAATCAAATCAAATCAAATCAAATCAAATCAAAAGGGCTTATTTCAATGGAAATTATGAACCCGAACTGAAATAAGTAGACAAAAAAACCCACTCCTCAATTTTAGATAGGCTTATTTTACCCAGATTCTCCTGTACATGTACTATTTACTTCACCTTGTAGAAAGGCTTCATCAAGTAGATCCCTATTCAATTATTGTGCCAGTGACTTATACTAATATATCTATTGTTCAATTTCCTTTGCCTGAGAAGGGACTTGTGGGTGCAGAGGCAAAGTGTCGGGCTCTCAACCAAAAGGTTGTGGGTTTTTATACACGATAGGTCGAACAATTTTTTGAGTTTTCTCTGAGTAAAACCCACCTTCCTGGTCCAGCTTGGTGGATCATCACCAAGTTCTAGTAGAGACTGAAGATAAAAGGAGATCCCATCTACAGATCACAACACTCTGTGCATCTGTGCATCATGAAGTCATTCCTTGACTATTCACAGGACGGTCTGGACAAAATTGTAAAAATCCTACCAAAAATCTGGAAATCCCCATCGTTGTGGATGTGGGTAAATTCAAATAAAAATAAAGAACCTAAGAAAATATTTAAGTTGATAAGAAAATACTGAAGAGTTTATTTCCATCAATGATTCTCATTCACTGAAGAGTTTGGTCTATTGTAATAGTATACAGTGTGTCAGTCTTCAATTGGTTTATGATAATATAGTGTGTCAGTCTTCAATTGGTTTATGATAATATAGTGTATCAGTCTTCAATTGGTTTATGATAGTATAGTGTGTCAGTCTTCAATTGGTTTATGATAGTATAGTGTGTCAGTCTTCAATTGGTTTATGATAATATAGTGTGTCAGTCTTCAATTGGTTTATGATAGTATAGTGTGTCAGTCTTCAATTGGTTTATGATAGTACAGTGTGTTAGTCTTCAATTGGTTTATGATAGTATAGTGTGTCAGTCTTCAATTGGTTTATGATAATATAGTGTGTCAGTCTTCAATTGGTTTATGATAGTACAGCGTGTTAGTCTTCAATTGGTTTATAATAATATAGTGTGTCAGTCTTCAATTGGTTTATGATAATGCAGTGTGTCAGTCTTCAATTGGTTTATAATAATATAGTGTGTCAGTCTTCAATTGGTTTATGATAGTACAGTGTGTCAGTCTTCAATTGGTTTATAATAATACAGTGTGTTAGTCTTCAATTGGTTTATGATAGTATAGTGTGTCAGTCTTCAATTGGTTTATGATAATACAGTGTGTCAGTCTTCAATTGGTTTATGATAGTACAGTGTGTCAGTCTTCAATTGGTTTATGATCATACAGTGTGTCAGTCTTCAATTGGTTTATGATAATATAGTGTGTCAGTCTTCAATTGGTTTATGATAATATAGTGTGTCAGTCTTCAATTGGTTTATGATAATATAGTGTGTCAGTCTTCAATTGGTTTATGATAGTACAGTGTGTCAGTCTTCAATTGGTTTATAATAATATAGTGTGTCAGTCTTCAATTAGTTTATGATAGTACAGTGTGTCAGTCTTCAATTGGTTTATGATAGTACAGTGTGTCAGTCTTCAATTGGTTTATGATAGTACAGTGTGTCAGTCTTCAATTGGTTTATAATAATACAGTGTGTCAGTCTTCAATTGGTTTATGATAGTACAGTGTGTCAGTCTTCAATTGGTTTATGATAGTTCAGTGTGTCAGCCTTCAATTGGTTTATGATAATACAGTGTGTGAGTCTTCAATTGGTTTATGATAATGCAGTGTATCAGTCTTCAATTGGTTTATGATAATATAGTGTATCAGCCTTCAATTGGTTTATGATAATATAGTGTGTCAGCCTTCAATTGGTTTATGATAGTACAGTGTGTTAGTCTTCAATTGGTTTATGATAGTTCAGTGTGTCAGCCTTCAATTGGTTTATGATAATACAGTGTGTGAGTTTTCAATTGGTTTATGATACTGCAGTGTGTCAGTCTTCAATTAGTTTATGATAATATAGTGTGTCAGCCTTCAATTGGTTTATGATAATATAGTGTGTCAGCCTTCACTTGGTTTATGATAATATAGTGTGTCAGTCTTCAATTAGTTTATGATAATATAGTGTGTCAGCCTTCAATTGGTTTATGATAATATAGTGTGTCAGTCTTCAATTGGTTTATGATAATATAGTGTGTCAGTCTTCAATTGGTTTATGATAGTACAGTGTGTCAGTCTTCAATTGGTTTATGATAGTACAGTGTGTCAGTCTTCAATTGGTTTATGATAATACAGTGTGTCAGCCTTCAATTGGTTTATGATAATATAGTGTATCAGTCTTCAATTGGTTTATGATAGTATAGTGTGTCAGTCTTCAATTGGTTTATGATAATACAGTGTGTCAGTCTTCAATTGGTTTATGATAATGCAGTGTATCAGTCTTCAATTGGTTTATGATAATATAGTGTGTCAGCCTTCAATTGGTTTATGATAATATAGTGTGCCAGCCTTCAATTGGTTTATGATAATATAGTGTGTCAGTCTTCAATTGGTTTATGATAATATAGTGTGTCAGTCTTCAATTGATTTATGATAGTACAGTGTGTCAGTCTTCAATTGGTTTATGATAGTACAGTGTGTCAGTCTTCAATTGGTTTATGATAATACATTGTGTCAGTCTTCAATTGGTTTATGATAATGCAGTGTATCAGTCTTCAATTGGTTTATGATAATACAGTGTGTCAATCTTCAATTGGTTTATGATAATACAGTGTGTCAGTCTTCAATTGGTTTATGATAATACAGTGTGTCAGTCTTCAATTGGTTTATGATAATACAGTGTGTCAGTCTTCAATTGGTTTATGATAATATAGTGTGTCAGTCTTCAATTAGTTTATAATAATATAGTGTGTCAGTCTTCAATTGGTTTATGATAGTACAGTGTGTCAGTCTTCAATTGGTTTATGATAGTACAGTGTGTCAGTCTTCAATTAGTTTATGATAATATAGCCTGTCAGTCTTCAATTGGTTTATGATAATATAGTGTGGCAGTCTTCAATTGGTTTATGATAGTACAGTGTATCAGTCTTCAATTGGTTTATGATAATACAGTGTGTTAGTCTTCAATTAGTTTATGATAATAGAGTGTGTTAGTCTTCAATTGGTTTATGATAATAGAGTATGTTAGTCCTTAATGCAAAAGGAATAAGTCAATAGACATTGTTTAACTATGCTTTGTGTACATTTATTGGAGATGAAGCTATTTTGTAAGTTTACCAGATATAATCAATCTGTTTGTTTCTGTTCTGTCTTTAAGGGGAAAATAAAAAAAGTAGCAGGAAAATATAACATTGTATTCATGCTGGAGTTAAAAGATTCAATAAAACATATGAATAACATCTTGTGAGCTTATAATATATAATTGTATGCCTTATATCAATTTAGGGCCATTCTTTTCAGTTGTAGGATGAAACTGATACAACTGCAATTTTACAGTTACTATACCGAAGTTGTAAGAATAAAATGTATTCTTTGCCTCTCCTTCCAGTCAAGAGAAGATCCAGCACTGCGAGTAGACACTTTGGAGACAATTGACTCATTACCTGAACCAAGTCAGAAGAAAACATCCCCAAGCATCAGACGATAATGAAATCCTTTCAACATTAGCCAATCATATTGAATCCTTGTGCCTGAAAGCAACGCGAATCGAAGGGCAATTGAAAAACTACAATCTCTTACTAAATCCTTCACAGGTGGGTCAACTTTTGGATGAGTGGGCATTGGAGCTCAACCAAGTCTCATATGAGTTTCATTTTTTGCTGTGGAAGAAAAAAACTAAAGACAAGGCAAAAAAGGGAAAGCTAGATGGAAACTCTCCTGACGTTTCTGATAGTCTCACAAATTCACGTCCTGTTCCTGAGAGATCACAACACAATTGTTTGGCTGATGACAAAGATGAAAAACTCCGCCTGTCCGGTACAGATTCGCATGATGCCTTGAATGATTCGTTGGACAACGGCTTTGACCATGATGAAGCTCTTGAGGAAACGCAAGAGCAGCAAAACGAAAAAGTTCAACTGGTGATAGTGATGAAAATGCCACTGCACTTTCAAATCCAGAGCACCCATTCAGTAGCACTATACCGTGTATCCCAGTCAGGTATTTAAGGGACACAATTCAGGCAACTGACCCGTTCCACCTGCCCCCAGAACAGCTCAAAGTCTTTCAAAATCTCACTACTCTCTGCTTGTTGTCCAGCAGGATGGGAAATATCTGTGATGTCTTTCATTTGTCTGAACCAAGACGGCGAGCTAAATTGCTTCACAGCTTTGTACCAGACAACCTTCATTATTTATTAACCAGCATCCCTGAATCACAGTCTCCGAAGTCTAAGAAGGAATTTTCTTCAGTCAAAACCGAAATCCATTCAAACAATATTGACTCGTCTCTCGTCACTCCTAAGCAAGATGGTCAAAAAGATGTTGAAGGTAAAGAGAAACAAAACAATATTTTCCTCAGCAGTGTGAAGTTGAACTCAAAAATGTCTCGTCTTCAAAAGATAAAATGCTTTCGGAACTGCATCGAGCCCTATTTCTTCGTCTCCACTTCTTCGCTATGGACTATGCTAGGATGAAAGAAAGAATTTGATGAAAAAAGAGGACAACTTATCTTTGTGTTGGATTGCACTCGTCCATTGTTGTCAAGGTAGGAACAAGTCACACATTCTTCTAGTATTATTGCTGTCACATTTTGCATGTTGGTAAAGCATTGGTGAAATGTTGTTTGTTCTTTTTATATATATATATTTTTTTTTTTTTATTAAAGCTGTTTATTTCTTTGCTTTCTGGAGCATATAAAAACCATACTATCTTTTCTTCAGTGAGTCCTATCACCCGGTAGTCTATCAATGATGTAATTAACAAGCTAACAGGCTTTTCTCCCTACTTTCTTTTCTTTTTTATTTACTTGCTTATCTGTTGTTAGTTTACAGTGTTAAAGATCATTCTGCATAAATAATGTATTTTTATATATTACCAAGTTTTTTTTAATAATATCAAATTAGTTCTTCAAAAATTAGATTCAAACGTAACTGGTCATTTTAAGTATGACACCAGTACTATGAAATATGTGTGCTTGTATGTGAGAGAGAGAAAAGAGAGAGCAAGGGGTAGTTTTGTTATATTGCTCACAGCATAATTCTTTTGCCAGCAATTATGTACTTAACCCAAAAAAAAATCGCAAGAAAACAAGACTTCCTCTCAGTAAATATCCCTTGTTTTGGTGACAGAGTGTTGAAACAGTTTCATTATTTTCACAAAATTGTAATGATTTCTCCTCAGAAATGGGAAAGAGATATCATCAATATCCTTCTAGCAGACAACCAGGTGAACTGTGCCATTGACCACCTGAGATCTGGCATCCTCCTTCACCCGTCAGCTCTCCTGGGACACATTTACAGGTGAGTTGCATTTGCAGTGCTAGGCTAATGGTATCAGTAGGCTGATAACTAGTGAATAGGAATAATATGAAACAGAAATAATGGCCTGATAGACAGCACATGGGACAGTATTGTCCTGTCTCATTTCACTCTATTAGTTTAGACCTTTCACTTCCATTTCATCCTCACAAGGTTGAGAGTAGGTTAAGTTTGGAGAAACCATATCTATTTTTAGATTGGGTGGCACATGTTGGTTTTGGCATGGTGCATCTCACATAATATTTGCGGTTTCCGCAATTAACACAAAATCCGTAATGGAAACATTTATGCAGTTAATACAATCCGTAATGGAAACATTATGCAGTTAATACAATCCGTAATGGAAACATTTATGCAGTTAATACAATCCGTAATGGAAACATTTATGCGGTTAACACAATCCGTAATGGAAACATTTATGCGGTTAACACAATCCGTAATGGAAACATTTATGCGGTTAACACAATCCGTAATGGAAACATTTATGCAGTTAATACAATCCGTAATGGAAACATTTATGCGGTTAACATAATCCGTAATGGAAACATTTATGCAGTTAATACAATCCGTAATGGAAACATTATGCAGTTAATACAATCCGTAATGGAAACATTTATGCAGTTAATACAATCCGTAATGGAAACATTTATACGGTTAACACAATCCGTAATGGAAACATTTATGCGGTTAACACAATCCGTAATGGAAACATTTATGCGGTTAACACAATCCGTAATGGAAACATTTATGCAGTTAATACAATCCGTAATGGAAACATTTATGCGGTTAACACAATCCGTAATGGAAACATTTATGCGGTTAACACAATCCGTAATGGAAACATTTATGCAGCTATCAAAAGGCAAGGAAGATTAAAACTAGAACTTGTTAGAACTTGTTAGAACTTAGGAATGAATAGCTCTAGAAATGAAGGAATTTTATGTGTTATTCTAGTACTAGATCTAGTAGAAAGATAATGTGATTCAAAGTGATTAATTTGTTTTGAAATTTTATTATCATGAAAGACACTAGATCTTTTTTTCTTTGTACTTTAGTTTGTTTGAACGTGCTCCAGCCAAGACAAGTGAGTTTAGTGGGGAAATTCCATCAAGGATATCTGCCAGTGACATTATCCAGTTGTGTTGGTTGACTTCAAGACCTCCCTCCGATGCTCTGCTGCGTTACGCGAAAAAGTTTTGATCAACGTGGCCGTTGTGCACAGGTAGGTTACAGGTGGGATGAAATTACAAAGGTTGCGAACAAGAAAGCTCCATGGCTCCATGCTCAAGCCTGGAAACCAGCTAAAGGCTTTAGAAATCAATTGTTATATCACTTATGAATGCCATGATGCTGGTTCCATTCGTGAATATTTGTAAAAGCTGATCAAATTTTATTCATTTATAGAGAACGGTTTTAAAAAACTCATTGAGCAAATCAAATCGAAGACATAATTTAAACGCAGTTTGTTTAGCTTGTTGTGGGTTTACAATTTTTAAAAGCATTTGATTTGATTTTACCCACATCCACAAGTAAGGTGATCTCAGGGTTTTTGGTAGGATTTTTCAATTCTGCTTGGATTACCCTGTCAAACAACCAAGAGATCTTTAACATGCACATGGTGATATGACATGCACATGGGACCTCCTTTTTATCTTTCATCTCCAATGGGACTAGGTGTTGATCCACCTACCTGGAAAAAAACAAAGGAAGAAAATTGATTGCACAAAATTTGGTTGAGTGGTTGACACCTTGTCCCTGGACCCCAGGTTCCCAGTCACGGATGGAGCCACAGAGACAAGCCGGGTCAAACTTTGCTCCTTATTTTGACCATCCCGACATGGACAATGAAGAATTTGGCTATGATTTCATGATCCACAATTCCAGCTGTCCCATATGCTATCGCTTAACTCTATCTTTGTGTTCTTATTTGAACAATAAAAGTTGAAAATATACATCATGAAAATATAAATTTTCACGCATACAAAGCATGGCTTTCATTAATATTTTCATGCAAGTTTCTGATTTTTTTCTTTCTTCTACATGTCATGATTTTTATTCTAAGGGGTTTGTTTGTCTTTTGTTTTGTTGTTGTTACTATTTAATTTCATTCTCCCTTTGTCATCTCAGAGTTGCAGCATTTAAAAAACTGTGTGAGCACCCTATGGTGAGATATCATCTTTTGGAGAGTCTGATGCCTTTTCTGTCGAATTACGATGAGATATCTCAAGGAGATCCAGCCAAAAGGTATCTTGTCTGTGTCAGTCATCTTTGTCTCATGCTGGTAGGTCCACACCTGAGTATTTTTTGGCAAACAGGGCGCACAAACAAAGAGGGCATATAAAATGTTCTGGTGTGGACGTGTTTTGGGATTATTTTTCTTGTACGCTGCACAGATCGCAGGGAGGGAGGGAGGGGAGAGAGCGAGGGAGAGAGAGAGCGAGAGAGAGAGAGAGAGAGAGAGAGAGAGAGAGAGAGAGAGAGAGAGAGAGAGAGGCGGGCGGGCGGGCGGGGCGGGCGGGCGGGAGGGAGGGAGGGAGGGAGGGAGGGAGGGAGAGAGAGAGAGAGAGATGAGGGGGAGAGGGAGAGGGAGAGATGGAGATGTGTGTGTGTGTCAAAGTATATGTGCCGCCTTTTATCACAATTCTGTGAACGATGACTTATGATCTTGATGAAAATGGGGAGGGGGAGGGGGGGAGGGAGAGATGGAGAGGGAGAGATGGAGGGGGAGAGGGAGAGATGGAGAGGGAGAGATGGAGAGGGAGATGGAGAGGGAGAGATGGAGGAGAGGGAGAGATGGAGGGGGAGAGGGAGAGATGGAGATGTGTGTGTATGTCAAAGTATATATGCCGCCTTTTATCACAATTCTGTGAACGATGACTTATGATCTTGATGAAAATTGTTTTACTTATTCTTCTTTCCACATATAACATGATCTCAGTCCGGTGATTCAGTTCATCAATCTCCTTCCTTCAGGCTGGATCAGGCTCATCCTAGCAATGGTCAGCACTGATGAAGAGAGGGGAGGGTGTCATTCAACTGGGCATTAAGCACAGGTAATGTTCACAACATAGGCACAGCTTTAGGTTTCCTTCAAGGCAAGGCTGTTACGGCCCATAGAGCAGGAGCTTACTCCAGTTTCTATGGCGTGAAGTGTAGCAGGTGATAATATTGTTATTTTTTCCTTCTGTAAAATTGTATTTGGTTGAAGAAGATGAAAATAAAGATCATTATTGTTTGTATATTTTGGTGTGTCAAATACATCAATATGTCAATCATGAACACCCAGAACCTTTGCAATAATAGGTCGAAACATGACATTCATTCATTCATTAGGAGTGTTTGTTATTCTTTTCAGACACTGGAAATTGTGTGTGGAGCTACTGGCAGACAACAAGCAGAGAAATCGCATGTTGAAGCTGATTGCCAGTGTTGGAGATCTGGACCTGTTACAAAGTGACTTTCCCTCTCTATCTATTTTTTATCATTCCCCTTATTGCTAAAAGTATTACTCTATTTGATGTTGTTAGCCTATTGGTTAGACCGTTTGATTTGCAATTGTTATGACCTGAGTTTGAATCTTGGGGGAGGGGGGGGGGGGTGTTACACACATTTTCCCACTTGACCCCAGTGTGAATATGTAACAGAATCAGCTGGGTGGTAAAACCCACGACAGACAAGAGTCCTGTCCTGAAGGCCATATATTAGTCCCTGTTCTGCTTCTCACTATAGAAACAGAGATGAGCTCCGGCTCTGTGGGCTGTTAGGATCTTAAAGGATCTCTACTTATAGTACCTGTAATAGTCCATTGTTTACCCCGGGATAAATAATGTAAGGTTGCACGCCTATGCGTAGAGGAAATACTGAGTTGAACTAGGTTAGTTATTTACATTTGACAGTAGCGAAGGGTAGTTTCAGTGTTGGTTTGATATGTATATGTAAATAGATCATTATTTATATCAAACTGTTAATGAAACTACCCTTGTATAAGTATATAGAGACATTATCACCATGTGTCAAATATTGAATTTTTTCAGAGAGCTGCCTACCTCAGACTGTAGATGAATGGCGGATCTTTTTCAAGCATTGCATTGAGAACATGAGGAAAGAGAAGAAGATCACATGTGAAAAAGCCTCCTTGTTTGATGGCAAAAAGGCTCACAAAGCCTGTGTGAGAGGTAACAATACGGAAGGGGAAATAAAGTATACAGAAGAACTAGTATCCCATGCGGACGATGTTGAAAACTGGAAACTTCCTGCTACTCTAGATAAACAAACTCCTGGAATCTCTCGGCAAGATACCAACTTCGCCTCTCATGGACCATGTGACTCTGCCCAGCAAACAGAGTCCGTCTCTCTCCTATTGCCTCAGAAAGCAATCTCGTTAAATGACTTGGGCCGCTGCGTGCTTCAGAATGTAAGTGGTGTCACTACTGTTGACTTGCTCATGGAATTTCTGAGGGAATTAGAAGGAGGCAAGGAGAGTCTGGGTCCTGATTTGCTCAACAGATGCTACGCAGACTTTATGATCCTGATGAAACAAGAGTAAGTCATTTTGTACTTGAGAATGTATTTGACATAATAAGATATCATCTTAGACAGAATTTTACAAAGCCACTCACCCCACAGCCCTCATTTCTAGAAAAAAAAAACCCATATACATTTTATATATATATATATATATATATATATATATATATATATATATAAGAAACTGTTGATACTTTCATTTTTATATACCTCTTTCATCGTGAGGAGCAGGAATAAATGTTTTTTCTTCTTTTTCTTCTTCTTCTTCTTCTTCTTCTTCTTGTTCTTGTTCTTGTTCTTCTTCTTCTTCTTCTTCTTCTTCTTCTTCTTCTTCTTCTTCTTCTTCTTCTTCTTCTTCTTCTTCTTCTTCTTCTTCTTCTTCTCCTCCTTCTCCTCCTTCTCCTCCTTCTCCTTCTCCTTCTCCTTCTCTCCTTCTCCTTCTTCTTCTTCTTCTTCTTCTTCTTCTTCTTCTTCTTCTTCTTCTTCTTCTTCTTCTTCTTCTTCTTCTTCTTCTTCTTCTTCTTCTTCTTCTTCTTCTTCTATTTCTTTTTCTTCTGGGGATACAGTGCTTCAAAGGTAAGATGTTGACCTCTCAATCATAAAGTCTTGGGTTCATGCCCTGACAGGTTGAAAAATATTCTCAGATTTTTTGGGTTAAAACCCACTCCCCTAGTCCTGATAGTTAGATCGACACGTAGTTCCATGGGAGACGGACAATAAAAAAAAAAGATCTGATGGGCAGATCTGAACTCTGTGCACGTTAAAGATGCCTTGGCTGTTTACAGGGCAGTCTGTGCAAAATTAAAAATCTTACTAAAAACCAGAGATCACCTTAGTAGTGGATGTGAGAAAAATCAAATCAAAATCTTCTCCTTCATCACTGTAACTCACTAAATCAATTCTTGAGTACAGTGGTAGCCACCTATAAACATGCCCTCCTCAAGCACACTCCGAACTATAGGACACAAAATTACTCTTACTGATTTTTTGCTGTAAAAACTACACGTACATAAGTACAGTTATTGGGTCTTTAACACGTTCCAGTTCATGGCACAACTCTAATGCATTACATAAAATGGCAATGTCTGGACCACAAAGGTCTTGAGAAAATTCCTGCAAGCGTGGTTTTATTGCTTAACCCATAGAATCTAATTATCTCTTGGATAAGTTTGATCTCGATTTGTACGAAGGTGCGTGTTTGCGTGCGCTAGCCTCATGCCTTGAGTTTGCCTGGTGACTTCATTAACAAAACAATGTAATCAATATTCCAAGGTACATTTACTCTCCTATCCAACTTGACAGGTAGGTGGTGAGCACACTCATCCAATTACCTCTTTCGACTGTATGATGCTTGTGTTGTCATTAACCACAGAACAGGCTTACAGTGCATGGACTGTAAATTGTAAAGGCACAAGATGTTTGAGTGGTCTACGTTTTGCATTGATATTAGTGGGCGGAGCTAACTGATTAGGAAGGAATATCTTGAATCGCTACACTAGAGATAAGAAGAGAAATTCACTTGTCTTTTAACTATGGGACTACTCACTTTATTTTCTTTCCAGTACAAATATGGTGGATAGGCTAAATTTCAATGAAACAAAAGCAGGTTGTCCTGCTTGGTGTCTTAATAACGGCATGAAATGCAAACTCATTGTGCTGATTTAAAAAAAAATATTTGGTGTCATTTAGTATGTGTTTCTTTCTCATCCCTAACAAGTTTTATAGTGAGCAATGTTTGATACTGTAGAAGTTATTCTTGTAGCATGCAAATATTGGATCCTTGTCATATTATGATTCTTAATTTACTTTATAACATTAAAATGTTACATCTCTTTCTATCTAAGGGGTGTACACTTTTAATGTATTGAATGTCAATTTATTCCATGTGTTTGAGCTATAGAAAAAGAAGGAAAAAAAGAGTTGCAACAACTTGTTGCCTGAGAATGACATCGCTATAAACAAATCCATTTTTAAAATCAAATTTCAGCCACATCTGTCACAATGCCCTGGAAAAGATGTCTGTATATATGTGGACCCAGCAACCAAGCTGCTTACCTCCATCTGTGAGTTGAATTTCCCACTTTGACATGTAGTTTTAGTCTTTCCCACTTTGGCATGTAGTCTAAGTCTTTCCCACTTTAGCATGTAGTCTTAGTCTTACCCACTTTGAAATGTAGTCTTAGTCTTTCCCACTTTGACATGTAGTCTTAGTCTTACCCACTTTGACATGTAGTCTTAGTCTTACCCACTTTGACATGTAGTCTTAGTCTTAGTCTTAGTCCCACTTTGACATGTAGTCTTAGTCTTTCCCACTTCATGAAATTTGGCATAGTCTTAGTCTTTCCCACTTTGACTTATGTTCTTTTTGGCAGTCTTAGTCTTACCCACTTTGACATGTAGTCTTAGTCTTTCCCACTTTGGCATGTTCTTAGTCTTACCCACTTTGACATGTAGTCTTAGTCTTACCCACTTTGACATGTAGTCTTAGTCTTTTGACATGTAGGTCCTTAGTCTTATCCACTTTGGCATGTAGTCTTTACCCACTTTGTGTAGTCTTTCTTATCCACTTTGACATGTAGTCTTAGTCTTACCCACTTTGACATGTAGTCATAGTCTTACCCACTTTGACATGTAGTCTTAGTCTTACCCACTTTGACATGTAGTCGTAGTCTTTCCCACTTTGGCATGTAGTCTTAGTCTTTCCCACTTTGACATGTAGTCTTAGTCTTACCCACTTTGACATGTAGTCTTCTTAGTCTTTCCCACTTTGACATGTAGGTTTAGTCTTACCCCCTTTGACATGTAGTCTTAGTCTTATCCACTTTGACATGTAGTCTTAGTCTTACCCACTTTGGCCTGTAGTCTTAGTCTTTCCCAGTTTGGCATGTAGTCTTAGTCTTACCCACTTTGACATGTAGTCATAGTCTTACCCACTTTAACATGTAGTCTTAGTCTTACCCACTTTGACTTTGAGATGTAGTCTTAGTCTTACCCACTTTGACATGTAGTCTTAGTCTTTCCCACTTTGACATTTGTGTGTCTTAGTCTTACCCACTTTGACATGTAGTCTTAGTCTTTCCCACTTTGACATGTAGTCTTAGTCTTTCCCACTTTGACATGTAGTCTTAGTCTTACCCACTTTGACATGTAGTCTTAATCTTACCCACTCTTTCCCACTTTGGCCTGTAGTCTTAGTCTTTCCCACTTTGGCCTGTAGTCTTAGTCTTACCCACTTTGACATGTAGTCTTAGTCTTACCCACTTTGACATGTAGTCTTAGTCTTACCCACTTTGACATGTAGTCTTAGTCTTTCCCACTTTGACATGTAGTCTTAGTCTTTCCCACTTTGACATGTAGTCTTAGTCTTTCCCACTTTGACATGTGGTCACTTTGACATGTAGTCTTAGTCTTACCCACTTTGACATGTAGTCTTAGTCTTTCCCACTTTGACATGTAGTCTTAGTCTTTCCCACTTTGGCATGTGATCGTAGTCTTTCCCACTTTGGCATGTGGTCTTAGTCTTTCCCACTTTGACATGTAGTCTTAGTCTTTCCCACTTTGGCATATAGTCTTAGTCTTTCCCACTTTGACATGTAGTCTTAGTCTTACCCGCTTTGACATGTAGTCTTAATCTTACCCACTTTTGCCTGTGACATGTAGTCTAAGTCTTACCCACTTTGTCCTGTAGTCTAAGTCTTACCCACTTTGTCCTGTGTAGTCTAAGTCTTACCCACTTTGACATGTAGTCTAAGTCTTACCCACTTTGACATGTAGTCTAAGTCTTACCCACTTTGTACATGTAGTCTTAAGTCTTACCCACTTTGACATGTAGTCTTAGTCTTACCCACTTTGACATGTAGTCTTAGTCTTTCCCACTTTGACATGTAGTCTTAGTCTTTCCCACTTTGACATGTAGTCTTTCCCCACTTTGGCATGTAGTCTTAGTCTTTCCCACTTTGACATGTAGTCTTAGTCTTTCCCACTTTGGCATGTAGTCTTAGTCTTTCCCACTTTGACATGTAGTCTTAGTCTTACCCACTTTGACATGTAGTCCTTACCCACTTTGAGTCATCTTACCCACTTTGAGATGTAGTCTTCTTAGTCATGTAGTCTAAGTCTTACCCACTTTGACATGTAGTCTTAGTCTTACCCACTTTGACATGTAGTCTTACTTTGTGTAGTCTTCTTTCCCACTTTGACATGTAGTCTAAGTCTTTCCCACTTTGACATGTAGTCTTAGTCTTTCCCACTTTGACATGTAGTCTTAGTCTTTCCCACTTTGACATGTAGTCTTAGTCTTTCCCACTTTGACATGTAGTCTTAGTCTTTCCCACTTTGACATCTAGTCTTAGTCTTTCCCACTTTGACATGTAGTCTTAGTCTTTCCACTTTGACATGTAGTCTTAGTCTTTTACCCACTTTGACATGTGTAGTCTTTCTTTCCCCAGTCTTTCCACTTTGGCATGTAGGTCTTATGTGGTCTTACCCACTTTGACATTTAGTCTTAGTCTTTCCCACTTTGGCATGTAGTCTTAATCTTACCCACTTTGACATGTAGTCTTAATCTACCCACATTGACATGTAGGTTTAGTCTTACCCACTTTGATATGTAGTCTTAGTCTTACCCACTTTGACATGTAGTTTAGTCTTACCCACTTTGACATGTAGTCTTAGTCTTTCCCACTTTGGCCTGTAGTCTTAGTCTTTCCCACTTTGGCCTGTAGTCTTAGTCTTACTATATATTGTGAATGTACAAAAACGACGTTTTTATTACAAAAAATTCTCAAAAAGTTAACAGTATATAAATAAAACCCAATGTCATTCTATTAACATTGCCAAGAGGAAACTGTGCCAAATATAATACAAATTGTTTGGTAAATGGCGGAGGAGATAGAATTTTAGTGTGGAAAAACTACATTTAGAAAAATACAAGTAAAAAAATCAAAAGGAAATAACACAAAAGAAACGCTTCAGACGGGTTTTCCTTACTCTTTCGACAGTCTCTGGCATTGTTACTTATATACATAGGATTGTAAATCAAGGTTTAGATGTGCACTGTTGGGAAAAGAGATGTCAAAATGACCAGTTTTTCCTCTATATTCTATGCTTGTGCTCATGTTTACATACACACTGACGCGCACGCCTCTTACATCACACAGCGATGGGCTGAATCGACGAAAAACTAAGTCACCTCGGTGATGCCACATTTAGCGATTAACCGCCAATATATGGGTTTCGCTGCCATTTTCTCAGTCAGTGTAAGGGTAATTTACGTAAAAAATTTGATTGTTTTTACATAATCTCGCCTACAAAATATTTTGTAAAAATAAATTTATATGTCATATTGACATTTTTCTGTAGATCGTTCTACCGAATATGCAAAGAACAGAAAATCAACTTTTCGGTTCCAAACTCGCCAGTCCAGGTGGTGCGCCCCCCCCTTAAAAACAAAGACACTACCCTTTTCTTTCATTCCTAGAGGGAGGGAGATAGCTTTGTTTTGCAGTTCAGGTGATTGGTGAGTGCTACCATTAGGTCCCACTTCTCTCCATTCACTCTTTCACATCTTTCTTTCATCTTGCCGTTTCCTCCTAATCCATCCTGAGATCACCACATATGGTGGACATAGTAAATTCCAATGAAACAAACGAATATTTGTGCAGATGTGAAAACATTATTTCTGTGTGTGTGTGTGTGTGTGTGAGACTTTTGTGACTCAAAATAAGACAGCTGATTTTAAAAGATATTATGTATCTATATATATATATATAATTCTAGATTGGTCATTCTCTGTGCGTCAAAGGCTCTGTTGCCTGGCCAGCTGATGTCAACCACATTTTGCATCTAAGTTCTTAATGATTATAAGATCGTTTTCGTTTGGAGAATTTTTCTACCAGATATAACGTTTTTATTACGGAAAATTTCAATGTTTTCCGATCTCTGAATAAAATTTTCATTCACCCGAGCTGTCATTTTAAACCGGTTTTAAAATCGAAAAGGTTGGAATAGTATCGTTCACCCTTATCTATTTAACCTCAGTATCGAGTTTTGACTCGATCTGATAGTCATGCTGACATCACAGGGTGATGTAATATATCTTGTAAAAGGCTTGTAATATATGAAATGGAGAACTTTAGCAATATATGAAATGGAGAACTTTAGCAATATATGAAATGGAGGACTTTAGCAATATATGAAATGGAGAACTTTAGCAATATGTGAAATGGAGAACTTAAACAATATATGAAATGGAGAACTTTAGCAATATTTGAAATGGAGGACTTTAGTAATAAATGAAATGGAGAACTTAAGCAATATATGAAATAGAGAACTTTAGCAATATATGAAAGGGAGAACTTTAGCAATATATGAAATGGAGAACTTAAGCAATATATGAAATGGAGAACTTTAGCAATATATGAAATGGAGAACTTTAGTAGTATATGAAAGAGAGGACTTTAGCAATATATGAAAGGAGAACTTTAACAATATATGAAATGGAGAACTTTAGCAATATATGAAATGGAGAACTTTAGCAATATATGAAATAGAGGACTTTAGCAGTATATGAAATGGAGGACTTTAGCAGTATATGAAATGGAGGACTTTAACAATATATGAAATGGAGGACTTAAGCAATATATGAAATGGAGGACGTTAGCAGTATATGAAATGGAGGACTTTAGCAGTATATGAAATGGAGAAATTTAGTAATATATGAAATGGAGAACTTTAGCAGAGGATGGTTGATATCTTTGTGAGCAGATGATGGATAAGCTTCTACTTTAAGCATTGTATGCAAAGTAAGCAAGATTTATGTTTTAAAATGTTAAAAATTTATTTTAGTCTTGTTACAATTTAATGCCACACTTTCTACTCTTCTCCAACCTTAACATATCTTATAACACTTTCTTCATGGTCCATTCCCTGAGATTTACGTTGAACATTTCGTCTGCTCAAAATAATAATGTCCTAACTACACATAGATTTGTTTTGAGAAAAAAGGCTCTAAAGTTCTTAGATGGAAAGAGAATCTAAAGTCAGGACAAAATGTCAAGTGTTTGGTCACTTACTTACTTACTTACTTTACTTACTTGCTTACTTACTTACCCTTCTCCTTGCTCCTTACTTGCTCACTTACTTGCCTTACTTACTTACTTACTTACTTACTTGCTTACTTGCTACTTGCTTACTTACTAACTTACTTACTTACTTACTTACTTACTTACTAACACTTACTTACTAACTTACTTACTTACTAACTTACTTACTAACTTACTTACTTAAATACTTAATCACTCACTACTCATTCACTCACTCACTCACTCACTTACTCACTTATTTACTTACATACTTATTTACTTTTTTTCCTTCCCCTTTATGCCTTTCAGTGTCAAGCAGAGATGGCAATTTTCTGTTGTGGACTTGGTGCATAGCCTCCATGTGTAATTAGAGCAATAACTAAATAGCCGAACAACTCTGAGCCCACGATTTCCCAAACAATGCTACAGCTCCCATCATAGAGCATCAGTAGTGGAGGGACACTATTTTAATTTTGCTCCCTGTTGTTTTCTATTGACTTCAGATTCAAATCATTGAATATGCCTTTAAAACTTAATTATCCTATTTTTGTTTTCCTCTTCAGGTGTATCATGTTGTCAAGTCAGAGGCTTCAGGCAGAGTGAAGATTGAGGATGAATTGATGTCACAGGTACAGTAAGATAATAAAAAGAAAGAGAAAGGATGAAACAGCGAGTGTAGAGATGTCCAAGTACGGTTGACTCCACTTGTAGTGAAGTCGGTTGTAATAATCTTCTGATGTATTGACGTTTTCCCCTGGAACCAGCACCGATGTTTACATCTATGAAAAATTAGACAGTTGTAATGATTTCCACACATCCATCGTGACGGTTGTAGTGAAGTGAATTTTCTCCCCCATCCTCTACAGTCTATAATAAAAAGTCAAACGGATGAATTGATTTTCCCCCCACTATATTGATCTGATGACTGGTTTAAGATAACACGCCAAATGAGCCTAACAATCTATCTAGATATTGTATGACTACAGTGCGCCTTCGTTTACAAGGCCTAAACTTTGTGCTTACTTATTATTATTACTTTCTACTCCATGCGAATGTTCATTACCTTAGTGACAAAGTGCATACATACACAAGTGAAGGTGAGAGGAAATGAAGTAAATAAAATCCTCAGTCCGTCTTGGAGAAGAGGGTTCGGGTTAGCTGGAGTGTGGCACTGCTACTTTACATCATTATTATTGTGGTTTGCTGACAGTGCAGAATAATTTGACATTATAGTTACTGTACATGGCCCTTATGTCCCCTGAATTTATAGTCAAAGGGTTGTATTGAACTACGTATGTAGCGATCTTTTGTGC
This sequence comes from Doris montereyensis, assembly GCA_037039925.1. Taxonomy (NCBI): domain Eukaryota; kingdom Metazoa; phylum Mollusca; class Gastropoda; order Nudibranchia; family Dorididae; genus Doris; species Doris montereyensis. The sequence goes on along the minus strand of JAXRKP010000765.1, from coordinate 76,279 downwards.
TCCCTAAGGACATCACTACAAGCATAGTCGACTGTAGCTTGTTAAGTGTTTGTTCCTTTCAGATTTTGAAATCCATGGAGCCGAAGCTTTTCCCAGTTTCTGATGCTTTGAGTTGAGCAGGCGGCACATATCTTCCATTGAACAGGACACTGCTCTATCACAGGATAAAGATAAAAAAGGTTTTACAGTCATTGTCTCCACACCACTGTGGGTTCACTGACTGTACATCATTCATCCCCAAGGTGGCAATTTCATTCAAAGTCCTTCTCAACTCCTTGGGGAGCATACAGTACAACTGCCTTTAGGCGTTTTGTAATAAAACTCTAATAAAAACTTTCTCTACTTGTAGCTGGGTACTCATTCACACCTGGGTTGAGTGAAGGAACACAGAGTGGAGTACCTTTCCTTACAGTACAATGTCATGTAAAGAGAACACCCTGGACCAGCCAGGGTTTTGAACCATTGTCATTGTGATTACAAATGCACAACACTACGATTTTAAGACAATGCCGTTATGATTTATATTATGATTTGCCTCTCAGCTACAGCTATAGCTATAGGTACAGCTACAGCTATAGCTGCAGCTACTACCTGTTTGTGTGGGTAGTTGGTGGGGGGTTGCTGGTAGGTCCTACTTATTTTTAAAACTTTTTCACCATTTTTTTTCATCTTGCTGGGGGTTTTTTCAATTCAATTGATGGATGAGGTAACTTTCAATCAATCGATCAATCAATCAATCAGTGCCTATTAGTAGAGTTAAAACAAGTGTGTGAAATGTCTTTCCCAAAGTCCAATGTTTGGCGTAGTCAAATTAGCATTTGATCCCTCAATCTTATCTCACATTCACAGACTGAAATATATCCCCTATTGGACCAAAGCTACCATTTCTCAGTAGCTACTAGTGTAATATATTATATTGGCTCTAAGACAGCCTATGTTTGGACGCTTATTTGATATCCCATTTTGTTCTCCAAACAGCTTCTCTCCCTAATCTCTATCTACTTAATACTGTTAATTAAAAAAGAACAAAACACACAAAAAACGACCCTACTCACTGACCTCATACCTATAGATGGTGAAAGTGTGAAGAAATAATCATGACTGATGGCAAACGCTTTTACTTTGTGGATGGCTGTAGGATGATTGTAGTCTCCCTTTTCATCTTATAATGGTGTCAGGCACAAACCGGCCAAGTCCAAAAACACCAATTTTACAGCAGAGACAAAAAAACTAAATAATTTTCTTGAAAACCAGTTTTAAATCAAACCATTTTGCACACATGAGATGGATGGGATGTTTGTTCCAATGGACTCTTTATTTATTTACATGAAATTAATTTATTATAACTTCTTGGACTTTGCAGTTTTGAGACATAGAGAATTGAAGCACTCAGCCATTTGTACCTTGACCGACCCATTCAGTTGAAAACTGACTTGGCTGATTTGTGCCGATATGAAAAAGCGAAAGCTCATCTTAGCCGGTCTGATAAAACGCAGTTTTTCAGCATTTCTAGGAGATAATGTCTTCTTTCTTTCTTTTTCTTTATCAGCTCCCATTCTACCTTCCGGTGTATGGGTTTTAGATGCCTGAAATAATCTTTCTTCAGGCTGCCCTGTCCTGACATTTCTGTTTCCCTTCGTGAAAGTTAAATTTCTTTTCGTTAATACCTCTTTTATATCTTCTTCCCACTTTCTACGAGGTCTGCCTTTTGGTCTTTTACCTCGAGTCTTAGCACTGTATACTGATTTAGCTATTCTATTGTCATTCATTCTGTTAACATGCCCAAACCATCTCAGTTGATTCATTTCTATCTTAGTTTTTATGCTATCTGCTTTGGTTTGATCTCTTATTGTTGTGTTTCTGATTTTGTCTCTTTTAGTTTTCCCTACTACTCTTCTTAGATATTTCATTTCGGCTGCTTGCACTCTACTGTATTCCCAACTGTCTAAGGTCCAGGTTTTACTGCCATAGAGGAGAGTAGGACAATAAACTGTGTTGTATACTGCCATTTTGGTTTTTGTTGACAATTCTTGTTTACCTACAAATGCCTTTCCTAGATGGTTATACATTGCACTTGCCTTTTGGATTCTCTGGCTGATTTCTTCTTTTAGTTTTCCCTCTGAGTTAATCATTACTCCTAAGTAATTGTAGCTTTGAACTTGTTCTAAATTCTCCCTGCCTAATTTACGATTTTGTGTTTTAGCTTCCCTAATTACTAGCATTGTTTTGTTTTTCTTTGAATTTACTCTCATTCCTCTTTTATTTAATTCATTATGCATTATTTTGATATTTGACTGGAGGTCCCTTTATGATTTTCCAAACAGAATTAAACCATTAGCAAATGAAAGCATTGATACATTTACTGGTTTGAGTTTCCACATACCTACATTCATTTTTTTCATGTTTGGTACATTTGTTTTACTGTTGGTTTATTTAGTACTTCTATTTTGAGTTAAGTAGCTTTCTTCTCTTTCCTTTTCTGTTTGTTTTCTTCAGTTAATAATCTCATTTTGGCTATCACTAGGTGATGATCACTAAATATTGCAGCTCCTCTGTTTACTCTAGCATCCATTGTACTGTAAAAAGGGAGCTGCTTACTATTATGTAGTCTATCATTGACTTTTCACATCTGTCTTCATTTACTCTTGTATATTTGTGGATATCTTTATGAGGAAAAAATGTATTAGCTATTTTCATGTTATTCTTTAGGCAAAAATCTATTAGTCTCTCTCCATTTGGAGAAGTTGTTGTCTCTCCTTCTTTACCTATTACTCCTCCTGATGTTTCTACATTGTTGCCTACTCTAGCGTTTAAATCTCTTAAAAGCATTAATTCCTGTTTGGGTTTGAGATTCTCTGCAGCTATTTGTAAATCATTTTCGAAGATATCTTTTTCTTCTTTGGTGGCATCTTCGTTTGGTCCATAAGCTATTAATAATTTAATTTCTCTTCCTTTTGGTTTAATATTTACCTCTAATAGCCGTGGGCTTATAAATTTACAACTTTCTATTAGCATTTCTTGCCTTTTATGTATTAGGAGGCCTACTCCTGCTGTAGCTCTACATTTTCTATTTCTTGTCCTTTTTCTTTGTTCCTGTAATAGCCAAAATGTCTGCTTTGAATTTTTCCATTTCTTCAGCTAATTCTAACTCCTTTTCATTAATTGCCCTTACAGTCCATGTTCCAAAAATCACAGTCCGTGTTCTTTTCCAGTGTCGTCTTCGAAAGTTCAAGCCGGGTATATCATTGTATATATTACTTTGAATCAGGTTGTTTTGGATAAGCAGGGGATTAGCCCACTGTACCCTAGGTAGATGGTGGGGCTGCCACCTTGAGGCCTTGTTATTTTCTGTCAGGCTTAACTCCCTTAGCCTTTAGTCATTCAAGACCAGCCTGCAAGGCAGCAGGTTGTTATTTTCTGTCAGGGTTAACTCCCTTAGCCTTTGGTCGGCCAAGACCTGCCCGGATTTAGGATCGCGGAGTTCTGGGTATGAATTCTAGCAAAGCTTGGTGCGGCGTTCCCCACTCCACCCATATGTAAATGGGTACAAGCACTAGTTTGGGAGTAAAACCTGCATCAGATTAGCGTCATGTCCAGGAGATGATTATTATCACCTGTTCCAGATAAGCTCTGACTCTGGACCGTAATGGCCCTGAAGGAACTACTTATTTGGTGGACGTTGCTCATATGTCCTACCTCTTTCTTTTCCCTCTGTCACATTTCTTTTATCTCACTGGTTCCTCTGAAGTCAACCTGAGATCACCACATATAATGGATAAGGTAACTTACAATAAAAAGTTTTGTTCATAAAATTATACGTTGTCACTTTGAATTCAACTACCAAAATTAGAACTTAATTTTATTTCTCAGCGTCAGGTATGGTTTGGGGTTGATAGTGGGATTTTTTTGTGCATTCACTCTCTTTTCATATTCGTAAAGCGTCGGTTTTGTAATGTATTGATTTACTGCTTTTAGTCCCCAAGTTGAGAATGGAAGAGGGAGTGAAAGGGAAAGGAATAGATTGCATTGTTATTTAATTGTTTTAATTTGAAACGTGACCATAGCAATTTCCTTTATCTTATCTTATCTTATCTCTCTCTTTTCTTCTTTAGTTTTTTACATGTCTCATGAACTGTTCCTTGTCTTTATTTTTCTGCAGTACAATATGATATTAGGGCATTGGTATGTTACTTTCTCTCACCTTAAATACAAACTGAAATCTCTTTGCCTGCCTATGTATGTGAGTGTGAACATTCAGTGTAATCTCTGCTTACTTATTGGTGCTTTTTAAGTCAATTTTTGTTGTTCTTTCTTGATCATACTTGATGTACCGTAATAAAAGAAAACAACAAACCAAAGTGGGATCTGTCACTCTGCTATCATTATCCTATTTGTTTTACGTTGCTACTATCATTATCCTATTTGTTTTACGTTGCAACTGTCATTATCTTATTTGTTTTACATTGCAACTGTCATTATCCTATTTATTTTACGTTGCAACTGTCATTATCCTATTTGATTTATGTTGCAACTGTCATTATCCTATTTGTTTTATGTTGCAACTGTCATTATCCTATTTGTTTTATCTTGCAACTATCATTATCCAATTTGTTTTACGTTGCAACTGTCATTATTCTATTTGTTTTATCTTGCAACTATCATTATCCAACTTGTTTTACGTTGCAACTGTCATTATTCTATTTGATTTTTATCTTGCAACTATCATTATCCAATTTGTTTTATGTTGCAACTGTCATTATCCTATTTGTTTTATGTTGCAACTGTCATTTTCCTATTTGTTTTACGTTGCAACTGTCATTATCCTATTTGTTTTATCTTGCAACTATCATTTTCCAATTTGTTTTATGTTGCAGCTGTCATTATCGTATTTGCTTTATCTTGCAACTATCATTTTCCAATTTGTTTTACGTTGCAACTGTCATTATTCAATTCGTTTTACGTTGCGACTGGACATACTACTTAGTCTCACTTGTTGTAGATATTCTGCAGAAGAGTCTGCTTCAGTCTTCTTCATTTCCTTGTGATTTGTGTTCATTTGTTGGCTCTCTTACTTGTATTGGTACTTAACTTACCCCTGGCTACCCTATGTTCAACTTTGAGTATGGGCCTGGCTACCCTACGTTCAGCTTTGAGAATGGGTACTTAACACCCCTGGCTACCCTACGTTCAACTTTGAGAATGGGTACTTAACTTACCCCTGGCTACCCTACGTTCAACTTTGAGAATGGGTGCCAACTTACCCCTGGCTACCCTACGTTCAACTTTGAGAATGGGTACTTAACTTACCCCTGGCTACCTACGTTCAACTTTGAGAATGGGTACTTAACACCCCTGGCTACCCTAATGTTCAACTTTGAATATGGGTACTTAACACCTACCTGTCAAGGGTATACTCTCAGACCATGCAGCGTCCAGTAGTTTTCATGTTGATCTATATTATGTGTCTAGGTAACTTTTGCATGGTGACTAAACACTTATAAACTTTCGTGATTTCATGAAAAAAGTAATTTATTCATCTTTTACGTTGTTGTATTAATAGGGCTGATGTTATTTCGTGTTTCATTTCTTACAGTCTCATGTTGTGAAAACTACAAGAAATTATATTACGCTTGTTTGTATGTTTGTGCATGTATGTTGTGTCTAAGGGCAGGCTAAGTATGAATGCAGGCTACTTAAGTCCATGTCTTTTCTTTCCGGCTGTCAATTTCAATTTCAATCATCAACAAAAAAGCCTGATGTCTTTAAGTTCTGTGTTGTTGTTTTTTTAGTGATAGAAATTCTTCTTTGTATTTGTATGTTTTGGTGTGTGTTGGACCATGCTTGAGGGATTTTTTTGTTTCTGTTGTTACCCTGATTTTGTCCAAGCAAGATTCGTCTTTATCACTAAAGTCTTCATTTATGAAGTCTGTTTCCTTTTTAAGCATGACATGTCCTTTTTCACGTTTTAACTTAGAAATTATATGATGAAAATGGGAGGGGACTAAATTTGATTTGATTTGATTTACCCAGATCCACAACTAAGGTGATCTCTGGGTTTTCGGAAGAATTAATTTTTTTTAGCCCGGACTGCCCTGTAAAGCCAAGGATCTTTAACGTGCACAGGGTGTTGGGACCTCCTTTTTATCGTCCATCTCCGATGAGACTAGGTGTCAATCCACCTACCTGGGCCAGGGGGTAGATTTTATTCGAAAAACCTGAGAACATTTTTCAATCGTTGGCGCGGCTCGAATTTGAACCCACTACCTCTTGGTTGAGAGGCCGACACCTTGCCTCTGGACTACCGAGTCCCTCAAGGGGGCTAAAAACAAAAAAGTCTTTTATTTGTTTTATTTTTTTACCATATTTTCATTTTCCCCCCCCATATATTACCGTAATTTCTGAGATTTTGTAACGAGGTAAATACTGAAGAGCTGGCTTGTGGGGGGTTTATTTTAAAAAAAGAAGATTTTTAGGAATCGATTCTGGCCTATACTCCAGGAAAATTTTGCTCCAAATTAAAGAAATCTTCTTTTTGTTTTAAAATGTTTTGATTAAAAGTAAATGCAATTAAAAGTATGGAGGTTCTTAAAAAACCATAAATGGAAAGAATACCAAACATTGAGCTTTTATTGGAATCAAGGAATCAATTCAAGTATTGCCAGGGTTGAAATTGGGAATTGATTCCAAAATTGACTTTTTGCCATCCCTTCTATAGGGAGTGATATGTGATTCTACTGTACATACTCTGTAAGTGTAAAGACAAACAGTGAGGGCATGTCGAAAATGAGGGATAATGACATTGAATGATATAAAAACGCCATAGGAACAAAAACGTTTTGGACCAAAAGGTTGATTTTCTGTTCTTTGTGTATTCGGGTAGAACAATCATTTATCTACAAGTTCATGGCAGAAAAATGTCCATATGACGTATAATTTTTTTTTTTACAAAATATTTTGTAGGCAAAAGTAGGTAAAAATGGTCAAAATTTTGACGTAAATTACCCTAACACTGACTGAGAAAATGGCAGTAAAAACCTGTATATTGGCGGTTAATCGCCAAATGTGGTAGCACACGATATTTGACCTCGTTTGCCGATGCCGATCAACGCATCTCCCGTAGCTGTGTGATATAAGAGGTGTTGCGTGTCAGTGTGTATGTAAACACACGCACAACCATAGGATATAGAGGAAAAAAACAAATAACTGGTCATTTCGACGTCTGTTTTCACAACAGTGCACATTAAACCTAGATTTATAATCATATTTACATAACTAACAATGCCAGAGACTGTCGAAAGAGTAAAGGGAATATGATAAGGGAAACCCGTCCGAAGCGTTTATTTGGTATTATTTTCTTTTGATTTTTTTACTTGCATTTTTCTTGAAATGTAGTTTTCACTAAAAATCTATCTCCTCCATCATTTACCGAACGATTTGTATTATATTTGGCACACAGTTTACTCTTCTCAAAATGATGTCATTTTTTTTTCAAATATTTTGTAAACTTTTTGAGAAATTTTTTTTTTTTGTAATGAAAACATTGTTTTTGTACATTCACGAAATATAGTATTTTCAAAAATTCATTAAAAAAATACTATCGAAAATATTGAAAAAAACCTGATGTCGCTCTTTAGATATTGAATGGAAAAGAAGATCGGCAACCAAGGACGCTATAAATTTTTCAATGATATAGGATGACTGTATTTTGACAATTACTCATGTACACACTAAAAGCAAAAACCTAAACTCAAAAGCAAACAGTCACTTCATTTTTGCCCAGACTGCTTTGTAAACAGCTATGGGATTTTTAACGTGCACAGAGTGTTGTGCTCTGCACATGGGACCTACTTTTTATCATCTGTCTCCGGTGGGACTAGGTGTCGATCCACCTACCTGGACCAGGGGTGTAGATTTTGCTTGGAAAAAAATCGAGAAAATTCTTTTAACCTTAGGCCTAAGGTTAAAAGAATTTTCTCGATTTTTTTTTCGAACCCACCACCTTTTGGTTGAGAGGCTGACACTTTGCCTCTGGACTACCATAGGACTACCATTGACCCGTTTGGCAGCATGCAAATATTTGATCCATCCTTGTCATATAATTCTAAAATTTATTTTATAGTAATAATAGTGGTGGATGAGTGGTTGGGTGGGTGGGTGGGTGGCGGGAGCTGCTCTGCTGGTACTGGTAGGTCGTACTTCTTTCCTTTTGCCCCTTTCTCTCTTCACATGTCTTTCATCTCGCTGTGACCTCTCATCTCATCTTGAGATCATCACATATCGTATACGGGGTAAATTTCAATTAGTTAAATTAGAGTAATAGCATTTTTTCTGTTTCTATTTCTTTTATGTATTATATAACGTGTACTATTTGAGCCTTGAATTTCACGTTGTTTAATGTATTTGAGCCGTGAATTTCACGTTGTTCTATGTATTTGAGCCGTGAATTTCATGTTGTTCTATGTATTTGAGCTGTGAATTTCATGTTGTTCTATGTGTTTGAGCTATGTTAAGCCAAACAAAACAAAAGTTGCAACAAAACGGCCTGAGAATGAGCGACACCATCGTGAGTCCATTTTGTGGCGACATTGAGTTTACTCATACTATCATACTTCTAATGTTATCATTTTTCATATATGAAGATTTCAAGGATATTTGACCTCACTATATCTCAAAGTCATGTATAGATTATGTTTTACAAGCAAATGGAAACATGGAAACACAATACAGCATTGTCGAAGCTTTGTGATCAAATTTGTCAAAACTGAATTGACAGGGCTGAAGACCCAAAGTGGGCTGTTGGTGGGTGCTATTGTGGTAGGTCTAGGTCCTTCTTCTTTCCTTTCACTGAGATCACTGCATGTGGTGGACAGGGTAGATTTTAAGGAACCAAACAAAATCTTCTTTGTAACCTAATTAGCTGATTTGTTTTGAAAATTGTGTGTTCAAATGAAAATCTTCAATTTTTATTTCCTTCAACTGTTTAAAATGGATTTGTCTTGTCTTCTGACCCATACTGTTTGCTCTATCCTTTGACAGCTTTTAGTCATATTTACATTTACATAAAATGAAGTTAGTGTCCATGCGATAAATGGGTTCATAAATTCATTAAAAATTTAACTTTTCTCATTTATAACCTTTTTAAACCAAAATAATTGATTGTTCTCTAAACAGATAAACAGACTTCGATCGACTTCATCAGAAGACTTCAGGGAAGAGCATGTTGGAAATCATTGGGGTCGTGACATTAATATAGACAAGTGAGTTTATCAAGTCATTTCTGTACAAGTGAGAGAAAAAAAGAAAAAGTGAACTATGTGCACACAAAAAAAGTTCCAATGACCAAGAAATCTGCTATAAATTTCATTGTTTAAAAATGAAAAAGAAAATTTTCTGCATTCTTAAAAAGCTGTTTGAGAGATCTGTTCAAGATTGTTTTAAAGTTTTATTTCAACAGAGGGACGGACAGACAGACAGATATTTTGAATGCGATTGTGACAAATACCAAAATATTAAGGACAATTATACAATTGTCGTAGCTCCCTAGCCATGTAAGAAGCTCTTAGTCATGTAAACTTATGTAAGAAGACTCGGTATTTTGTTGCATTTTAAATAATTTTACACCCAGTAATGTAAGCTATGTCAGTAATAAGGAGTTCACTCCAAACTGCTCAATGTATATCTGCCATACAAAAATTTAAATTGTAGTCTCAAACACAGTTTGATGTGATATGGATAACTTTTCATTTCATGTGAATGAAGCCCACTTAACATAGTTTTTGTGGTTTTTGTTTTGTTTTCAGAAATTGCCCTACATGTAATTTTTCCTTGCATGTCAGTGTGAGTCTTGACACTCCAGGAGTGATTATTTTTCCTTGTGGTGAGTGAATCCGTTATTTATTTAAACCAATCTCTGATTCTTAGATAGTTAGACCCTTGCAATCTCATCTTCAGAGATGAAAACACGGGCATTTCAATAAAGCTCTTATCATAATCCTTTGTAGATAAAGACAAACAGTGAGGCAAGGGGCATGTCTGAAGTCAATGTAATGACATAAGATAATATGAAAGCTCCATAGGAACAAAGACGAGACAAATGCAAAGAATAGGCAGAAAAAGTCCTGGCCACCATGAGGTTCAAACCCGCGACCTGCGTCGGCACTCATCACCTCGCCATGAAAACAAAGCGTGCTACCTGGCCACCATGGGGATCGAACCCGCTTTCTTTTCATGGCGAGGCGATGGGTGCCGACACAGACGTTGCGGATTCGATCCCCATCGTGGCTAGGACTTTTTCTGTCTCTTCCTTGTATTTGTCTCGTCTATGTTCCTGTTTTCATATTGCCTTAGGTCATTACCTTCACTCATAATCCTTTGGCAGAAACAAATTTATACAATTGCACTAAAATAATTTTTGAAAAAAAAGAAGAAAAAAAGAATACCCCCCCCCCCCCTGCCCGCCCAAAGGAAAACCCCAAACAAAACATAACAAAATAAGTCACCCCTTGCTTCCCCCCCCCACCCCCCCCCCACCTTCCAGAAAGAAAAAAAGAACCAAAACACCCATAACTACTCACCTCAGACAAGTGTTGAATGACGTGAAATAATATTGATGCCCCATAGGCACAAGGATTTAGAGACAAATCCAAAGGAATAGACAGAGATAAAACCTTGGGGCTTCAATAGAATTGAACCAGTAAACTCGGCATCGGCATCTATTGCCGCGCCATGAAAAAGAGTGCGCGTCGCGGGATAGATTCGATTGGTGCTCACAGATTTTTTCTGTCTGTACCTTTGTATTTGTCTCGTCTTTGTTGCTATTGGGCTTTTATATCATTTCATGTCTTTGTTGCTACGGGGCTTTTATATCATTTCATGTCTTTGTTGCTACAGGGCTTTTATATCATTTCATGTCTTTGTTGCTACGGGGCTTTTATATCATTTCATGTCTTTGTTGCTACGGAGCTTTATATCATTTCATGTCTTTGTTGCTACAGGGCTTTTATATCATTTCATGTCTTTGTTGCTACGGGGCTTTTATATCATTTCATGTCTTTGTTGCTAAGGGGGCTTTTATATCATTTCATGTCTTTGTTGCTATTGGGCTTTTATATCATTTCATGTCTTTGTTGCCATTGGGCTTTTATATCATTTCATGTCTTTGTTGCTACGGAGCTTTTATATCATTTCATGTCTTTGTTGCTAAGGGGCTTTTTATATCATTTCATGTCTTTGTTGCTACGGAGCTTTTATATCATTTCATGTCTTTGTTGCTATGGGGCTTTTATATCATTTCATGTCTTTGTTGCTACGGGGCTTTTAGATCATTTCATGTCTTTGTTGCTACTGGGCTTTTATATCATTTCATGTCTTTGTTGCTACGGGGCTTTTATATTATTTCATGTCTTTGTTGCTACGGGGCTTTTATATCATTTCATGTCTTTGTTGCTAAGGGGGCTTTTATATCATTTCATGTCTTTGTTGCTACAGGGCTTTTATATCATTTCATGTCTTTGTTGCTATGGGGCTTTTATATCATTTCATGTCTTTGTTGCTACGGGGCTTTTATATCATTTCATGTCTTTGTTGCTACGGAGCATTTATATCATTTCATGTCTTTGTTGCTAAGGGGGCTTTTTATATCATTTCATGTCTTTGTTGCTACGGAGCTTTTATATCATTTCATGTCTTTGTTGCTACGGGGCTTTTATATCATTTCATGTCTTTGTTGCTATGGGGCTTTTATATCATTTCATGTCTTTGTTGCTACAGGGCTTTTATATCATTTCATGTCTTTGTTGCTAAGGGGCTTTTATATCATTTCATGTCTTTGTTGCTACGGGGCTTTATATCATTTCATGTCTTTGTTGCTAAGGGGGGCTTTTATATCATTTCATGTCTTTGTTGCTAAGGGGGCTTTTATATCATTTCATGTCTTTGTTGCTAAGGGGGGCTTTATATCATTTCATGTCTTTGTTGCTACAGGGCTTTTATATCATTTCATGTCTTTGTTGCTACAGAGCTTTTATATCATTTCATGTCTTTGTTGCTACGGGGCTTTTATATCATTTCATGTCTTTGTTGCTACGGGGCTTTTATATCATTTCATGTCTTTGTTGCTACTGGGCTTTTATATCATTTCATGTCTTTGTTGCTAAGGGGGGCATTAATATCATTTCATGTCTTTGTTGCAATGGGGCTTTTATATCATTTCATGTCTTTGTTGCTATGGGGCTTTTATATCATTTCATGTCTTTATTGCTAAGGGCTTTTATATCATTTCATGTCTTTGTTGCTATGGGGCTTTTATATCATTTCATGTCTTTGTAGCTACAGGGCTTTTATATCATTTCATGTCTTTGTTGCTAAGGGGGCTTTTATATTATTTCATGTCTTTGTTGTAATGGGGCTTTTATATCATTTCATGTCTTTGTTGCTATGGGGCTTTTATATCATTTCATGTCTTTGTTGCAATGGGGCTTTTATATCATTTCATGTCTTTGTTGCTATGGGGCTTTTATATCATTTCATGTCTTTGTTGCTATGGGGCATTTATATCATTTCATGTCTTTGTTGCTATTGGGCTTTTATATCATTTCATGTCTTTGTTGCTACGTGGCTTTTATATCATTTCATGTCTTTGTTGCTACAGGGCTTTTATATCATTTCATGTCTTTGTTGCTATGGGGCTTTTATATCATTTCATGTCTTTGTTGCTACGGAGCTTTTATATCATTTCATGTCTTTGTTGCTAAGGGGGCTTTTTATATCATTTCATGTCTTTGTTGCTACGGAGCTTTTATATCATTTCATGTCTTTGTTGCTACTGGGCTTTTATATCATTTCATGTCTTTGTTGCTACGGGGCTTTTAGATCATTTCATGTCTTTGTTGCTACTGGGCTTTTATATCATTTCATGTCTTTGTTGCTAAGGGGCTTTTATATCATTTCATGTCTTTGTTGCTAAGGGCTTTTATATCATTTCATGTCTTTGTTGCTACTGGGCTTTTATATCATTTCATGTCTTTGTTGCTAAGGGCTTTTATATCATTTCATGTCTTTGTTGCTACGGGGCTTTTATATCATTTCATGTCTTTGTTGCTAAGGGGCTTTTATATCATTTCATGTCTTTGTTGCTACTGGGCTTTTATATCATTTCATGTCTTTGTTGCTACAGGGCTTTTATATCATTTCATGTCTTTGTTGCTATGGGGCTTTTATATCATTTCATGTCTTTATTGCTATGGGGCTTTTATATCATTTCATGTCTTTGTTGCTAAGGGGCTTTATATCATTTCATGTCTTTGTTGCTACGGAGCTTTTATATCATTTCATGTCTTTGTTGCTAAGGGGGCTTTTTATGTCATTTCATGTCTTTGTTGCTACGGAGCTTTTATATCATTTCATGTCTTTGTTGCTAAGGGGGCTTTTATATCATTTCATGTCTTTGTTGCTAGGGCTTTTATATCATTTCATGTCTTTGTTGCTAAGGGGCTTTTATATCATTTCATGTCTTTGTTGCTACGGGGCTTTTATATCATTTCATGTCTTTGTTGCTACGGAGCTTTTATATCATTTCATGTCTTTGTTGCTACAGGGCTTTTATATCATTTCATGTCTTTGTTGCTAAGGGGGCTTTATATCATTTCATGTCTTTGTTGCTACTGGGCTTTTATATCATTTCATGTCTTTGTTGCTACTGGGCTTTTATATCATTTCATGTCTTTGTTGCTAAAGGGCTTTTATATCATTTCATGTCTTTGTTGCTACGGGGCTTTTATATCATTTCATGTCTTTGTTGCTAAAGGGCTTTTATATCATTTCATGTCTTTGTTGCTACTGGGCTTTTATATCATTTCATGTCTTTGTTGCTACGGGGCTTTTATATCATTTCATGTCTTTGTTGCTACGGGGCTTTATATCATTTCATGTCTTTGTTGCTAAGGGGGGCTTTTATATCATTTCATGTCTTTGTTGCTACAGGGCTTTTATATCATTTCATGTCTTTGTTGCTATGGGGCTTTTATATCATTTCATGTCTTTATTGCTATGGGGCTTTTATATCATTTCATGTCTTTGTTGCTACGGGGCTTTTAATTTTATATCATTTCATGTCTTTGTTGCTACGGAGCTTTTATATCATTTCATGTCTTTGTTGCTAAGGGGGCTTTTTATGTCATTTCATGTCTTTGTTGCTACGGAGCTTTTATATCATTTCATGTCTTTGTTGCTAAGGGTGGCTTTTATATCATTTCATGTCTTTGTTGCTACAGGGCTTTTATATCATTTCATGTCTTTGTTGCTAAGGGGCTTTTTATATCATTTCATGTCTTTGTTGATACGGGGCTTTTATATCATTTCATGTCTTTGTTGCTACTGGGCTTTTATATCATTTCATGTCTTTGTTGCTACAGGGCTTTTATATCATTTCATGTCTTTGTTGCTAAGGGGGGCATTAATATCATTTCATGTCTTTGTTGCAATGGGGCTTTATATCATTTCATGTCTTTGTTGCTATGGGGCTTTTATATCATTTCATGTCTTTATTGCTATATTGCTATGGGGCTTTTATATCATTTCATGTCTTTGTTGCTATGGGGCTTTTATATCATTTCATGTCTTTGTAGCTACAGGGCTTTTATATCATTTCATGTCTTTGTTGCTAAGGGGGCTTTTATATCATTTCATGTCTTTGTTGTAATGGGGCTTTTATATCATTTCATGTCTTTGTTGCTATGGGGCTTTTATATCATTTCATGTCTTTGTTGCAATGGGGCTTTTATATCATTTCATATCTTTGTTGCTATGGGGCTTTTATATCATTTCATGTCTTTGTTGCTATGGGGCATTTATATCATTTCATGTCTTTGTTGCTATGGGGCTTTGATATCAATTCATGTCTTTGTAGCTACGGGGCTTTTATATCATTTCATGTCTTTGTTGCTATGGAGCTTTTATATCATTTCCTGTCTTTGCTGCTACGGGGCTTTTATATCATTTCATGTCTTTGTTGCTATGGGGCTTTTTATATCATTTCATGTCTTTGTTGCTAAGGGGGCTTTTATATCATTTCATGTCTTTGTTGCTATGGGGCTTTTATATCATTTCATGTCTTTGTTGCTATGGGGCTTTTATATCATTTCATGTCTTTGTTGCTATGAGGCTTTTATATCATTTCATGTCTTTGTTGCTAAGGGGCTTTTATATCATTTCATGTCTTTGTTGCTATGGGGATTTTATATCATTTCATGTCTTTGTTGCTATGGGGATTTTATATCATTTCATGTCTTTGTTGCTAAGGGGCTTTTATATCATTTCATGTCTTTGTTGCTATGGGGATTTTGTATCATTTCATGTCTTTGTTGCTATGGGGATTTTATATCATTTCATGTCTTTGTTGCTATGGGGCTTTTATATCATTTCCTGTCTTTGTTGCAATGGGGCTTTTCATGTCTTTGTTGCTACAGGGATTTTATATTATTTCATGGCTGTCACCTCAGACCCTTGAGGTCATTGCAAATGTGTTTTTACACTTTTTAAAGATTTATAAATAGCCGCTTTGGATATCACGTAGGAAATCTCCCTTTGAAAGTCGGATTACTTTGTCACCATTTTTAAGCTCAGCATGTTTGAAAAGGTCACCGTATTGTGAACTTTTTGCCTCCCAACCACGTTCAGGAAAGAATATAAAAAAAATATGTTGAGACTAATTGTACTGCTTTTCACTTCCATACTCCTCAAAACTCTCTCGGGGGATGCGGTAGTTCAGAGGTAAGGTGTCAGCCTCTAAACCAAAAGGTCATGTGTTCAAGTTCAAGCCCTAGTGGTTGAAAAGTATTTCTTTAGAGTAAACCCCCCTCCCACACACACACACACACACACACACACGGTACGGGTAGGTGGATTGACACCTCAAGCTAAAAAGAGGTCTTATGTGCAGATTACAACGGGGCTATGCACATTAAAGATGCCGTAGCTGTTTACAGGGCAGTCCGGGCAAAGTCAAAAATCCTACCAAAGCCCCGGAGATCACCTTAGTTGTGGATGTGGCTAAAATCAAATCAACTCAAATCAATTCAATATCAAAACTCTCTCTTTTGTAAAAATTTTCCTCCAGGGCATGCCTTCCACAAGATATGCATTTGCAACCAGACGTGTCCTTTCATGCACTGACAGTGTGACAGTACTACACACAGCATTGAGATGTTTAGTCATTGTATCATCCACGCTGACAGCGAGCAGCACATTTCGTCCTCTGCTTCAACGGAAAACCTTTACTAAAAAATTTATATATGCAATAAGAGGCTCTAGATAGCTGTTCATATTGTTGATTTGAATGTCAGTATTCTCTATTTACCTGAAGTCACAGTGGGTGGTTGGTTGGGGCTGCTGGTAAGTCTGACTTCTTTCCTTTCACTCCATTACTTATCTTTTGCCTTGCTGCTTCCTCTTAAATGAGGGCAGTTGGCAGGCGCTGCTGGGTAGGTCCTACTTCTTTCCTTTCCTTCTGTCACTCACCTCTCATTTTGCTGTTTCCTCTTAATTCGCCCTGAGGTCACCGCATTTGGTGGATGAGTTCAATTTCAATGAAACAAACAAATTCCTCTCGGTTCACCCTGAGATCACTGCATTGGGTGGGTAAATTTCAGTGGAACAAACCTAAAGTCACAGGTAATTTAATTGCAGTCAACTTTTTTGAGGATTTAAAAGTATTTGTTAACTTATATAAATTGTATAATGCTTTTACTGTTATTCTAACTCCTAGCATTGTTAGATTTTGCAATTAATAGAGCTACTGGAAGTAATCAAAATCTTCTCTTTTTGATAGTTTGGCCTTAAAATTCCTCATGTGCTTGGTTATTGAAATTAACAATGACTTGCTACTGAATCATTGTGTATGTTTATGTCATAATTGACAGAAAGACAATTATGATTGTAGCTGTAACCAGATGTTAACACGCATATCTTTGGTGTAGTTCTGTAAATGTGTAAATACAAAATGAGATGACACAAATGCATAATAGAAAAGCTTTGTATTTATACGTTTAGAACACAACACTGACAATGATAGTCTTTTTCAGTGAACAAGATTCAGGGAACAAAATTTTTGTTGAGTTTTTTTTCTTTCACAAAGGCAACACATAGATCTATACATGTATTGATGTATATACTTTTCTTACAAAGTATGATCTTTCCTATGTTGTGAAATTAAGCCAAAACGAATTGTTGAAATGATTTCATGTGAGCTGAAAACAGTACAAAGATGAAAGTGAGAGGAGAGTCAAACGTGTGTATTTATACTGAAATTAGATAGTTAAATTGGAATTTACCCTGTTCACCATTTGCAATGATCTCAGGGTGAATTAAGAAGAAACGGTCAGATGAAAGTGAAAGATAAGGGCAACAGTGATAGGGAAGAAGTAGGACCTACCAGCAGCTCCCATCAACAGCCCACTTATACTTATAATGAAGAGAATTAAAACTGGTGCCTGGGTATCAGCACCTGTTGCCTTGCTTTGAAAGAAGGATGTATAAATGATGTAGACAGTATAAGGCAACACAGTTTTCTTGTTTAAGGAGAAGAAAAAAACACAACAAAAAACACCACCCAGACTAAAGCATTTCACACAAACTTGCTGCTCTGCGATAACAAGACTGTGTCATGTAGTGAATGTCTTTCATTGTGTTTACCTCAGCCATGCTCTATCAGGTCAAGGGCATAGGGACATTGGTTGAAATCTGCTACTTATTTCACTACTTCTGACGTCTGATAGGTCCTTCTTCTTTCCTTTCACTCTTTCACATGCCTTCTTTCATCCAGTCATACACTTAAGATTTATGAGTGCTTATTTCTCACTCTACTTGAGATACACTTGCAATGAGGAGTAATTAAACAATGTTTCACTGTGTTGTTCATGTTTATCAACAGATTTCACATCTTATACTCATATTGCGGCAGCTGTGAATACAACTTTGAAAAGGCTCTTTTTTTATTTAGTTTTCTCATGAAAGCCTCAACAAGAAAAAAGTTTTTCAGTTGTATCAGTTGAACTGATATTAAGTCACACATTATGCATTGTCTTAAGCATCTTCTCTCTTGAAATATGTTTGAAACAATGCCTGTTCTTTTACTTTTCTAAATTTTCCTTGTCATTTTTATTATCATTTATATTCATATGATACTCTTTCGCTAACTCAGTAAGTAACTGTTATGCTGTCTGATTATCTGTTTGTCTGTTAAATTGAAATCCTTTTCAAATTTCTAGGACTAGTTCATGTTTTTATATTTTTCCTTTGTGTCCTTTGAAATTGAAAGCTTTTTTTTCTCTTCAAGACTTTGGTCATTTCTGTTTGTTTCCAATTTCGCATTATGCTTTCAAAATAATTAATGCATAATTCAGTAAATTACTTTTAAGTCCTGTTTTGCACTTCTGAAATAAACTGTTTATCATACCATTACTACTGTGGAATAGATTACTTAAAATACATCTCCTGTTATTGTCAGCAATCAACTGTTTATTATACTGTTTATATTATTGTGGAAGAGACTAAAGAATATAATCTATAAATTACATTCAGTCATTTCTTCTGATATACTTAACTTTTTGTGTTTTTTTTCTCTCACTGTTCTAATGCTACAGTGGAACTTCTCTAATCGGGAGTCAGGAAACCCGGCCAATGGGGAAAAAATCCCAGGGAACAGAATTTTTCTATATATTCTACCTCTCTAAACGGGGAAAGGCCCCTGGCTAATCGGGATAATTTTCGACAGGCTTGCATTGATCCTTACTGTTTTGCCCTTAATTACTTATTCCAACATTTACTTGTTATCTATCTTTGGTTTCTGTGTGAAACAATTAATTATCACACCTGTGATAGTGCTAGATGCGTTATACATTACATATGTAAACGATGTTGTTAGTGCCTGTTCCAGATGACCATAAGCTAGACATCCATTACACAGATGTGAAATCAGGCTTCACGCCAATTCTTGCTCGTCCACCTAACAATACAATATCTAGTACAGTGTTGACACGGGGTGGCACTTATAAAACAGACTCATTGTGCCCTGTCATAGCCTGCGACTGTGTGACATCACTGATGAATGCCATGTTTGTTTTGATCAACTGATCTTGTGGCTACGATAAGATTGTTAGTATTGTTAGTTTAATTCTGTATTTTACCACTCACTTTGAGTTCGTCATGTTTGAATAAAATTCAATTAGATGTGCTTAAAAACATGATGGGGCAAAACAGCTTAAGTGCCTCAGACTGTGTTAAGGGAAAACCAAAACCCCTAGGTCCCCGGATAATCGGAAACCCAGCTAATGGGAAGCCAGGCTAATTGGGACAGTTTTACGATCCACCGAGATTTTGCGATTAGAGAGGTTCCACTGTATTTGTCTCTTTTCAGTACTTGTGTGTTTGAAAGCGATATCACTCCACAATGGAGTCTACTCATTATGTTACAATGTGTAATATCTTTACTATTCAGTTTACTTAAAGGAGGCAAATTATTTCTACTCAATTTTCATGTTGTCTATCACTCTGGGATCAGGTGCCTTAAAGGATGTGATTTCAAACTACTTAAGTTTGCTTTCCTTTCGTACATGAATTATATTATGAGTGAATGTCATTGCAATGTTGTTCTTCAGGAAATGTAGGAATGACGTTATAATGAAAATGCTTTGTTGGTTGTTAAAGCCTTCTTGTCAAAGACCAATTAGTCCTACAAAGTGCAAGAAAGACGTATGTCACTGCTTACATTACAGAGGAAGTGAGTGGTGCAATTCAAGCAAGTAGCCAAAATCATTTCCCTTTGACTATAACTAACATCCCTCCCCACCCCTGTTTGTGATGATTTTTACATGGTTATGATGACAATAAAAGGTAGAACATAATTATTTGTTATAATGTTGTAGTTGAACAATGATGCTCTTCATTTTTGCATTTTTGCTGGTTGCTAGGTTGTTATTTAAATGAATTCATATAAATCTGAAATAATTTTACCTCTGCTATTCGTGTGAGTATAAGTTACGTATATAATTATTTTGTTTATTTCCTTATTTGTTATTATGCTTGTCGTTCTTATACTATGATTTTAATGTATGTGATTATTTGATAATCCTCAACTTTCTTAGGACTGTAAAGGCTTATTGGAATGGAAAAAAAAACCCACCTGGAACTTTTGGTTCATGCAGCTTGCAAAGCTATTGTAAATAAGCATTTCTCTTCTCCTGAAATGTCATATGGTCATACTGCTTGCTTCATTACAAAGGTTCTGAAAAATCTACCGAACCAACAACCCCTGGGGGCGGGGTGGTGGTGAAAGTGAGAGGCGCTTGTGACCTCCTTGGTGATTGATAAGCGTCACGATAGCAAAAGACAGACCCAGAAAGAGACGGTGGTAAACTGCTGTCACTGTCACCGTGATGGAGAGGCGCAACGGACTGCAAGTTAGCTAGGCTCACACCCTCACTTTCTTCTCTCAGTCTCTGGTCTTGTCAAGTTGGTAGTTACAGCGAAGGTTGGCATCAAGGCAGGATTCATCTCCTCTGATCCCGGAACTAACTGGTCTCGCAGTTGTACTGGTCTCGCAGCTGTAGTCAGATTCGAACAAAATGCCTCAAAGCCTTGTATTCGTTGATATTGATTAATGGCTCAAGTAGCGCCCAGGCCTAGTGGATAGTGGTTTTGGTCAATGGCAAACTTTATATTATATTTTGTGCATTGTAATTTTATTGTGTGCATATGAATGATTGCCCTTCGGGGATGATTAAAAGGTTTTTAATTGAATTGAATTAATAGCAAGTGTGAAAATCAAAGGTGGGTTCACACTGCTCATCATGACATTCATGGGGTTTGGTTGGTGGCAGCTGAGTAATGCTTTTTTGTTTCTGTTTTTTTTGTTTTGTTATTTCGTTGTCCTATTTTTGTAAATTTGACAAAGATGGTGGAAAAAATATAAAGAAAAGGCCATTGAGATAATCATAATAAAATTAACTGCTATTTATACATGTCTCTATATGTACATTTTTTCTTGGGCCTACGTTTAGAATGATATGTATGTGGTGAAGTGGGGGAATGGAATTGAGGGTTTAGAAAATCACACCATGCCTGTACCATATGTATGTGGTGAAGTGGGAGAATGGAATTGAGGGCTTAGAAAATCACACCATGCCTGTACCATATGTATGTGGTGAAGTGGGGGGAATGGAATTTAGGGCTTAGAAAATCACACCATGCCTGTACCATATGTATGTGGTGAAAGTAGGGGATGGAATTTAGGGCTTAGAAAATCACACCATGCCTGTACCATATGTATGTGGTGAAAGTGGGGGATGGAATTGAGGGCTTAGAAAATCACACCATGCCTGTACCATATGTATGTGGTGAAAGTGGGGGATGGAATTTAGGGCTTAGAAAATCACACCATGCCTGTACCATATGAATGTGGTGAAATTGGGGGATGGAATTAAGGGCTTAGAAAATCACACCATGCCTGTATCATATGTATGTGGTGAAAGTGGGGGATGGAATTGAGGGCTTAGAAAATCACACCATGCCTGTACCATATGTATGTGGTGAAAGTGGGGATGGAATTTAGGGCTTAGAAAATCACACCATGCCTGTACCATATGTATGTGGTGAAAGTGGGGGGGGGGCGGAATTGAGGGCTTAGAAAATCACACCATGCCTGTATATATCATTTGTATATGGTGAAAGTGGAGGATTGAACTGAGGGCTTAGAAAATCATATGTATGTGGTGAAAGTGGGGGGATGGAACTGAGGGCTTAGAAAATCACACCATGCCTGTATGTACCATATGAATGTGGTGAAAGTGGGGGGGGGGTGGAATTTAAATCACAATGCACTTCCACATACATATACAATGTAGGTCATGTACGTGTAATTTAATGTGTAATTTAATGTGTACTATGCATAAACTATGTTTTGCTTCGATAGAATCACTTATTTTCATCTAATTTATTAGCAATAGTATATTTATTTATACTGTAAAGCCCTTAAAAGGCTTCAAGAAGCTACAGAAGAATGATTATCATTTCATTACCCGTGTTGTAAGTGATATCCATTTATTCATAAATTATCAATGTAACAAGTTAAGTAGTGCTGTATTTTAAAGTGCCTTTTGGCATTTTTGCTTCCTTGTTGGTTTTCCCTCCCTCCACATTCCTTTCATCTGTTTGGGTTGTTGTTGTATTCTTTTAACCTTTTGGTTGTGTTAAAGGGAAATGTTAATGGTGTGCCAATGATGGACAATAAAGTTTATTATTATTATTATTATTATTATTATTATTATTATTATTATTATTATTATTATTATTATTATTGTTATTAATTATTATTTACCTTAAAACAGCTGTATTTAGAGTTTTACATCTGAAAAACTTAACACCCTTTAGTAGTGTCTGTTGAATATGACGGGATTTTTACATTACATTGTTTACATAACACAGTATTTCTTTCCTTATTTAGTACATCCTTTGGGTGGATGTGGGTATTTAGTACATCCTTTGGGTGGATGTGGGTATGTGAAAGAGAAAGAGAGAGAGAGAGAGAGAGAGAGAGAGAGAGAGAGACAGAGAGAGAGAGAGAGAGAGAGAGAGAGAGAGAGAGAGAGAGAGAGAGAGAGAGAGAGAGAGAGAGAGAGAGAGAGAGAGAGAGAGAGAGAGAGAGAGAGAGAGAGAGAGAGAGAGAGAGAGAGAGAGAGAGGAGAGAGAGAGAGAGAGAGAGAGAGAGAGAGAGAGAGAGAGAGAGAGAGAGAGAGAGGGAGAGAGAGAACAGAGAGAGAGAGAGAGAGAGAGAGAGAGAGAGAGAGATGGAGGAGAGAGAGAGAGAGAGAGAGAGAGAGAGAGAGAGAGAGAGAGAGAGAGAGGACTGGAGAGCAGACAGACAGATAGACAGAGAGAGAGAGAGGGAGAGGGAGGGAGGGAGAGAGGGATGGAGGAGGGAGGGAGAGGAGGGAGGGAGAGGGAGAGAGGAGCTGAGAGAGAGAGAGAGAGATGGAGGGAGAGAGAGAGAGAGAGAGAGAGAGAGAGAGAGAGAGAGAGAGAGAGAGAGAGAGAGAGAGAGAGAGAGAGAGAGGGAGGGAGAGAGAGAGAGAGAGAGACAGAGAGAGAGAGGAGGAGAGAGAGGGAGGGAGAGAGAGAGAGAGAGAGAGAGAGAGAGATGGAGAGAGAGGAGAGAGAGAGAGAGAGAGGAGAGAGAGAGGAACAGAGAGAGAGAGAGAGAGAGAGAGAGAGAGAGAGAGAGAGAGAGAGAAGGGAGAGAGACAGACAGACAGACAGACAGACAGAGACAGAGACAGACAGAAATAGAGACACAGAGAGAGAGAGAGACACACAGATAGAGAGAGAGAGAGAGAGAGAGAGCCAAAATTTGATAAATTGATTTTACTCTACTGAGAGTAGTTAAAGAGTATATATTTTGTGATAGACAAACATACAAGAAAACAGAAAAAAAATGACATTACTCTTGATGTGACATTGTAGATTCAATATTTGTGTTATCCATCCTTCAATTAACAATGCCAGACTCTATTCCATGCTCAATGTGTTCTCTGACTTGTCTTTAAAACACCGAAAACATTACTTACTATTGCAAGCATTTCAACAGTCCTATCGAGGATAGATACAAGCTTATGAGTATTAACTTTTGTCTTTCATTATTTAAATACCTACAGCACAATAAAACTGACTGATAACAACATATCATGCTCATTCCCACAATTTATATTATTATTATTATTATTATTATTATTATTAGTAGTAGTAGTAGTAGTAAGTAGTAGTAGTAGTAGTAAGTAGTAGTAGTAGTAGTAGCAGTAGTAGTAGTAGTAGTAGTAGTAGTAGTGGTAGTGGTAAAGAGAAAGGAGCACAACCATAAACGGTAGAATGCTCATTACTCAAAATAGAAAGGTAAAAGTAAAAGGCGACAACTCAGGACTTTAGTAATACCTTGAACTTGAACGTAGCCTTGATGCCTAAGGGTGCGCGCAGACCAAAAGCATTGAGCTTGAGCTTTATCTGCACTGTCATGAGGACCAAAAGCATGAGCTTGAAATGAGGACTCTTTATTCTCATAGTATAGCCAGAGATAGTCTAGCCTCTCTGGTCACACTGTTTAGTCCCCCTTGAGCTACAGAGATAGGTGCAAGATACTTGCCCAACGCCCGATTCTATTCATTGTAATACTTAGTGCAGAGAGAGAGAGATTTTCCTCCCTTTAGAGAGAGAGAGAGAGAGAGAGGAGAGAGACGAGAGATTGAGAAGGAAGATAAGAAAAAGAAGACTGACGACTCACAAACGCGCTGCTGGTCCCCGTACCGGTGCAAACTACCTGCCCAATGCCCGATTCTATCCATTGATACATTTAACCGTAAACTTAGTATTATGAGTGTTCATTCCCTTTTAAGTTTAAGTAGTACACGCGCGGGCGTTCTTTAGAACACCCCGTTTTTTATACGACATTAGACAGACATACAGACAGAGGCAGAGAGACAGACCGATACAGACAGTCAAACACAGAGAAGAAAGACAAACAGACTGACACAGTGACAGTTAAATGGAGACACAGAAGACAGTTAGATTGGCTAGAGAAACTGACAAGTAGAAAAACAGATTAGGGAGAGGAAAAGACAGGCAGAGAAATATACCGAGAGAGACATATAGACAAGCAAACAGACAGACAGACGCAGACAGGCAAACGGTTAAACATTAAGACAAGTAGCCATACAGATGGACAGAAATAACTCACAACGAGAAAGAGGGAGGGAGGGAGAGCGAGAGATGAGAGGAGAAGAGAGACAGACACAGAAGAAGGAGGGAGAAGAAGAAGAGGGCAGGAGACTCATGGAGGGCGGGGCCGCCTAGTCCCCGTACAGATGCAAGCACCTGCCCAATGCCCAATCTGTCCATTGGAATCGTTAGTTCTATGGATTTTTACTTCATTTAGATAAATAGTACAGCGCGGACGTTCGAGAAAACAGCAATACAATCTGCGAGATCAAACGTTTTCATGAAGTACGGAAGTCCATCTTTTCCTTTAGAACACCTCCGTTTTTTTATGCACATTAGATATTTTATGTCTTTTCATTATTTCCTTTCATGTCCAAGGAGTGTCGTTGCTCAGATCTACCTCCCAGTCGATTACCCAACCTTCGTGCCCCCTTGTAAACCCTCCATCCCCTTGTGAAACCCCCCCAATTTAAGGCCTGTTATAGACTAATCAGACCAAAAGCAGTAGCAATGTGAACTTTTTCTCATACCTGAGTATTTATGTCAGCTCAAAGTCAAGCAAACTTGGGCCTTGTGAGCTATACTATGTGAGACAAACAGCTACCGCTTTCAGACAACAGTCTATAATGAGAATAAAGAGCCAATATTTCAGCGGCTCGACGACAGCTCAGCTCGATGCTTTAGGTCTGCACACACCCAAATTAGACATGATAAGGCAAGCTGTGCTGAGGAGCGCTGACGGCAATGGTTACACTTACAGGTAAAACATAGTGACTGTTTGAAATGGCGGCAAATTGTCGTAAAACCGTCACGAGGACACACAAGGGATGTAGTAAAACGTTTATGACTTAGGGCACGGTCTCAATGAGGCTTGATGAGAAATTAACACTCTCCTGCGCTTTGCTCTTTTCCTGGAATAACCCGCTCTGTGACTGTGAGATCGAAACATATCGTTTCCCGGTAGTTACATGACGGGTGATAAATCCTGTTCGTCACAATAGAAATAGAAAATAGCTCATCGAACGATCCAAGTGTCATTCTTGCATATTTAAAGACATTTTCATCGTCTTTCTTATATTTTCAAAGAGCGTTTGATAATTGCCAACTTCTTGCCTGTTCAAATAAATTGAACGAAGCCACATCCCCCTTTGTTTTCCGATTTCTTTTGTTCTCCCAGCGTTTTTTTTCCACAACCACAACACAGCAGGATCCATTGCTAGACTGGTAATACTCGTATGTCCTCTGCATGGCTCGTGTGGAAATGAACACTGATCATTTCCACTCAAGCCGTACCGTGCCGGGATTATGATGTCAAATTATACAATTAATTAGTAATTACACAGCACAAGCCGCCGAACAGCAGGACAGAGGGACGGCATATACCAGTACATACCGCCCGAAGACAGACGGTACGGTTTGGCTCGATTTGGCTTATCCTGTCTAGTTTGGGCCTTAGGCAAACCTCAAAAGGCCTCAAGGTATTTATGTCAACGTGTGCACACACAAACACACACGCACACACACAACACTGTTCTAGCCTTTCACTACTGGGGGATTCGGTAGTCCAGAGGTAAGGTGTCGGCCTCTCAACCAAAAAGTAGGGGTTCGAGCCCCGCCAACGGTTGAAAAATGTTCTCGTTATTTCAAGCATAATCTACACCCACCCCCGCCCCCACCCCCCCCATGTTTCTGCTGACATGTGTAAAGGCTGAAGTGACTTTCAGTTCATGGTTGAGGAAGGATATGGATACCACTTCCTTAACATTATGGGCAGGTATTACAACGTCTTCTGTCACACTGGCGAGTGCCCGTGTAGTAAGGGAGTATGTAACCTGCTGTGGACCAGGAGATCACGAAGATTCATGTCCCGCCTGTAAACAAAAAGAGGCGGAATCAGAGAATACATCTCTTAGGATGGGATCATTTTGAAGGATGGAATAATGTTTTGAAACCAAGTCCTTTATGTGTTTATTGTAAGGATTGTATGTAATGATAAGCCTCACCCGGTCATTAGGGTTTTTGCTTGAGTTTAAGCATGACCGAGAGTGTTGTAGTGCTTGGATGCGATTGAGAGCAAATGATATGATATGTTGTGGAAATCCTCTTCCCCGAAAGAATTCACCCATTCTCCCGGCATGTTCCGCGAAGTCTATGTCATCCTGACAGAGACGACGAAGACGCAGAAATTGAGAGAAAGGGATTGAATTCTTACAGGCGACGGGATGAGAAGAGGAATATGAAAGGTAGCTGTGACTGTCAGTTTCTTTGTAATGGATGGAGGTAGTGATTGACCCATTCGACAAGATCGCCCTAATGTCCAAAAATGTCACTTCAGATGTGGATATCTGAAAGGTATAGCGTATCGCTGGTTTGAATGATTGGACAAACTTGATGTATTCTTCGTTCGTCCTTGGCCATAGAACAGAAACCTATGCCATCATCGATGTATCTGTAGTAGTGGAGGGGTTGTGGCCCTTTGAAGCTCTGGCGAATGAGGAATTATTGATGGCTCATGAAGAGACAAGCGTAACTAAGGCCCATTTTGGTAAACGAGTTAAATGTGAGTACCAGCTCTGTGAGCCGAAGCAACGAGGGAGTAGTGATAGTACAATCAGTGCGCTGTTCGAGGAAGAAACTGATGGCTGTAAGACCACCTGAATGAGGAATTGATGTGTACAATGAGCAGACATCAAGAAGAAAAATGAAGTGATCAACATCATGATAGAAGTGAATGGACCTAAAGATTTCCAAGGAGTGGTTCGTGTCCTTCAGATATGTGGGAAAAGAAGCAACTATAGGGCAAAAACGGAGTCAAGAAAATCCAAAATGCGTTCAGTGTGACAAGAACAAGCGGATACGATGGGGCGACCAGGGTTGTTGGTCTTCTGAATTTTGGGTAGAAGATAAAAACAAGGATTACCCAAAGTGCTATTGTCAAAGATAATGTGGATTGCGAAAGGTGGAAGGTCATCCTCTTGATCAGTTGATCGATAATGGATTTTACTATGCGATTATTAGAGACAGTAGCATCGCTGCTTCTATGATAATAAAAGGAGGTATCGCTGAGTTGGCGCTTTGCTTCGGCAAGATACAAATCTCTGGACCATAGCACAACAGGTCCGGCCTTGTCAACAGGTTTGATAATAATATCACTGGGGTGGCGTAGCTCAGAGGTGGCCCGGATCTCTTCACGGGTCATGTTGAAGTGACGGATAGGAGGAATTTGTTTATTTTGTAGGTCATGAATTATGTTGTTGATAGATAGGTCGAGGGCCCGAGAGGCTCCGGCATCAGGTGTCCACCTATATTTTGTTAGACCGAAACCAATAAAAGAGCCAATGGGTTCCGAATCCAAACGTTGGCCACAATCATTATGACGAAAGTGGAAACGGAGACGAAGTTTCCGACAGAAATCATGGACGTCACTAAGTCCTTGGTATGGGTTCAATGTCTTATTGACTGGAACGAATTTCAAACCACGACTGAGTACTGACATTTGGTGATCAGTCAATTTAATGTCGGGAGGGATACAAACAACTTTCTGATGAAATACATCAGGACTGGTTGCATTATGGGCGTCTTGTGGTTTAAGAAGTAACTTAGCTTTTTTTATTTTCCATGAGGGTGATGTATAACTGCTGATTGACTGTGTGGACGATGAAGCTGATGAGCTAATACGTTGGAATCGAAGTGACATCTATATAGTACATGTAGTTGGTTTGACAATAGACAGAGTTGAGATTTATGGGTTGAAATAGCTTGTCTAATACAAAACAAGGAAAATTGTCTCTCCAAATTGCTGAATTTGTTTATATTGTGTTGAGACAGGTGTCCAACGGCTGATCTAAATTTGTTATGAAATCCACGAGGGATGAGGTGAGAGCGAAGGCAGATGCCTAAGAAGTCACAATGAGATGTAAGACGAGTTTTACGAAAGGAGTGATGGCAAGAGTAATAGCAACGCTGCCAATTGTCAAAGGTAGAAGTGAGAAGACTATTTTGATAAACAGCTTGAGTTGACTA
>JAXRKP010000765.1:0-42500 GCA_037039925.1 Doris montereyensis | reverse complement strand
GATCACCGCAATGGTGGACGTGATGTATATCAATGAAGCAAAAACATAATAATGTATTGTTTTAGTCAACACTAATTCTAATATCAGTACCACCATATTATTACATTATCATGAAACAGAATTGTCTCCTGGTTGTGCGTGGTCGAATCACCTTTTAGTCTCAAAATTCTTCACAGCTTGACTTTGACACGCGGACGTGATTTAAAATGTTAGACTCGAGCGTGTTGTGGATCCTCGTACAATACATGTACAATGTGTACTGAAAGTGTAATGGACCCGTCAATAATCTGTCTGTCTGTTTGAGTCTGTGTCTGTCTCTGTATGTCTGTCGCCTCTGTCTGTTTCTCTAACGATCCTGTAATTACAATGTATTATTATGATATTGATATCCAACTTTAAATGATGCTGGTATTGTATTAGTTGTATGCCATCAATATCTGACACGCATTTATATTATACGTCACGATTTACTCTCCTTTGTCTTTTCCTGGACCATTTACGTTTTTTGTGCTCAACTCTCAAAGTTTCGTTTATCTCCTTTTCCATGGACTGAATTTTCGAAGGCTGCTGAATATTGTCGACCCAAAATCTACCCCAGCATGCAACATTTCTCCTAACGCCGTGTTTAGCATTTGCTTTAGGAACAAACGGAGACGTGTGTAGGTAGGTGACGACAACGCCGTGTTTAGCATTTGCTTTAGAACAAACGGAGATGTGTGCGTGATGACAACGCCGTGTTTAGCATTTGCTTTAGGAACAAACGGAGACGTGTGTGCGTGATGACAACGCCGTGTTTAGCATTTGCTTTAGGAACAAACGGAGACGTGTGTAGGTAGGTGACGACAACGCCGTGTTTAGCATTTGCTTTAGGAACAAACGGAGATGTGTGTGCGTGATGACAACGCCGTGTTTAGCATTTGCTTTAGGAACAAACGGAGACGTGTGTAGGTAGGTGACGACAACGCCGTGTTTAGCATTTGCTTTAGAACAAACGGAGATGTGTGTGCGTGATGACAACGCCGTGTTTAGCATTTGCTTTAGGAACAAACGGAGATGTGTGGGTGATGACAACGCCGTGTTTAGCATTTGCTTTAGGAACAAACGGAGACGTGTGTGGGTGATGACAACGGCTACACACGTCACACGCACAGCACTTCCTCTTAGTGGTTAGTAGTTAGTAATATTTGTTGCAACCATGTTGTTTGAAGAAAACACAGCTCTGAATCTTCCATATGTCACGTATCTAGACCCAGGCAAATAAAATAAGCTAATTCCTCTGGCGTAATCTAAAGCAATGTCCGATCCTTATACAAACTACTACAAAACAAAGCTCTAGTCCGACCCATACTGGAATATGCTAGTGTAGTGTGGGATCCGAATCAGATGAACCTTGTCAACCAAGTTGACGCCGTGTAAAAGAGAACTGTGGGATTATACAACGTAGACCTGTCCTCCACCATAGGAGGGTTCTACATCCCGAAGAAGAAGAAGAAAAAATGTCAACACAAATGAT
Source organism: Doris montereyensis (assembly GCA_037039925.1). NCBI lineage: Eukaryota > Metazoa > Mollusca > Gastropoda > Nudibranchia > Dorididae > Doris > Doris montereyensis. The sequence continues at coordinate 40,987 of JAXRKP010000765.1, read as the reverse complement.
GCACGGCATAATACATGTACCATTGATGCAGAAAAAACTGATTATTCCTTCCACTCCATGAAAAACAGGCCTTTAGAATCAACAAATGAATAATGCCATTATGTGATTATTTCAATTGTCCATTGTTCGCAAAGAAATGAATTCTTTTTTTAGTAAACTTGAAGAGCAGTGAGCAACAGATATTTTGCATACATGTTATTTCATGACATGTTGTCAATACCAATCGCACCCTAAACGTGAGGTATACAAATAAATAACAGAATTTTCTGATTGTAAAAGGTTGTAAACTTTATTTCATTTGGCGCACAAACTTAGAAAATGTTTAAAAAAAATAAATCCGAATGAATCAAGTCATAACTGAAAGTATTTGGGAAACAATGCTTTTACTTTTACATGTATTAAGCTGTAGTTTTCTCCCGTCACTTGTCAAGTAAAGTAAGGGAGAGAATCATCCACTTGTTATCTCGATCAATGGCCGACTCCTGTCGAATTGTCAGTTCGATCATGAATGATAAAAAGTGAAACAAAGACAGCCCTAACTAAAGTCATAAAACAAGTCATTCACCAACATAAAGATTACATTTTTTCTATAAGAAACAACAAATCTAGTAATGTAATGTATCATTCCTCGTTACATACCACTAGCTTTATAGGGGTGTATTTTCAAATCCTATCCTAGCTAATATCACTAACCTTACCGCTTGCAGTCATTCTGATTATTCTGAACAAGCTAAACATTGGAATTGCCTGTTTGTTTTAAGTATTCATTTCCATTGATTATCATTAAAGTAAAAAAAACAAACAAATGAATACACATGGCCATATAATAATGCATTTAACTTGACAAAACGGTTCGGAAATGACGAATTACTTCTGTAGCTCAGAGTAACTGACTAGACTCAACTGGACGACAATTTAAAGGATAAAATTTTCAATAAAATCAATTAAAGTCTTCACAATAAGGACCGACCAAACAACACCCTCCCTTTCACCCCTATTGCAATTCACTCTGTCCCATCTTATGCGGTGATTTCAGGGTGAATGAAGAGGAAACAGTAAGATGAAAGGAATATATGTGAAAGTAAAGAGTGATAAGAAAAGAGCAGGAAACTACAGGCAGTATCCCCTGTGCCCACCAACACCCCCCCCCAGAAAAAACCCCAATCCAATAACACACAACATAAACCAATCCCTGAACAAAATTAACAATATAATATATGAGAAAAGAAAAAAATCAATTTCTGTAAAAAAAACGTAACCCAAAACAACTCCTTCAATGATATTTTACTCTAAACAATGGCGTCATATTATGACATAGATGTAGATATATGGGGGAGAGCAAAGTAATTCAATGGCATCCACATCGTCAAGAGTAAGTGATTAGCAGGCATGCCAGCAAAAAATCAAGAATACAATGGTGCCAAGGCAAATGTGGGTATGAATGGCAATGGAACACACTGGCTTTTGGACACTGAATTGTTTTTGCCAAAGCTCACTGGGAAGACACAACAATATGAAGGTTTAAAAAAATTGATCAAAAACACATAAAATCACATCCAGGAAAAATACTCCAACTGCAGATCTGGTATGCCAACACTACAAACTACAAACAGACTATATTCAATCTGTTTTTAATTTTATGGATGCTTTTAATTCCCTCTCCATCAACACTTAACTTGCATAATAATAGTAATAGTGCAATTGACAATGTCAGGGCTGACAAGATATAGAGCCCCTACACCACTAAATGTGTTGCCTGCCTGCCGGTTTTCCATCACACGGTAATCCTCGGTTCCTTCAACACCATTACGACCCACAGAGCCGAAGCTTATGCCGGTCTCTAAAGCGTGAAGCGGAACAGGTGATCACAATCACCTCCTGGATAAGACGATAGTCTGATACAGGTTTTCACTTCCATCCCAAGCTAATGCTCTCATATCAACTTACACCTGGGTAGAGCGAGATAAATGTGTCAATGTGTGTTCAGTGTCTTTCCCAGGGAACACAATGTCGGAACGAGCTTTGCTAGGATTTGAACCCGGTATGTCATCATTCCAAGACCAGCAGCCTAACCATTCGGCCACCGAAAAGTGAGGTCCAAAATATCTGTGAGCGTTTCCTGGTACCTCAACATGGAGTTTTACAGATTTAAGACATCAGATCAAAGTTGCTGGTCCAACATCCAAGTAAACTGCTGTCCAATACATGTAGGCCTACACCTTTCCTCTAGTCCACATACAGTACAGTGAGTGAGTGAGTCCAGGTGGATGGGTTGACCACTCAGCCCTTATAATACAAATTATCATGACTTTTCATTTATTGAAATACACCCCGTCAATCATATGCAATGAACTAAAGCCGACCTCCGTTGGGGGCCTTTGTTTTTAGAACTTTATCTCAAAAAGTCACAAACAGAAAGAAAGAAAAATCCACCAGTGAAAGACATGTTGATTGGTGTATTAAAAAAAATAAAAATTTGTACTGTCCGCGCGCCACCGAAAAAGGTCGCACCTGGCATTCCAATTTCTTGAGAGAAAGAAATATACATAGACTGTCATCGAGCTTACGCTCAATGCAACAGGAGTCAACCATGTTGTCCAAGCGAGCAATTAGGGTAAGTTTTCTTGCCCAAGGAAAAAAGCATTTCAAATTATTTATTTCTTTGGTGAACTCATTCTTCATCCCATTCTCGAATGAAGAAAAAACCCAAAGCTAACCACAAACTTTAGCAATCAACAATATGGTTAGCAAGCCAGATTTACGTCACCCAAGCAACTGAATCAGCATTTACATGAATGTGAAAAGGAAAACATATTTATGTCCCAATAATCCCATGCATACACAGTGTATTGCCCATCGCTTCAATTCAAGAAAGACAAATGTTTTTTTTTAATACAATACTGAATAAAGGCCTCACAAACCTCATTAAAAATGTGACATAATCATATCTGAAATAAAGTATACATAAAATGTATTACACCTCAATAGACAAATATAAAAACACAAAATTACAGAGCTAATGTGCATGTTGTCGTTATTCGTTACCTTTTCAACAGACAAGAACAATTTAAGTTGCTTACAACAAAAACCCAGTACAAAAGGGGTTTTATTTCTTCTTTCAACAGAGATTCCTAGGATGAAATAAAAATGTATTGAAACAACTTGACTGATTAGAAAGAACAAAAGACAAAGCTAATGAAAAGGCAGTAAAGACAATATACTTCCTGCCCAAAAATTCTAGGAGTGGCAAATGTTTTTCCCTCTCACCCCTCCCTGAAACTTTCTTGCAATTTAAAAACAAACACTAGCCTCATGATTCCCCAATTAAATTCATATCATATATATTTAACATACATACACTCCGAACTTCAGCAGGGTAGTCTATGGCCCGGATGATAAACCTTCAGTGTGTAATATAACACAATTCACATACTTGTTTGAATAATTGAAATTTACCTCATTCACCATTGTGGTGATATCAAGATGAAGTAAGAATTAAGAATCACTGTTTCAGTAAGATAAAGGATAAGTGAAAGGGTAAAAGGAAAAAAGTAAGACCTACCAGCAAATCCTGCCAACCGTTTGCCAATTCACATACACACACAAATATACAACAAGCACTAGGGTTATGTTGAGCTATTGCCAACACACAGGGAGCCATCACCACTCTTCATCTGCCACATTCTTTTCCTCACTACATCACTACTCTTCATCTGCCACATTCTTTTCCTCACTACATCACTACTCTTCATCTGCCACATTCTTTTCCTCACTACATCACTACTCTTCATCTGCCACATTCTTTTCCTCACTACATCACTACTCTTCATCTGCCACATTCTTTCCCTCACTACATCACCACTCTTCATCTGCCACATTCTTTCCCTCACTACATCACTACTCTTCATCTGCCACATTCTTTCCCTCACTATATCACTACTCTTCATCTGCCACATTCTTTCCCTCACTACATCACCACTCTTCATCTGCCACATTCTTTCCCTCACTACATCACCACTCTTCATCTGCCACATTCTTTCCCTCACTACACATGTAAACATTCGCAAACAATTGACAAGAGGACAAAGGCAATGTGTTGAGCACGACCACACACATACTAAGACATATATAGACATGTGCACGTATTCTGTTACAAATCAAATCCTCCCTGCACAAGGATAGATACACATACGTCATGTTCGCACAGTGGTTGGTGTGTAGTGTGAAATGTAACATCACACATGGGATATCATCTCTTGACAAAAATGAGTCAAAAATGGATTAAATCCTGTTTACAGAAGGACTTTCAAGTATACTGGTTAAGGGTAGAAACTTAAATCGTGTAAAGCTATCATTGACATAACAATATACCAATGGAAATGCCATAGCTTTGGGAGCATGCTCACGCAAAGACCATAGAAGATTTTGAAGCCCATACAATGTTAGTACTAGTGCACATCTTAATTTCTGCAGCATTGAGCTTGCAACTCAAAATTACCCCAACAAGGCTCATGCTTTTCCTCCCAGTTAAAACTGCTACCTATCGACAACGTCTTGGGTGATAAAAAATTTAAACAATGTAGTAAATATCTTTCCCAAGGATCTGGTACTAACTTGAATTCAAACCCCACATCTCAAGCTGTCACATTTCAATATTTGCAGCTATATTGAACCTCCGCGGCTACCTAACACACAAATAAAGAGTGTACATTTTTAAGAATCTTGTGATTATCTTCATGTTTAAAAAAAAAGAAAAGAAGTGAATTCAACTTTCATTTCAACAAAATCTTATCGATACACATTCATTCACTTGTCATTTTAGTTTTCACCACAGGATCAAGAGTTGTATGGCACAAATTGAGAGAAAAAAAAGTCTTAACAATATAACATTTTCAACAATAAAACTAGAAGAGGACAGCAGTCTATGATCAGTCTGTAGAAGGTAAGACCATGTAATTTAAACAGGTGCTTAGAAATTCATGACTCTTACATTACCATAGTTTGTACTTTCCTTTTGAGTTCCTGAAACCAACAGTTCAAAAAAGCATTTGAATTGGTACTTCTTGTCTTTAGTTATGCACAAAATTAAAATATAAACGGCATGAAGAATTGTTTCCGCACTCCCAAACTAGTCTTCAAACACGAAACAGATCAAATATTTCAAACGTTTGACTGTAGGCAATACAGTGTATCCAAAAATAGTCCCAAGTTTCCCCCAAACTGGAATGCTAATTTTTACCTCTCCTGGTTCGCAGGAACCTCATCTAAAGAATTAAACATGCAATACACATAAGTCAAAACACACTGTATCACATATATAGAGATAATATGTCACACAAAGAAAAAAGTAAAAAGTTAAAATGTCACTTGATCTTAACTCAAATGCCTTCTGGTAGACAATACTGCTCACTGAGAGCACATGTGTACTGTCATGAGTGTGTTTGTGTGTGTGTGTGTGTGTGAGAGAGAGAGAGAGAGAGAGAGAGAGAGAGAGAGAGAGAGAGAGAGAGAGAGAGAGAGAGAGAGAGAGAGAGAGAGAGAGAGAGAGAGAGAGAGAGAGAGAGAGAGAGAGAGAGAGAGAGAGAGAGAGAGAGAGAGAGAGAGAGAGAGAGAGAGAGAGAGAGAGAGAGAAGAGAGAGAGAGAGAGAGAGAGAGAGAGAGAGAGAGAGAGAGAGAGAGAGAGAGAGAGAGAGAGAGAGAGAGAGAGAGAGAGAGAGAGAGAGAGAGAGAGAGAGAGAGAGAGAGCGCGCGCATGTTTGTGTGTGTACATAGAAGCTAACCAGAGCACTCACAACCACCTGCTCAGTATCATACTAAATCCTATTGGGTTTTGAAATTATTAGCTCTATAATTGAGCAGAAACAATTTCCTAATTCGAAAACAAACAAAAAATAATTTTAAAAGATGCATGTATATAAAACAGACATTTGAAAGAAAACTAAGAACCAGGAATGCATGGACAATCTCAATTCCCTCACTTTTGTCTTTGTCATTTACTTAACAGTTCAAATAGAGAAAAATAATCAACATTATAGTACATAAGCCATTAAATTCATTTAATTCAACAACAGTGTATGTTTGCTTTTTCAACTCTCGAAAGAATCTGAGGATTTTTGGAAGGTTCAAGTTAGCAGAGAGAAATGAGACAAAATCACAGCTGGTAAAAGAAAGCAAATGAGAGTATAAATGAAAGAAAAGGTTTTGAAAATTTGAAGTGTTCAATGATATGAGTGTATTGTTAATATTATGTCAAACCTTTCCTCCAGGCTTAATCACTTCAATCAGTTTTCTGTTCAATGGTTACATCTGGTTGCAAAGTGTTGAGAGCTAGATTTTCAATACTTTCATATATCTATATCTTTTCAGGAGACAATAACATTTTTTTAAAACCAACACAATCAACATTGTTCTCTGGAAAGGGCAGATATGCAGGCACAAGGCCAGAAAGGGAGCTGTAACTGAGACATTGCTAGACATCACATCTACATAGTATTCACACATAGTAATATCTCAACTGAGCAACATTACATTCGACTCAGCTGAGGCAAAATTCTAATCATAGTCAGTAATAATCTTTCAGAACAATTTGTCTCTGAATCACAGTCATAATCAAACCGTACACTTATCATTCTGACAATGCAACATAGTGGATAATTTCAAAGCCAATACAAAGCTCTCCTTAATTTGTCAACAGCATCATGGTCATCCACACAAATAGACACTTCCAAGTGGAGGGAGCTGGCTAGATGAACATAGCTAAGAAGCTCAACAGACATTGAGCTGTCACGAAAAATATAATAAATCAGACCTTTATTATATGAAATGCAAATTCAGAGCCCACCTCAGGAGGAATATGTAAGTAGCCTGTTCGCACAGGCTGAGATAAAGCTACAGAATATAAAGATTATTTGTTGTCAACAAAATATTTTAAGTTTGCATATTGATCTGGTTGGGTTTCTGCATGCCTTCCCTCTTCCCACATAATCAGCTTGCCTTGGACTTTGAAGGCAAATTCTGGTGTTATTAAATCAGTAAGCAAACGCAAAACAATTTCAAGACTTTTTTTTTAAGATCTCGGCTTTTCCTTTACAATTGTGTTCTCATTTGTTTTGGTTTTCATTTTGTTTTCAATACATTTCAATTATCAGTGTTATATGTACATAGCCTTTCCTTAGCATAAAGGAAAAAGGATGAGAAATAATAATAACAAAGACAGTAAAATCATACTAAATAACATTACAAAATGGGATATCTATCCTTAGAGTCACTAATATTACAGCCGTTCAATGATCTAATTTCGGGTGTGGCACCCTTTTTTCAAAAACCAAAATGCCTCAACAAGGACATCATATCATCACAGTATCAAAATATGTGGACGAGATCCGATCCCCCCCAATGAAGTCTGTGGTTTTCTTTCATAAGTTTACAGATCTGAAAGCATTCTCATCCTTGACTATCAACAAAAAACATACTAATTCTGATCATGATGAAATTGATGCGATTTTTCGGCCAATAGAAAATAAAATAAATGAAATTTGCTTGTGACAATCTTGTAAGGTTAATTTACAGAAAACTAATAGGCAAACAGATGCTATTCAGACTTTCGTACCTTACCATGATGCACAATAGTTGTCCACAGCCATAACTCACATGGTCACGGCTCAGAATGTATGAAAACATGACCTACGCATATATCACATAAGTTTAACACAACAAATTCATCAAAGGAAGAGGTTGGTTAAACAAGAAGAAATTTGCTTGTTTAAAATATATAAAAAAAACATTTACACCCCCACATTTATAATTAAAAACAACAAAAAGAACTTTCAGACAACATATTTTGCAGTTTCATACACAGCATAGCGAAACGTTTTTGAGAGGAAATTTGATACAGCCACATTTACACCGACAATGCGCAGCTGACGTTAAGAGATGAGTGCCATGTAAACTTCATACTAGCTGCACCATTAATTCAATGAAAGTAAATTCCAACATATGTATGTGAACATCTATGCCTTCATTCTATGCGCTCATCCTGGAAGCCTGAGCAAAAGAAGCAGAAGAAGAAGAAGAGAAAGAGCAAAGGAAAGTGCCATGGGAAAGATCAATAGCACATTGCATGAATCTGGTTTCATAAAATGATACTCTTGATTGGAAAATTCATTTGTAAAAACAAAAAAATGAGACTAATAAAAGCTTATATATATTTATTCTAAATCCATTGACTATTACTTTCTTGTAATGCCCCAATTGAAATTATGAACATATGGCAAAATCCCTGATGCCAATCGCAAAGATATTATACATAAAACCTAAAGTAAAATGCACACATAAAAGCTCTTTAATCGTATACATGGAGTCAGATAGCTAACGCCAATTCAGCTGGGTAAAGTCCCCAGTGTTCACTCGCTGCCGGGGTCGATCTCAAAATATACCGATCCCTCTCCTGAATACTTTCTGATAAAGCCTGCATGCAGCGAGGTATGTCATCAAACTCAGCCAATTCCTGTAATCAGATATGAAAAAAACAAGTTCCGTTAGGTAAACAAAACAAACAAGCATCTATATATGCATGTCTCTAACTTTGACCGTTTATAACTCTGATTTCAAATGGCAAATGAACCCTTGGATCAAATCAGTATTTCAACCCTTTCCTGCCCATTGTGACCATTTGTGAAAGCCAAATATTTCTGCCTCGATGCCTAATGCGACCCGATGTGACTGCAAAATTTGTTTTGCCTCGAAGCTTAATGCGACCTGACGCGTCTGTGTATTGTAGAGACTTTCTAAACGAAATAAACGTTCCGACTCTTCCGAACGGAAGTTCTTATAGCTAAAAGCGAAAGTAAAACTCTCTGATACAGAAAACCGCATATTTCTATCTGCTCTCTTTCCTTTTTTTATCGCAAACTAGCGATTTCTTTTTGAATTTTTATCAACCTAATAACTACAACGATGGCTTTTGAGTATCTTCAATCGCTTGTGATTGATCATGAATTTGATAGAGAGGATGAGTCAGACATTGAAATAGAACCAGGTGCTGATTTGAGTGATAGTGATGATGAAAGTACGTCTAGGCCTAGTTCTAGTTAGTCTAGTGGTAGTAATAGGGAAGAGTGGTCAGACGATCTGACTATAGACTAGAGTGACAAAATAGAACCATTTGTGGAATATGCAGGCCCTGTACATGATTTGCCTGAGGATAGTGAACCCATTGATTATTTCAGACTGTTTTTTCCCCCTTCCATGATAGACACATTTGTAGAGGAGGCCAAAAAATATGCTAAGCAACAACATGTTCTGAAGGGAATCCGTGATCCATATTGGAAACCGGTCACAGTAGATGACATCTACAAATACATCTACACCCTTATTATAATGGGCCTTCACCCTCTCCCTGACGTAAAACTCTACTGGTCTGTAGATCCTTTCTGGAGAGTACCTGCAATTGCTGATGTGTGGGGTCGACAGAGATTTCAAAAGGTTCACCAATACATTCACTAACGAAAAGATGTGGGTTTTTTAAGTTTATGTTAATTTTTATTAATAAATTCCACATAAAACATATAAAACCCATACATTTTTTGGAAGTTTATTTATTCCTGCATATTAAACACATAACATACCAAAATATTTTTTTTAAATTATCACCATTTTGCAAAAAGGGTTATGACATCCAGGGGTGGTGGTGCTGGGAAGGGTCTAGGCATCTAGCACATAAACTTGGCAAAACCCTTAGGCAGGAAAGGGTTAATTGATTGGGAAAAGATTGTTTTGCCTGCAGTCCATGAAACTTTTTACTGTTATTGTTATTCATTCCTTCATTCCCGGTAATTAGATATGCAATGAAAGAGCCCGCCTAACTAAGTATCGAATACTGTGCAGTTCTTGAGTTAATCGTTGAAAACAGAGAATGTGATAAAAAGAAATCATAATTATCATAGTCTACTGGCATGTTTGTAAATTATATACAACTGGGATCTGTTTCAATAATTGTAGATTGGCATAAGAGATAACACAATGTAGGTTTTTCCCTCCCAGACTTCACAGAAGTAAGTAAAGTTTCTTCAAGGCCCATAAAGCCAGATCTTATCCCAGTTTCTATAGCCTGAAGCAGAACAGGTGATAACAATCACCCCCTGGACAGGATGCTAATCTGACACAGGTTTTTACTCTCAAAGTGTTGTTGGTACCCATTTGCACAAGTGGAAAAAATAAGTGTTATGTGTTTCTTGACTAAGGAACACAACACCAGACCTGACATAGTTAGGATTCAAACCCAGGACCTTACGATTCCAAGTCCAGCAATCTAACCACTAGACCACCAATGTCACATTGGACCAGGTGTGTGCACAAAATGCAAAACTTAAAATTTCTCCTAACAATTAGGTGCGGTAATCTGAAGATGAAATTAAGAGGAAACAGCAAAATGAAAGACATGTAAGAGAGTGAACTGGAAAAGTGAGGACCTACAGCTGTAGGACTTGCTTCAGCCCCCCAAAAAAAATAAATCAGGAGGCTGGCTTAACTCTTTATGTGCGGAATTTCTTCACAGGTCCTATCGGAATTATTTTTTTGTGAGTCAAATTTATTTGTGCCAGCCAAAAGAAATCACCCTTGGCATGCTTCAAAACTTACAAACATGCAAGTATTATACATCAAATTGTTACAAATTGAATCTTTCTATGAAAGTTTTATGCCTATGGGACAGAACTGAGACATGTAACATGCTAAGGAAGGTGGAGGGGCAGAAAAAAAGTAGCGAAAATAAAACATGAATTTTGATGTTTGCAGACTGTGAGAAGTAACTCACTCAGGCGATGTAAATCCAACTCAGCAGAAACTTACAGAAGTGAAATATCTTGAAAATGAAGAAAATTAATGATTTTTTCCCCAAAGCCAGTCAATCCATGTTTCACCTATGTTTTCACCCATGTTTCACCACGACCCCTGGCCCCTTCCCTTCTTTTGGTAAAAATCTGCAAGTGTTGGATGTTTCTTTATTGATTTCATTTGATCTACTGCATTTCTGTCAGTCTGAATTACTAGGCAGGGTGTCCAGCACAAAGTCAAGTGAAAATTTCCTACCTCAACACAAAAAATCCTACCTAGGAAATGAAATACTCCGACGCTAGAAACGGAGAACAGCGTAAATATTTCCAATTTCAATGCATTATTATAAATTGTTAATTCAAATCATAAGTGAATGAATTTCTAGTGCATCTCAATGAAATGAAAAGTGATCACACATTTCTTTAATGTTTCACTTTGGATTAATAATATTTCACTTAATTTCAACATTTTTCCACATATTTCTGGAAAAATAATAATTCTGATAGCTGATAGATCTAGTAGTGATGGATCTACCCTTATCATTTCACAAAACATGCAAACAGTGCAAACATGAATTTTTTAATTTTTTTATCTCCTTTCGAAAAATAAATCAAACACAAGAGTGACAATATCCATAGCCTAAACACATGCACAAATACTTGCTCAGTCTACCAAGGAGAAAATGAGGTTTGGAAGGCTTTTTCTATAACTTGATTGATCTGCCAATTATAAATCTTCCTCTGTTCTACTTTTAACCCCCCCCACCAGTCTCTCTCTTTCTTTCTCAGGAGATCAAAAACTTAAATCTAGATCTAGAGTTTTTAATTGACTGCAACGTAAAAACATCTACCCACCTCCTCCCTAGTAAAAATCTCCATTATGGCAACCACCTCACTCCCTCTTTCTTTCTTCTTCAATTAAACTGGAATCTAGATCTGAATCTAGTATTACTGTATACTTTAGTACATGATTGCCTTCTTCCCAGTTCTACCCTTTCCCACCCATGTCTACACTGTAGAGACACCGATACCGTATGTCAGACTCAGTCGCCTCTTATTTTGTCATCATATGTTTTCACATCAAATTTCTTCATGCTATCCCCTTCCCCACCTCTATTCTGCTATCAGGCCGTGCGGGCATGGTATCCTTCGATCATCCAACCTCCTCTATTCTTACTAAACACTTGCATTTGCCTTTCGGTCATCCATAAACTCCGACTCTCCATATATACTCTCTCTCTAATAAATACATAAACATTCTGTCTAGCCTTCTTACACACACACATGCGCGATTGGACTTAAAATATGCACATTGCCCTCTGTCTCTCTCCTTTGACATGAACCATACAACAATGTGCGCAATCAGCTTTTTAACACACATGGCATTCTTAAACTAGGGCTAGATCTAGATATATCAGAGTGAGAGCTAGCTTGCACTTTAACCCAATTCGACAACTAGAACCTGGTTGGGGAGACCCCCCCCCCCCTCTCCTCATCTTCCTTATCACTGGACCTAGATATTGATTCAGTAAACTCTAGATCATGGTCCCAAGTTCCAACCATTTCATCTTCCTCACTAGCACTAGTAGAGCTATTTTCACTTTCACCTAAGCAAGCTGCTTGAAGTACTGTTAGTCTTTTAGGGAGTGATCGTGAACAAGATGACGACCAACGCCATCTTGAAATCACAGAATCCAATGTAAACAAAACAAAAACTAGCAGAAAATGTGATAAAAATTGATGGTTTTTTTTTACAAAACAGCCGTCTGCTGGTCGAAATCAACAAACTCGTCTATTCTACTTTTCCATATGAACACAGAGGAAGAAGCCAAAAAATTTGAGTGGATGTCAGAGTGAAACAAAACAAAGTTATCGGCCAAACGATGTGAGCATTTATACGGTAAAAATGACCGTCCCAAGTAACACTGCGAGGATGAAAAGAGTTACGCCTTAGTTTTGCTGGTTTGCTTTATGTAATCTCCTTTGCTAAGGCTTTGGGACATTTAAAAAAAATAATCAGCGCATGCTTAATTCTTTTTTAAAACCAAAACATAACTTTAATAACGAAAGATTTTAAAGCAATGAAACTTTCAGAAAAATTAGCTATATATGTAGAAGTGTATTAATTCCTATTGGTTTAATGTTGAAATCTATATGCCATTTTTAAAGATAGAAAGTTTTGTGCTCTCTTTCTACAAACAGTCTTCGTGCTACCTTTCCCCCTTTGCCTGTTGTCGGGTGCTACAGCCCTGTAATCCCATAAATCTAGATCTAAACCTTCCTTTCTGATCTTGTGTCTTCAGTATTTGAATCAAAACTGCTATCCTTATCATGAAAATATTCAAGATCATGTGTCACCATCGAAAACCCATGTTGGATTTTAGATAATGCAAAGGAAGTCCCAAAATTGACAAAAATCAGATGGAATCAAGAAAAAATTCATGTAAGTACAATGAGATCTCCCGTAGCACGCCAAAAAGCCTTCTCTGCTAGATTCACCTTTTTAATATATTGTAAATTCGCCTCTCCAAACTCGGTAGGAAGTTATGCCAAAAAGGCGAAAGTATCAAGTCAAGGGTTGGAAGATGAAAACTTGAGGTGGTTTTTGTCAGTCAAGAAGAAAGGTAAAAAAAACACACGAAAGAGAGGTTCTTGGACACATGTGAAAAGCTCATCCCTAATCTCTAACACATTGATGGCATCAAACACAAACTGGTCATGTCAAAAAACAACAACTATATTTCACAAGGAAGCTAAAAAACTGAACTACTTAGAAATTACTTTACAAACATCAAATATTGTACACAGGCTATTCATGGCATGTATGTTCATCTGAGCCAATTATTTTTAAACAGATAATTGATTCATGTACAAAAACTTGGCGGTTTTGAGAAATCTAAATTGAAAGTGCCTGGTGGTGTCGTGGGTAAATTACAGATCAACTTTTAAGCCTTTTATGTTTACATTAAGTGGCGGCCATCTTGCTCTGTACGTTCAACTTCTTCTCCGCTATGGCAACCCGGTTTGTTTACATTTTTCTGACTTCCTGCCAGCTGATCTTCATAAAGAATGCGGATCGGTCTGCACTTTCATGCCACTACCTTCAGTTGGTCATGTGCAGTTGCCCTGACCTTTAATCTTGTATTCTATATTTAGAACATTAGCAGCGTTTATGGAACAAAAAAAGGTGTGTCATTTGTCGGTTTCTGTCGGCTTGAACAATGTGGGCCTGTATTGGCAGGTGTTGGTTTCTGTTGCTTTGAACTTTTAGCAGAGTTTTTGTGTGTGTTTTTTTTTGTCGGTTTGAACGCGAAAGGGTTAAAATATCACAAAAAGCTTCAAAAACTTAATTATCACAAATATAGAATATTATACCCGATCTTCCAAGAAAATTGATAAGAGAAATTATTTACTTGATGCAGTAAAAACATGCTTTTACCATTCACTTGTTCCTTTATTGAGAGAAGTGGTTGAGAAACAAACGTAGCGGTTTTGAGTCGATAAACGAGAAGGATGCTAGACCCAGCCGGATTGATTACTGGTATATTTGAAGTATTACTGTTAGATGAAGTTTTAAGCTACTTTTACATAATATCAATGAGTGTCCACTTAATAAATATGACCTATTTTTATTTTTATTTTTAGAGATTTTAGACTTTGTCACTTTGTGCCCGATACTATTGACATGAACTTCTGGTCCCCTGTTGTGGTGTAACAATTTTCTGTTTCTTTTATTTTTTTTAAGGGAAAGTTATGTGCCAAAGCAAAATTTCATATCTATATAATATATTGTCAACACCTAGAAGTGAGTAAAAGTGAATTTTCAGTTTTTCTAGCTTACCCGCCTTTGCCAGAACTAGCCCAATGAGCACCTACTCAGGCTTTGCCCTATGAAAGGCACATTTCTTTGCTCAGCAACTTACCTCATCTATATCAGAATCAACAATGGAGCTGTTGCGGAGATTCCCAGCCATCATGGGCATTGAGATGGGCACAGAGGTCGACATCTGGATGCGGTTGTGTTGCGGGTCATGCATGTTGTCCGCTCCCGGAATATCTTTCCCTCGAGAGCGACTCCGACTTTGAGGATGGTTGGAGTTGTTGCGATCCTGCTCGTGTTTTAAACGATTATTCAACGTTGAAGATGGTTGTCCTTTTCATGGGAATAGACAATTACAAATTCATTACAGAGCATACAAGCACAAATGTTTGAAAAATATCATCTATCACATACAAGCTGAAGAAACCTGTTCCATAGAAGGATTAAAAAGGAAGAATTGACAGGGGATGCTATTTATGATTTATTGTTTGAAAAGCTATATTTACTACAAGTGAATGTTAGTTAAGTAGTTCCTAAAGTTACTTAGATCCAGGTTGTCAGTTGGAAACTCAATTTACGCCCAAAACATATAGAAAACAGCCAGCAAAAAAGCTAGTTGCTTTTTGTGCTACTTACACAAATGAATTCAACAAGGCAGACATTACATATTAATACCCTCTGTGTTGAATGACATCTCTGAACTGCAGACCGAATCATGAAACGAAAAACTTTGGTTGTCACTGGGTTCACTAGAATCCAAAACAATAATTTCTAACCAACTCGAAATACATTTCTGCCACATATCACGAAGCAAATATTAAATGCCACCTATAATTTGTAAGAATACAATGATTGAACTCAAGAGATAAAAAATGTCCCTTCCTTCAATGTGTGTGAATAATAAAGAAAGAAAAAAAAAGAAACAGAAAAAGTATTGTGGCAATAAGTATCCTGATAGCGTGCTCACCAGATCTAGTTTGCGGTGGTGTGTTGTCATTTTCCTCATCTAATTCCTGTTCAAGCTCATCCATGGTGAAGACATCTGAAACAAACATGAGAGACATGTGGTGGTGAATGATCAATTTCTTATACGCGTGTTACAGCCTTGCAGGTCGGTCTTGAATGACCAAAGGCTAAGGAAGTTAACCCTGACAGAAAAGAACAAGGCCTGGTAGGGGGCCTCAAGGTGGCAGCCCTACCATCTCCCTAGGGTACAGTGGGCTAATCCCCTGCTTATCCAAAACTTAACTGATGCGAGAAATAAATATAATATACCCGGCTTGACCTTTCAACGACGAAAATGGAATAGAAAACGCAGGACCAAATAATACTTTAATCTTCTCAGGAGTGGATATCAAAGATAGAGCTAGAGCAGGAATAGGTCTCCTAGTGCATAAAAGGCATGAAAAGTTACTATAAAGCTGGAAATTTATAAGCCCACGGCTATTAGAGGTAAATATTAAATTATTAATAGCTTATGGACCAAACGAAGACGCCACTAAAGAAAAAAAGATACCGTCGAAAATGATTTACAAATAGCTGCAGAGAATCTTCAACCCAAACAGGAACTAATGCTTTTAGGAGATTTAAACAGTAGAGTAGGAAACAATATAAAAACATCAAGAGGAATAACAGGTAAAGAAGGAGAGACAACAACTTCTCCAAATGGAGAGGGACTAATAGATTTTTGCCTACAAAATAACATGAAAATAGCCAACACCTTTTTTTCCTCATAAAGATATCCACAAATATACAGGAGTAAATAAAAACAGGTGTGAAAAGCTAATGATAGATAGCAGCTCCTTTTTACAGTACATTGGATGCAAGCGTAAACAAAGGAGCAGAAATATTTAGTGATCATCACCCAGTGATTGCCAAAATCAGATTACTAACTGAAGAAAACAAACAGAAAAGGAAAGAGAAGAAAGCTACTAAACTCAAAATAGAGGAACTAAATAAACCAATAGTAAAAGAGATATACCAATCTTAGATAAAAAGATTTATCAGTGAAAGGCAGATGGATCTGAATGATAGCACAATAGAAGAAAAGTGGCAAATATATAAAGAAACACTCCTCAGTTGTACTGAAGAGGTCTGTGGTGGGAAACAAATTAAAGGAGATAGGAAAAGAATAAGATGGTGGAATGAGAAGGCCAAGACTAAGATCAAAGAAAAGAAGGATGCCTGGAAGAAATACTTGCAAACAAAGAGACCAGAGGATAGAAAAGATTACGTGAATAAAAGAACTATCACCAAAGAGGAAGTGAGGAAAGCAAGACAGGAACAATGGGAAGAGTTTGGACAAAGACTTCAAGAAAGCTATCAAGGAAATCAAAAGCTGTTCTGGAGGACAATGAAGAGCATGAGAAAGACCAAAGCATGCCCAATACGACAAATTAAGAGAATGCCAAAGGAGAAATAATGAAAGAAGACAGCCAAATCATGGAAGCATGGAGAAAGTGTTTTCAACAATTACATAATCCCTCCAGAATATATGAAACAAGGAGTAAAGATCAATTAGTAAGAGTAACAAGTAATCCAGAGGAGACAGCTCAAGATGGAAGAAATCCAAACAGCCATAAGAAAAGCGAAATTAAGAAAAGCCCCTGGAGCAGATCAAGTTTATCCAGAAATGATTAAAAACCAAGGGAGAGAGGCAGACAAACTACTACATGCAATATGCCAACAAGCATGGAAGTCCAAACAGGTGCCAGACGACTGGAAAAAGGGAACAGTAGTACCAATACATGAGAAAGGATCAACTATGGAATGCTCAAACTATAGAGGGATATCACTACTTAGCATACCAGGAAAAGTGTATACCAGGATACTGGAAATGAGACTAAGGAAAAGAGTAGAGGATCAGATTGAAGAACATCAGAGGGGATTTAGACCAGGAAGAAGTGTGCAAGACCACATATTTACAATTAGACAAATAATAGAAAAATTCCTTGAGAGAAATATTGACATGCACCTGTGTTTTATAGATCTAAATAAAGGCATTTGGCACTGTGAGGAGGGACGAACTATGGCACTCTGATAAAAGAACACAATGTAGAGCAAAAAATTTAATAGAAGCCATTAAAAGCTTTTACAATAAACCAACATGTGCAGTGATATTAGCTGGAAACATATCTGCAGAATTTGATGTAGATACAGGGGTTGTATCCTAAGTCCTCTTTTGTTTATCACATTTATGGATTCAGTCGCAAAGGCATACTCAAAAATGAAGAAAATGAATGTAGGTATGAGGAAACTCAAACCAGTAAATGTATCAATGCTTTCATTTGCCGATGATTTAGTTCTGTTTGGAAAATCAGAAAGTGACCTTCAGTCGAATATCAACATTATGAACAATGAACTAAATAAAAGAGGAATGAGAGTAAATGCAAAGAAAACCAAAACAATGCTAGTAACTAGGGAAGCTAAAACACAAAATCTTAAATTGGGCAGTGAGAATTTAGAACAAGTTCACAGCTACAATTACCTAGGAGTAATGATTAACTCTGAAGGAAAACTAAGAGAAGAAATCAGCCAGAGAATCCAAAAGGCAAGTGCAATATATAACCATCTAGGAAAGGCATTTGTAGGTAAACAAGAATTGTCAACAAAAACCAAAATGGCAGTATACATCACAGTTTATTGTCCTACCCTCCTAGGTGGCTGAAATGAAATATCTAAGAAGAGTAGTAGGGAATACTAAGAGAGACAAAATCAGAAACACAAAAATGAAAGATCTAACCAAAGCAAATGACATAAAAACTAAGATAGGAAGAAATCAATTGAGATGGTTTGGGCATGTAAACAGAATGAATGACAATAGTGTGACAGAATGGCCAGTGTAACACAAGATGATGAAGTACATGAGTACAGTTGGTAGATCTGATCTAGACTGACCTAGAATCTCTTTATTCAGCCTTTATATACTTATCTAAGGATAAGGCGAATTAAGTCTAATAATACACATACATATAAGATGACAACAGTTACATCACTTTTACAATATACATTATCACTCTATTACATCTCTTCCCACCTGGGATTGATTGTTCCTAAATCATCCAAGTTAACAAATTGATAAATTAATTTATACGAAACAGATTTAGTTTATAAAAACATTGTAAGCATATTTAACAAACATGATAAGGATGGATAAATTCACATTCACAAATTGTTCAGAGCTTGTAGTCCTTCAAACACTTTTCAGGGCTTGTGTGTTCAATGTTCCTCATGGGAGTGTCCGTAAGATATAACTGATGTAACTAGACACTAATACTAAGTCAACAAGCAATATTATATCTAAGTGAGGTATGAAGTGACATTTGTGATACAACATAGGTAGACGAACATATAAACAATGTGAACAGATATTCTGAGACATCTGAAGTGTCCTATCTTCAGCACGATCTAAACTTCTCCTGACTTTCGTGTATTATCAAAATGAAAAGAATGGAAAAACTTAAAGGGAAGGATTTAATCATGAGCATTATTATGGCTCATATCACAACCTAACTGGTAGAGAAATGAAACGACTATTCTTGCATGACACAATCCGTGTCTAGAACACATAACGGTGAGACCTTAGGGTCAAAGGAATAAAAGACGACAAGGCATAACGAGCTTTAGCCTTGTTGATTGGTTGGGGCATTGACATCATCTTCTGGATGCCCATGGGAGAAACGATACGACTTGGAACGTTGACGGTGCTCGATTTTCGTCGATATGTCCTGTTCAGTTCATTGTGAAGTCTTTGAACCTTTGTGGAAGCTTTCTCGTTCTTCTCGATCTTGAAGGAACTGGAATCGTGGTGGGTTGTTCTCCGGCGATGGCTTCTGTGGTTTCATTCGATTCATCAACCTGTGTTTCGTCTGCTTCTGCTTCTGTTTGTTCCTCTGCTTCCTCTTTCTTTGGGGTAGGGGGTCTTGGAGCGTTTTTGAAGAAGCTACTGTTTCTTGTAATTGTTTTGTTATTTCTTTGAGCTGTGATCATTGATCCTTTTTTTCCTTGAACTACATATGGGATTGGTTCGTAAGGAGTTGATGGTCTTAAATTTGTTGTATCTTTGACCAAGACATTGTCACCGATTTGTATGGTTGACGGTTTGACATAGTTCTTATTATCATCATAGCGTTTCATGTTTTCCTTTGCTATGTTATCATTTTGTCTTATGACTTCATTCATTGTGGTACCAATGGGTGATGGAGGTTCTGGTAACTTTGTTCTGAGGTTGCGACCAAACAAAACCTGGGCTGGCGCTAGACCAGTTGAAGAGTGAGGTGTGGTCCTGTAGGCCAGTAAGAACTTGAATATTTCTTTTTCCAGTTTTTGTGTTCTGCAAGTGCGGCCTTGATTGCTTTCTTGATGGTTCTCATGAACCTTTCCGTCTCCGCATTGGCTTGAGGCCATAAAGGAGTGATCTTCCTGTGCTTTATACCCATGTTTAGTGTGTATAGTTTGAGCTCGTGGCTGTTGAACGGTGGACCATTATCTGTTTTTAATTGATCTGGTATACCAAATTCGGCGAAGATTTTATCTAGCTTTGGGATGACAGCTCTAGAGGAGGTGCTTTCTAAAATGTCGACAATGGCGTATCTGAAGTATTCGTCGGTTACGACGAGCAGGTATTTTCCATTTGGTAAGTGTCCAAAATCGGCACTTACTTCAGACCATGGCTTACTGGGCAGTGGGGACATTTGAAGAGGTTCTTTTGTGGTTGTTGGTGTTGCAACTTGACACGCTAGACAGTCTTTTACTGTCCTCTCCACAGCAGTACTCATACCGTAGAACCAAACTTTCTCATGTAGTAAAGCTAGTATCTTAGTTTTGCCTTGATGTCCACTATGTGCGATTTGAACGGCCTGGTCTTGCAGTGATGTCGGTAGTATGATTTGCCTATACTTCAGAAGGAGTCTGTCTGCCGTGATTGTTAATTCATTGGCGCATTGCTTCAGGGTTTCAAAGCTTCTTGTTTCTCCAGGAGGGATTCTCAAACTTTGTTCGTGCCAGTTGCCTGATTCTAACGCCTGTATGACTGCTTGTAGGGTTGGGTCCTTGGACGTTTCTAACTGGACTTGTTCTATGGTCATCGCTTTGGGGATGCTGTTGATTGCTAGGTATTGCACATATTCTTCTGCAATCTTTTGTGTTCGGGAGCTTTGTTTGCTTTCTTTGCTGGGGTGCCTACTCATGTAGTCGGCTGGGTTGTCCATGCCAGGTTTGAAGACAATCTTCATGTTGTATGCTTGCGTCCGCATGACCCATCTTTCAATCCTGGCTGGCAGCTGTATTTTTGGGTTTCCAAACAGTGAGATTAGGGTTTGTGATCCGTATATACTGTGAACGTTGGTGACCCGAACAAGTAAACATGAAGGTGTTCGCATGCCCACGCGATGGCTAGTGCTTCACTTTCCGTTTGAGAGTATCGTTGCTCAGTGTCAGTCAGGGCTCTACTCGCAAACTGGACAACCTGTGGAAGTTGATCTGTTCCAACTTGCATGAGGATTGCTGATACTCATACCGGGCTTGCATCCACATAGATTTGTGTTGTTTTCTTTGGATCAAAATATGATAGGCTGACTGTCTCTTGTAGTTTCAATTTCAGAGCTTCGACAATTTCATCATGCCTTTTTGTCCATTGAAATTTGGTACTATTCTGCGTGAGTTTCCTGAGTTCATGCGTGAGGGTTGCATAACCAGGAATAAATCGTGCCCCGCAAAAGTTTAACATTCCCAACAGACTTCTCACTTCACTGGCATTGGCAGGGTTTGGCATCTCGCTGATTTCTTTCAGCTTGCTTGGGCATGGCTTCATACCTTCGGCAGAAAAGATATGTCCAAGAAACTCAATTGTGGATCTCATAAACTGACATTTGCCTTTGTTCAGAGTTAGATTCTTGTCGCAAAGTCTTTCTAATACTCCTTTTAAGTGTTTGTCATGGCTTTGCTGATCCGTTCCAAATACTAGGATGTCATCACTGACATTTATGACGCCAGGTAATCCATTTAGGGACTGACGAATTGCTTCTTGGAATACTTCAGCAGTGCTATTGACTCCAAAGTTCAGTCTTTTGAAGCGGTATAGGCCTTTGTGAGTGGCAAATGTTGTTATGTAGCGTGACTCTTCGTCTAGTTCCAGCTGATTGTAGCCTTGATTGAGGTCTAACTTGCTGAAGAGCTTTGCTCCAGACAGCAGCGTAGTAAGTTCATCCAGAGTTGGCATGTTGTGTCACTCTCTTTTAATGGCTGTGTTTGGGGCTTTCATGTCGACACACACTCTGATTTTGTTCTGGCTCTTGGGCTTAGGTACGATTACCAAAGGACTGACCCATGGTGTTGGTCCCATTGCTTTCTCTATGACACCTAATTCTATTTCTTTCTCAAGGTGCTCTTGAGTTGCTTTCGTATGTGGAAGGGTATTCTTCGATAACGTTGAGCTACTGGTTGAACTTCCTTGTCAATGTGTAGGTGTACTTTGTAGTCCTTAAGCTTTCCTAGGCCTGTGTAAACTTCCTGATACTGATGTAATATCAGTACCTATTTTGTTGATGGTCGTCAGGAGATGTAAGTCTTGACTTGTTTCCCAACCAAGGATGGGGAGATCTGTTGTGTCTACAACGAGAAAATTCACACACTTCCTGAGGCCATTGTAATTGATATCGGTTTGCAAATTTCCTAGCACTTTCAAAGGTCGTTCGGATGAGAATGGAAAAACTCTTGTGTTACATGCATCAAGACGTGGCCTAGGTTTGAGTTTTTGATACTCTTGATTTGGCAGGATATTGATGCTGGCTCCAGAATCAGCTAGGGCTTCTACCTTTTGTCCTTGAATGTAGACAGGGAAGATAGGCATTTCTTTTCTTCGAGGTCGTGACGCATAGACATAGTCGTCTGATGATTCGCTGTCAGATACATTTTTCTGTACATTCCGCACAGTATAGTTTCTCCTTGTCTTCATGGGAAAAGGCTTTCTCGTCTTTGATTTACAGACAGTTGAGAAGTGGTTTAGCTTTCCACAGATATTACATGGCCCAGCGTGAGGCCAGTCTCTCCTGCAGTTTCGACATTTCTGTCCTCGGTCTTGGGGTTTTGAGCACTCTTTCCTGTGTGTGTTTGATTGCTTGGGCCTGTGCTGATGTTTCGTGCTTAGCCTGTCACATGTTTTGACTTCATGTTCGATTTGCTTGACGTGTTTACTTGTCAACTGTATAGTTCTTGCGACTTGTAGCAGATCATGCAGTGTGAGGTTTGGGTTGCTAAGTCCCTTTTCACGAATCCTCGATGACTTGCATCCAGCTATCAATTGTGATTTGATCTCCTCTTCTGCGTTTGAAAAGTCACATGTTTGCGCAAGTTTTGACAGCTCATTGTAGAAGTCTGCTATGTCATCTGTCTGTTGCCTCGTTTGATGGAATGTGTACCTTTGGATTTCTTTGTTCACCTTTGGGTTGAAGTGCTGTGTTATGGCTTTGACTAGTGCATTAAAGTATGACCCATCATCTGCTGGGGTAACTTGGGTCATGGGAATGTTGTCTACAATATCATTTAGGTCATTCCCAGCATATGTTAAAAGAAGCGCTTTTTTTTCTCTTGTCGTCGGTGATGTTATATGCGACAATAAATAGGTTGTTTTGTAGTCTGGAGACCCATTTAGACCACCTTGATGCGACAACATCGGATCTTGTGTCGAACGGTTCGTAGCTCGGCAGTTGAGCGAATGCCATTATAAACAGGTATAGATTCTACTGATATAATTATAATGGAATAGATAGCATGGATCTATGATAATAATCTGAATCTTGATGGATGGTAGTAGTATATTATAGATGCCTTGGATCTATAAAGCAATATTGGTTAGCAATCTAGATCTTCTGCATCATGATGTAGATAGCTTGGATCTACAAAGAAATCTAGATCTGCATGGTCTTAGATATGAAATAAAAGATACCACATGTGTTTGTGAGTCTAGACCTTATGTGGATGGTTGAATGGAGCTGAGATTGATGTGGATTGCTCAGTCCTCTTTTACCTCGTCACCAATGTTACAGAATGGCCAGTGTAACACAAGATGATGAAGTACATGAGTACAGTTGGTAGATCTGATCTAGACTGACCTAGAATCTCTTTATTCAGCCTTTATATACTTAAATAGAATAGCTAAATCAGTATGCAGAGCTAAAGTCCAAGGTAAAAGACCAAAAGGCAGACTTCGGAGAAAGCGGGAAGAAGATTTAAAAGAGGCATTGAAGAAAAGAGATTTAACATTTTTGGAAGGAAACAGAAAATGCCAGGACAGGGCATCCTGGAGAAAGATCATCTCGGGCATCTGAACCCATACACCGAAAGGTAGAATGGGAACTGATAAAGAAAGAAAGAAAGTGTCACAGCCTACAAGGTAACACTTTTGGTATCTGTCTCAGTCTTGATTCAATTTCTAAGATAATATACATATTCCTTAAACTTAAAGTTCCAGTCTGCCTCCTAATCAACGTTACGTTGAGTAAGTGGCAGTTTGATTTGATTTGATTTACCCATATCCACAACTAAGGTGATCTGTATTTTTTTGGTAGGATTTTTTTCATTTTGCCCGTACTGTCCTGTAAACAGCCACGGCATCTTTAACGTGTACAGACTGTTGTGAACTGCACACAGGACCTCCTTTTTATCGTCCGTCTCCGATGGGACTAGGTGTCGATCGATCTACCTGAACCAGGGGATAGATTTTCCTCGAAAAAACTAGATAATTTTCACAATCATTGATGGAGCTCGAACCCACTACCTTTCGTTGAGAGGCCGACACCTTGCATGAAAATGATTTATGTTAAGGTATAGTGATAAAGTATTATACTAGGTCACACAATAGCTTCTAAAAATTAAAAATGAATGAAGTCATAATTATTCTTCATAATATTCAAATACAATATACATATTGATATGTATACTTTATTTGTGGTTGAGTTGCCGGAATGGGATCATGAGGTTTTGTGTTCAAATCCTAGCAATGCTAGGCCTGACATTGTGCTCCTTGGGAAAAGACACTAAACACAGATTTTTCCCACTCAAAGCACATGCAAATTGGTACCAGCAAGGTTGGAAGTGAGAACCTGTGTCATGTCATGTCGAAGAGGTGATCACCTGTTCCACAATCAGGGTGTCCAGCACAAAGTCAAGTGAAAATTTCCTACCTCAACACAAAAAATCCTACCTAGGAAATGAAATACTCCCCCGATGCTCGAAACGGAGAACAGCGTAAATTTTTCCAATTTCAATGTATTATTATAAATTGTTAATTAAAATCATAAAAGAATGACTTTCTAGTGCATCTCAATGAAATGAAAAGTGATCACACATTTCTTTAATGTTTCACTTTGGATTAATAATATTTCACTTAATTTCAGCATTTCCCCACATATTTCTGAAAAAAAATAATTCTGATAGCTGATAGATCTAGTAGTGATAGATCTACCCTTATCATTTCACAAAACATGCAAACAGTGCAAACATGTTTTTAAAATTTCAAAAAATAATCTCCTTTCCAAAAAATAAATCAAATCCAAGAGTGACAATATCCATAGCCTAAACACATGCACAAATACTTACTCAGTCTACCAAGGAGAAAATGAGGTTTGGAAGTCTTTTTCTATAACTTGATTGAACTCTGCCAATTATAAATCTTCCTCTGTTCTACTTTTTAACCACCCCCCACCCCCACCAGTCTCTCTCTTTCTTTCTCAGGATCAAAAACTTAAAACTAGATCTAGTTTTTAATTAACTGCAACGTAAAACATCTACCCACCTCTTCCCCTAGTAAAAATCTCCATTATATGGCAACCACCCCACTCCCTCTTTCTTTCTTCTTCAATTAAACTGGAATCTAAGTCTAGATCTGAATCTAGTATTACTGTAGTACATGACTGCCTTCTTCCCGGTTCTACCCTTTCCCACCCATGTCTACACTGTAATAGAAGACATTCGTTATTTCTCTTTCTCTTCCGATACCGTATGTCAAACTCAGTCGCCTCTTATTTTGCAATCATATGTTTTCACATCGACTTTCTTCACGCACTCCCCTTCCCCACCTTTATTCTGCTATCAGGCCGTGCGTGCATGATATCCATGCGATCATCCAACCTCCTCTATTCTTACTAAATACTTGCATTTGCCTTTCGGACATCCGTAAACTCCCGAATCTCCATATACACTATCTCTCTAATACTAATACACGCCTGCGCGATTGATCAAATTAAACACGCACAAACATTCTGTCTAGCCTTCTTACACACACACGTGCGCTATCGGACTTAAAATATGCACATTGCCCTCTGTCTCTCTCCTTTTGACACAAACAATACAACAACATGCGCGATCAGCTTTTTAACACACACGGCATTCTTAATCTCTCCAGAGTAAAATTTAAATTGAAGAAAGGAGGCTGGGCCGTAGATGAGCAGTTCATGGTATTGTATAGGCGCTAAAACTAAAGAAAGTATTGAAAGCTTTGTGTCGAAATCCGATACTAATTCCCGGGCAAACTTTACAATTTTAAAGAAGGTATCGGAATCGTATAATTTCAACATGAAAGAATCGCCAAACAGCAAAGCTTGCATGACCGGAAATGGATGACAAAATGATTATTCATCATCAACAAACTTATTGGCATTTTCCTATTTCGCGGTGCCAATAATTGTTCATGTCTACTTCAATTTCCCTGATTTTCCCTCAGGTTTGTCCTCCATTCATCATTTCCCCTGGTATTTTCTTGACCGGGAAACATTTTTTCGTTTTCAAGGATTTCCCTGATGCATGGAAACCCTGATTTTACTACCTGAGCTCCATTTCCTACTTGTTTTCCTACCCAAGACATCAATTTCCGACCATTTCAGACCTGAGTATGAAAAATCTGACATATTTCTGACCTTGCTGGACACCCTGACAATGCCCTATAAAAACGTAAGAGGTTGTTAGAGGCTGAAGGAACCTTACTTACTGTGGTCTCCACCAAAATGCACGATCCATGGGTGACAAAAACAATGTGTATTTACATTGTCAATATTGTTTGGAAACTCATGTAAATTTTCTTTCTTTTTTTTGTTGCTGTTTGTTATCGCTTGGGGTTTGTTATTTGTTGGTTTGAGGACAAGAACCAATAGGCCTTCTCATAGATCTGTCACATTATTCTCTCGCTCAAGACTTCAATAAGGGTGGTGATGGTGAAGACATTCCGAAACAATGTTTTTTTTTTTATTGGTTGACACGCTTGTATGATCTCCGTGAGTAAAAGCGACACAAGAACTTTCTCAGATTTTCTCACCGTGAACAAAGAGAGAAAGATGGTCTGTGAAACAGACCTATCCAGTGATAAAGGGAAGGTGAGGGCCAAGGAGACCAGAGCCAAGACTAGTTGAGAGTAGTTGGTTAGGATCTAAATGGCACACACAAACACACCTGGGTGACAGATTGTGTCACTGGAACAGGCGAGAAGGGGGTTAAGTTTATTATTCACAGGTTTGTTTGCTTAATTGAAATTTTACCCTGTCTACCATATGCAGTGATCTAAGGGTGAATTAAGAGGAAACAGCAAGATGAAAGAGAAGTGAAAGTAAAAATTGAAAGGAAAGAAATAAAACCTACCAGCAGTATCTGCCAACCACCCACTTTTTCATAGGAATTGACTCTTTAAAAGTAACAAATTGAAGACAGACTTACAAATATCTGTTGCATTTTGGTGAAGTCAAGCCAGCCATTGTTGCATTTTGAGGGTAATTTGTAAAAATCGGTTATATGAAAAAAAAACATGCAGTATGACCTAATTGTGCATTTTGGCGGAAACTACTGTACATGTATACAACGAAACATACCATATGGCAATATTTCTTAGCATATTGGAAGGCGAGCTACAAATCAGCAATAGGTATTGTTTGCTGATCTCAGGTGAATGCGTTTAACATTACTCAAGAAAGACATGGGGTAAAGAGAGAGACAGCCTTGAACACCAATCTGTCTCTTCCTCCATGTGCACTGATGGGGATAAATACATGCGCATTTCCTACTGCTAACACATCTTTCATATCCAATTACAACCATAACAAAATTACACCAATGACAGCAAAAAGTAAAACATGAGACAGAAAAAAAGTTTTCATTAACTTGGAAATCAACATCCTGAAGAGATTATAAAGACAAAGAACAGAAAAGTACCCCTACCATCTGGACTTAAATCTCGACTGTCTCTGCTTCTCCGGTTATCTGACATAGAAGAGCTTGAGTGACGGCTGTTTCTTTTCTCCTGGTACGTGTCAGTGCTTTTGCTTTGAGATAGTGGAGCTGGAAACCAAGGACAAGATTTGGTCATTTACATGAATGAGATGAATTTATACACCTACATTGATAAAATAATTTATGACTTTATTTCATTGCAATTAACCCTGTCAACCTACGCAGCCATCTCAAGGTGAATTCAGAGGATATAGCAAGATGATGATCAACACTTGCCAGAGTTAAAGGTAAGAAGTAGGACCTACCAGTAGCATCCATAAAAAGAAATATTTGTTAAACACCAATGTAAAGCGAAAATTGGACTAAGATAAATGCTCAATGAAGTTAATAAAAAATCCAATGATGATGTATATCTTCAGGTACATTAAAAACACGCAGTTCTTCTAAGTTTTCATACTCATTAAATTAACAAGATCCTGTGTAATGAAATTGCATTCGGTCACTAAAGAATAATCGGACAAAGATAAAAAAACAACCCAACTATCTATAAGAATTTTAAAGTCAAATGATATCTTTATACAAGAAGCTAGTCTCATTTTCCCTGTTAATTATGCTTATTCAACCCCTTGTCAGCAAGTCCCATATATTTGCATCCTGCTTCTGCGCTAATGGTGGATCCCATATATTTGAGGCCCTCTCCTCCTCTGGCAAGATAGAGCAATAGCGATGGGTCCCGTATAACTGCGCTGGTGATTCACGGAGGGTTTTTGGGAATGCCTCTATTGGTACGTTTAATCTAGAATAATCCACTTTGTTTGTGTCACTTCCATTATACAACGGCTAACCAATGAAATGTGAGCCTTTTGAATCAAGTTACGAGGTAAAAGATTGAAAAGAAAAAGAATAACGAGCATGATGCGAAACTCAATTCTGATGAGCAATTGATAGAAGGCAAAATTTACACTTTCAGCTATGTTGTAGGTATCTCTCACAACCGAAAATGTATATAGATATGTTCCAAGTCTGTCAGAAAATAACAAATCAAAATTGATATTCTTGTAAATCAGGACTGGTAGACTTTTAGAGTAACTACAGGAATTTTGGTTAGTTTCTGGTCACAATCGACGGGTTTTGCCACAACATGAGAAATCCCAATACCGATATTTTCAGGTTTCTACTATACCCAAAATTAAAACAAACAAAACACATTCCAAATCCGCCCTCACCAAACGAACTAAGCAAACACAAATCCCAACACACTTACAGTGAAAGTGACCACTATTTCTGTCACCAGGAGCCAATTGATTTTTTGAACTTTCTGAATACTTGAACAGTAAGCTAAGTGAGCAGAAAGAAAAACATTATAAATATCAAATTAAAGGCAAAATAAAACTAAGTGTTACTTCCATGCTTACTCTTCTGTTAAAGGATTGTCTCCAAATCAATTCATCCCCCTTAAAAAAACTATTATACTAATTGGTGACAACCACTCAATCTTCCAAATCTTTTTGTTTTCTTACACACTGCTTCTTCAAAAGTATCTCTTAGCATTCACATGTCAAATCTCACAACATCATGACTGACAAATGTCTTTCAACTTTCAAGAACTAATTTAAACTTACTGGACAAGTTTAGCCTTTTCCTGCTGCCCTTTCTCTGTTACTATGGCAAAGGCAGCTCTCTGGTCATCATCGTATTTTCTGAAACAAAAATTATATGAATAGAATTACTATCCGTAAGAAAGAAGAAAAGAAGAACACTTTGTTATCTCTCTATATAATTAAATACACTCAACATGAGTAATAATATTTTAAAAGCCAATAACTAGACCATAGAGTTCAATTCAGATTAAAATTGCTTCACACTTTCATGGCCACCTTAATTGCATTGCATTTACTACTGAGAACCAGCTGATTTTACCAAATTAAAAGAAATCCAAGTGATCATAAACAAAAACTTGACACATTAATAAATATTATTCAAAGTGACCTAAAAAAACAGCTGTTTTGCTTTTAATGCAGTTCCTTACAATGAGCATGCCTAATCCTATCAGAGCATTGATTTCAATATTGTCTTCTGATTTACACTATTCCTTCTATCTTGACCATGGTCTGCTCTGTTTTTTTATACCATAGCGCTTTACTTTTGTAACGGACCAACGCAACGCTACAGTCTCATTTTCACTATCACTTACTGTGCAGTGATAAATTGATATGGGGTGATACAAATTTATTTCAATTCATTGTTAGCAGCCTTTAAAACAACAAAATCTTCCACAACAAAGGTTCAGTGTGTGTACAAAAGGATTGTGGGAGGAAGGACAAACTTTACAATGATAACACAAACAAAACTTAATGTCATAACTTACTTTATCCTCAGTTCCATTACGTCTTCCTCCTTCTTCAGATAGGCCATTAAGGATGGATTGCAACTCTCCTAATTGTTTTTGTAACGCTTTCATAGGACTGACCTTGGCTCTCTGTCACAGGACAACAATTTTTTAAAACATCAAAACTAGATTTTTATATCTTTATTTAGGAACTATTAAATAAAACATGATTAAAAACAAACCTTGATGTGCTAGCATCATTAACTTGAAGACAACTGGTGACGAACTATTGGTCACAAACAACAAAAACGATGTGTGTATACAACTTTGACAAAATTTTCTAAATTGCTTCAAACCTAGTCTACATCAACACTGACATAAGACAGAATCACTACAAGTTAGAAGCTTTTTTTTAAATATAAAAAACCCCCAAAAAAAACA
This sequence comes from Doris montereyensis, assembly GCA_037039925.1. Taxonomy (NCBI): domain Eukaryota; kingdom Metazoa; phylum Mollusca; class Gastropoda; order Nudibranchia; family Dorididae; genus Doris; species Doris montereyensis. The sequence goes on along the minus strand of JAXRKP010000765.1, from coordinate 10,353 downwards.
TGTACATAGTGGTCTCCTGAAGAGGGGGGGGAGATTTCCCTGCAGCTATATTTGCCGAAAATGGAAAATGGGACAAATCTAAATCTATCATACTAGTGCATAGAGCAGTTCATTTCGTCACAATGATATATATATAAAAAAACAACTCAGTATCGATTCTTTGAACTTACATGAATTTTTTAGAAACGATACAGGCCTATCTTTCAACACAGCTATTATACGATAAAAGCCAAATATTATCTAATGTACGGCAAGTTGGTACTCATTTTGATCGGCACAACAAAGCGTTATCAATTAAAATCTTCTTTGAAGATCTACTATGAATATTGCCTTAGATCAACCAGAAAATATGGAACATATTCCGCGCATTCATTATCAAAAGGCACTATCTCCAAAATGAGTAAAAAGGTGCTGGTGCACTTGAAACAGAGTCAATAAGAAGTAGTTGAGAGCCTCTCAAGGTTTTATGATGTTTCAAAACATTATCCTACTCTTTTCTTAGGTTTATGGGAGAAAAATATATTCAAATAACAGAAAAATAAGATTTTCTCAAATGTTTTTTGTTCATTATTTCCCATCTACTTTTTTATTTCTCAACATATCTTGATGAAATTTGGTATGAATGATGAGTGGGGGAAAACAAAAGAAATGACCAGAAGTTTTTTTTATATGTATAATAATTTTGGAAAAATCAATTTTTTGTACAATATTTCTATGCTATTTTCAAAAATTCATAAAAACAAAACTTACAAAACAAAATCCAATCTGATCAAATTTAGATATTGTATGACATAAGGGGCTTCTAACATAGGCTGTATATCAATTAATAACACATAGATACCCTCGAAGCAAAAGGAGAAACCAAAGAAGACATGGAAGAGAGACCTGCAAAGCAGCTATTTTGAGGAGAAAGATATAGAGGGTTGCCCAAATATGTGTGCTGGGGACTGTCATCAACAACCTATGAACTACTAACTGCTAAAAACGGTCTTAATAAGTACCAGGTGAGTTTTCTCGAGTTTCAGACTGATTAAGCAGAAGGTCAAAAGCGGATGAAAACTCTTCACGTCCTTTCAGTTGGCTTTTATGGTTATTGCACCTTTCTGGAGAAAATTAAGTAAAGAGATATAATATAAGCCTTATAATGTAAAATGTGGAAATAAATATGACTTGAATATGGAATTACAAAGGAAATAAAATGTCTTCATACAATGATCATTAACAGCTAATTTGATCTTAAGCTTATATATAAGGTGAGCAGTATCAAGGTTTCCACAAGTTTTCCTGTCTCTGATGTGTGGAAACTGCAGAAACTTAAAAATTAGTATTATCATTAACTAAATAAAAACATTATAAAATGAAAAATAAAATATAAATAAAGAAAAAAATAAAGTAAAACAGGTTACTGAAAAACAAGTCTACTAACCTCCATTCTTGGACTGACAGCAACAATCTTTGCATCATGATCTACTGCATGAGTCTGAATTGGCACAAGACGCACATATATACGGTCCATGTTCCTGATCGGTAATACGATGCACAAGACACTTGTGACGCTGAAAGACAGAAGAGGAGGCAATGTCATTGATTCAAATTGTTTTGTATCGGTGAGTTTTTGCAACTATAAATATAATGAATCAACATGTGAAGAGAAACACATCAAAAATAAGAAAGAAAAAACATTTCACTGTAATCCATGAGGTAACATAAATCTGTACTTACATAAATATGCTCAGATTATGGCCTGGCATTTGAGAAGCATGAGAAAAAGTACTAAAAGAAAGACAACATACTCTAAGTTACTGTTCAAGGAACAAACTTTTAAAAAAATTAAGCATCTGACAATGGGTGAATTCATGAGGATAAAATCAAAACAAAGTAAAGATTAGTTCAAAATTCCCATCTTTTTCTTTTTTTTTTAGCCTCTCACATGAACATACATATAGATAAATATAAAAATGATTTATAGTCTGTATCCCTGCCCTAGTGCTGGCTCATCGACTACATCATTCTCTCCCAGCAAGCCATTTCATTCAAAGTCCTTCTCAACTCTTGGAGAGCAGAGTACAGTAGCCTGTCAGGCTCTTCATACCAACACTCTAACAAGGTCTTTCTCTACATATAGCTTTGGATGAATAAAGTATTATTCTTATTATAATAGTCTGACTACAAATATGACTTTCATTATGATTGCGTGAAAATGCAAGAAAGTAATTTCAGAAGAAATGCTGATTGCAGCTCTTCATTTTCAGAGCCTTAATTGTTATTGTCTGATTGCCTACGATATACAGAAAGGAGAAATGTGTATGAAATAAAGAATGCCAGCCAAAGAGACCTGTCCTGCAGGCTACAATAGGCAATGTATTACTTCAATATGGATTATGATCAATTCATTCAAATGAAATATTTAAAAAATTGTATAGAAGTGGAAATTACAGTAGACATTGTTTCAATAGAAAAAAACTAGATCTAAATGATTGTAGATCTCTCCGAGTTTCACATAAGTTTGAAAGATCAAAATAAATAATATAAAAAACACAAATTATATCGAAGACAATGAAAAGAAGGCATGTATAGTTGATGCAGTTGTTGAAATTGAAGAAATTTGACTTAAGAAAAAATTCCATAGCCCTTCATAGGCTGTTGAAAAGAATTGCTATCTTAACAATGGGCATAATCAAAAGTGCTGATTTAGAAATGCCAAAACAAGCAGGATATGTTATTATCTAGATATGTGTGGAATACAAGAAACTTTGTAATCATAGAAGGCAACACTTGTACAGATATCTGAATGTAGACAAATAGTGTGCTGCACGCACTTAGGAGCGTTCTAAATCCGCTTACACATTGTAGAAATGATACTCTCACCAAGATTATGAAAACAGATAAATCATTTAACCACCTATACAATAAATATACATGAAGTGATCACAACACAAAAATAAAAAATAACAAAAGATATCGTCCAGACTTAAGCCTAAATAACTGATTCATTCTAACATTCATCATCCTGTGACACATCGTCATAGGAAATAAGGATAGTGCGCGAGGCATTCCTGAATTATTATTGGTTTCATTTTGGCCTATATGTCACTGGCAGAGTCAGGCCAGAAGAGTTTTTTTCTACACTTTTTTTAACACCACTGAAAATAACTTATGAGGCTTAAGTGTTAGCACGCTGACTATATCTTTAAATAATAAGATGGAAAATAGGACTCACAAATTGAAAACCTTGATCCACTAGTTCCCACTGTGTGAGCTTGAGACCCAAAAGGACATTTAGCAATAACATCTGGAAGAAAAACAAAGAATCATGAATATAGTAAAGAAACAAAGCCCTGTTCCCCCTTTAACCATGAAAAACATCAAGAATGAATTCATGTGTGACAAGTGAATCATAACATGAGCGATAAAAATAATTATGTTAACTATACAAGAACAATATCATTTGAGCCTTGAAAAGATGACAATTAAATTTCCGTGAGTCCAGTCAAGATAATAAATATGATACACTTTTCTCCAGAGGCCAAGGGACTTTGTAGTCCAGAAGCCTCTCAACCAAAAGGTCGTGGGTTCAAGCTCCAGGTGGTCGAAAAGTTTTCTTGAGTTTTTACAAGTAACCCCCCCCACCCCAGATAGGTGGATCAACATCTAGTCTAATCGGAAACGGATCATCATGAAAAGGAGGTCCAGTGTCCGCCAGCCTCACTGTGCAAGCCACCGACGCCACCATGGATACAGGAAAGGATTTTTACCTGATCCTTTTACATTGTTACAGGTCTATAAGAATGTTTTTCTTCAGATAACTCTACAAAGTGTTTAAGAGCTCATGATGTATGCTAACTTGATTAAAGGGTTAAATCGTACTGAGAAAACAAAAAGAAATTGAAATAAATATGTTTGTCATGTCAGGCCTCATCTAATGAAGACCATCACCAAAACCAGTGACACCCAATTAAACAGACTAAGCACATAATGAAAGGGAGTTAAAATAATATCAAACTCCTTACCAGGAGGAGGTTTTGCGCTTCCTGATTCTGCGAATATCTGAATGTTAAGGCAATGGCATGAATACACAACCATGATTTGGTTTTGAGCTACAGAATGTGGTAACTCTTTCTAGGGTAAAATGTGACACCTGGAAAGAAGAAAAGAAAGAAAAACGTAAGAAAATGAAGACAAAACGTGAAAAGGAAGTAAGGTAAATGACTAGCAAAGCTTGCAAATGTCTTGTCATTTTGGAGTTTGAGATAAAGCTTTTTGATAAGGATGAGTTTCATTCAATCATTTAATGAATAAGGGTGTTTAATGTATTAAAAAAAAATTTGAAAACAAGGTTGAATATGAACGGACCAAATAGCAAGAGATGACATTCAACTTATTAGAAAGAAATGAAAAAACAAAAAAATTACCATCCATCTCAAATTGAGAGGTGTCATGTAAAATCTTAATTTGAATGGAATATCTGATGTGGTGTAAAAGTTTTGAATGGTAGAAAAAACAATGTCCACATTGAAATATTTAAACAAATTTCTTTACTTATTCACACTTAGATGTGAATGGCTTTAGTATTATTATTTCTGTTTACAACTGAGAAGGAAAATGCTTAAAAGCTTAAAAATACAATCAGACCAAGTTCCTGAGTATCTGATTAATCTGTCCTGCAGCTCATGTTAAATCATTTTCATGCAGTGTGTTTTTCTGCATAGCTTTCCAAAAGGTTCATGCCTACAGCCCACCTAAAGGTCTAGAACATAATATCATCTACTTTACTCTCTGTTGTGCTGATAACAAACAACTTTAATAATTTTAAAACGCATAAATCTCTTTCTTTCTCAGTTCCCATTCTACCTTTCGATGTATGGGACAAATCTCTAATGCTGCTAAATGTAAAAAACTTGCAATCTCATTACTAGGACATCATCAAGCAATCTGAAAATTACAGGAAAAGTTAAACAATTCTGAAACGATAAGTTATTAAATCCAGAAAATAAAAGAAGGAAACACAAAAATAATAAGGTGTATCATTATCAGGCATGTGACTGGTTTGTATCAACCTAGATACGATCGGTTCCCTATAAACACTACAGAACTGATCAAAACATACACCTACTTCTGATTTGCCACCTACTTCAATTCAAGTAATGAGGGATGGAAGACACCTACCGAGACACGTACCGAGGTGTAAGAGGGCAAACTACCACTATGGTACGACTCGCTGTGGTAAGTAATGTGTGATTGAAAAACTATATAATATTATAATAATAATATATATACTTCTATAGCGCCTTTTCTCAAAAGAGCTCAAAGCGCTATAGCATACAATACAACATAAATAAAATAATGGTCATAGAACATTAAAGTCAAAATGTATCATATGATCATCCTAAAATAAAAGATTCAAATGATACAACAATCTTAAAACATACAAGAGTATGACATGATCACGAAACCTAAAAGATACATTGTAAATAATACATTAAGCTAAAAAGATAGATAATGAATTAGTAAAATATTCAATGAATAGAGCATTCTTACAAGAGACACGAGATATATAATGCGCATAGACATAATCAAAAAATTCATTATAAATATAAGCTATCCTAACAAAAACAACAATCATTAAAGGCTTAAAAAGACGCTAGCAGTATATGCCCTCTTAAAAAGGTGGGTTTTAAGAGACTTCCTAAACGATTCAAGGGATATCGAGGTTCCTACAACATTCATCCAGACCATTCCACAGTTGAGGTACACACACAGAAAAAGCTTTCTCACCAAAACGAGTCAATGTAACGGGGTATACAAAGATAGTTACTATTAGACTTCAAGACTCTATATCCCCTTCTGATGACTATAGTCGAATTGTCCACTGGTGGTATTACTGTCAGTCATGGCTAAGATGAAACATGTTCCTTTTACGTGACGTGAGTGGGGACTCGGGAGTCCAGAAGCAAGTTGTTGGCCTCTCAACCCAAAGGTTGTGGATTCAAGCCCAGTGAATGGTTGAAATATTCTTTTTTTATAGCAAAATCTAACCCCTGGTCCAGGTAGGTGGATCGATACCTAGTCCCACTGGAAACGGACAATAAAAAGGAGGTCCTGTATAGATGACAACACTGTGTACGTTATAGATCCCTTGACTCTCTTTACAGGACAGTTCGGGAAAATTTTTAAATACTCCCAAAACCCAAGAGATGTAAACGTGGGTAAATCAATTTTTTTAAAATCGTTGCGTGAAATTTGCATACATATAATGTACGAGCCAGACAGGGCGTGCATTAATCTTATTCAGTTTGGAAAAACCACAGGTCCTAATAACAAATAATAAATATGAATCCTAGAGCATTATGATGAATTTTTTTTTAAAATAAACTGTTCAAACTTTATCTTATTTTTTTAATTTGATTGACCTACATCCACAACAAAGGTGATCTCTGGGGTTTTTATAGAATTTTAAATTTTGCCCAGACTGCCCTGTAAACAACCAAGGGAAAAGTGCACAGAGTATTGTGATCTGCACACAAGACCCCCATTTATTGTCAGTCTCCAGGGGGTGGATTTTACTAAAAGAAAAAATTGAGAAAATATTTCAACCGTTGGGCGGGCCTGACCCACAACCTTAGGGTTGAGAAGCTGACACCTTGCCTCTGGACTACAGAGTCCCCCGATTAAAGCTACCCTAAAATACAAGGATTTTCATTACAATGCAACACTGAAGATTTTTTTCTTTAAAAAGAGGAGGAACGAGACTTTCCCATTCTGTGGATTGACTTGTAAATGGTGATATTCTCTGAATGGTGATAATACTCTTAATTGATCAAATGGACAGAAATATTTCTTATCACTTTTCTACATCTTCATTGTCACCTCCACACCATAGAGCTATGCTTTGACTTATTGAGAACACCATATTATTTGAAATATTAATCACATAGCGTGCGGCGCAAAAGACCATTAAACTATGATCAAACTCAAAAGAAACAGCAAAAGAAAGAAATGTGAAAGAGTGAGAGGAAAGGAGAAAAACCTATCCGTAGCACCAATGTGTGTGTGGATGTATGTGACAGAGAGATAGATAGATAGAGAGAGAGAGAGAAAATATATATATATATATATATATATATATATATATATATATATATATATATATATATATATATATATATATATATAGAGAGAGAGAGAGAGGCCCCTGTTTTTCTTGTCAATTTCCGTGTGCTCTCCCCCCTCTTTCTGTGTGTGTTTTCTTCCATTCTCTCTCTCCCTCCCCCCTTCCTTTCTGTGTGTGTTTTCTTCCATTCTCTTCACCACCCCTCTCTCTCTCTCTCTTCGTGTTTTCTTCCATCCTCTCTCAGAATCGATAATTCGCAAAAAGGCATCTTGCCCATGAATGCGAATATAGTGTTACACTTCACAGTTCATATTCACACATTTTCACGTCCAAGCACACGTTTAAATTGGTCAACAGATAAGCTGTTGATGACTCTATTTGGCAGGGCATTCCACTAGCAGATGGTTCGAGGGAAAAGCTGTGTTTGTAAATGTTGGTCTGGGTATGTGGGTTGATGAATTTTTGCTGGTCATGATTTCTTGTTGAGCGAGTATATTCATTGTTGCGTTGAGAAAAATAAGTTGGGATTTTCACGGTTGATGTGTCTGTGTTTATTGCTTTGTAAATATGTGTGAGGCGAGAGTGTTTTCGTATGGTTTCAGAGAAGACCAGTTAAGTTCCTGTAATGCTTGAGTCACGCATCCTTGTTCTCTTGACCAGCATTTTTTTACAACTCAGCGCTGCCCATCTCTGTACCTTTTCAATTTGGTCAATTTGGTATTGGTGGTGTGGATCCCATGCAGCACTAGCGTATTCTATTCTAGCCGGCCTAACAAGTGCTGTGTATGCCTGAGATTTAATTTGCATGGGGCATTGACGAGGTTTCGGTGGATAAACCCAAGGCATCTATTTGTTTTTGATGTGATTTCATTTATATGATCATCCCATTGGAATTTGTTGTTGAGGCGGACTCCCAGATATGGTATGCTTTGAACGTGTTCCAGATGCTCAGTCTCATGAGGGTATAATCATATATGACTGGCTTTCGTTCATCACATAGCACTTTGATGGATGGAATTTCATATGCCACTCTTCAGTCCATTTTTCAAGGGTTGACAGATCTCTTTGAAGGTTTTCTGCACTGGCTTTGTTTGTTTTATCTCAAAACAACAGGCTGTCATCCGCAAACAGTTTAAGATTTGTATCAGGGGACAGATTTTTCCCAAGATCATTTATGAATATTAAAAAACAGAGAGGTCCAAGGGACTGTGCCCTGGAGGATTCCAGATAGGACATGACAAGGTTTGTTTGATTTTCCTTCTAGGATTACTCTTTGTGTCCTACCACGGAGCCAACTTTCAAACCATTTCAGGAGCTGTTGGTTGTTTGTTTCATTATCAGATATATCGTTGGTGTTACTTATTCCATAATTCTCTAGTTTTTGGAGGAGGCGTTGGTGGGGTACAGTGTCAAAAGCCTTACTAAAATCAAGGATTAGTAGGTCAACCTGTTTTTTGTCATCTATTGATTTAGCTATCGACTCTAGTGTTGTGTTTCACAGGAATGGTGCATAGGGAATCCATATTGGTAGTCTACCAGTACGTTGTTTTCTTCCAGGTGGTTCATTATCGTGTGTGCTATGATATGCTCCAGTACTTTCAAGAAATTGAAGTTAGGGATACTGGACGGTAGTTCGAAGCAATGTCACGTCTTCCTTTTTCATAAACAGGTGTGATGTTTGCTGTTTTCCAGTCTTCTGGCACGAATCCGGTATTGATTGATTGTTGGAATATTGTGCAAAGATATGGCGCGATCTCATTTGCTGTTTCTTTGAGGATTTTAGAGGGGATGTCATCTGGTCCTATTGCCTTATGCGAGTCTAGTTGTTTAAGTTGTTTTATAACCCCTGGTACAGTGATACTATTTTGTTTGATTTCAGAAATTTCGCTACTTTCAATGATTAGTAAGTTTGGGTCCTCCCGGGTGAACACACTTTGATATTGATCGTTAAGAATTTTTGCTTGTTCTTTGGAGTCTGTTGTTTCTGTGCCGTTGAAGGACGCTTATTCCTGATATGTTTTTACGCTTTGATTTCATGTAAGACCAAAATCTTTTGGTTATGCGAGCGTTGCCAGGGTCTGGATTCTCATCGTCAATTTCAAGTAGTTGGTTTATGTATTTGAGGTGTTGTTTCCGTAATTCCTGATGAATTATTGTTCTGATTTTTCGATATTTTTGCCAGTCCTTTGATTTGTTGTGGTATTTTGCAGCATTATATCTCCTCTGCTTCTGTCTTATCAACCGTTTGATCTTTTTAGTTATCCACGGTAAGTGTGCTTTGCCGCTAATTGTTTTCTTGGGTATATGTTTGTTCATGGAATGTGTGACAAGTTCTTTGAATATTGTCCAATTTTCATTTATGGTTTTTGTCTCTGCATTTCTTTCGAATGTTTCGTAGTTATCTCGTAGGTCTTCTTTAATAGCATTGATGTCACCTTTGGGGTACAGGAAAATTGATCGAGGAGGTTTTTTCTTTATTTTCGTTTTCATTTGTACGCTTCATAAAACTGCGCTGTGGTCACTCATACCAGTGACAACACTTGTTTCCACAAGGTCAGGATTTGTTGTCAAGATGATATCAAGTATGTTTTCACCTCTTGTTGGTTCGTGAGTTACTTGCGTCAGGTTGAATTCAGTGACAATTTCAATCATTTTTTCATTTATGTGCCTGCTATATTGGGGATTTGGTCTAACTTCTTGTGCTTCCCATATGATGTCTGGAAGATTAAAATCGCTGCCTAAAAGAATGTTTGGGGTGTGCGTTCCTTGGCTATGGAGCTTCCTTAAAGATTCATGTAGTTGTTCCATCACGTCAACGCCGCTAGATGGTTTCCTATAAAAACAACCCACGTGAAGGTCTCCCTGTGCCATAGATATTTTAGTCCATGTTATTTCACAATCAATGTTGGCACAATTTTCTGTTGAGACTAAATTGTTTTTTACTGCGATCTACACTCCTCCTTCGCCGCGCGTCCTGTCTTTCCGATATGGTGGTGGGTTTAGAAAATTTGAATTAAATATTGCTTTACTATCTATATCGTTACTGAGGTGAGTTTCTGTCGCGAGTATAATATCTGGTGAGTGTGTTTCTATCATTTGTTCCAGATTCAATTGTTTGTCTTGGCTAATAAGACTACGACAGTTCAAATTTATTATAGTGAGATCTTTTGAAAGTTCCTTTTTTGTTTTGTTATCCTTTTTGCCTGACTGGTCAGTGTTGTTGATTTCCGTTGTTGTTTTTG
>JAXRKP010000764.1:217500-222500 GCA_037039925.1 Doris montereyensis | reverse complement strand
GGACTTAGTAGACTGCAGGGTTCGTACCATGCATGTGATTCTTAACACCGTACTTGATTAATAGGCTTTGTAAGTTTGGCTAAAGGACTTGGAGGTAAAATTACATGATAATAGAAGGAAGGATAAACAGCACAAGTACAGAAATACAGCCCTACGGATACGCATATACCTACACAGGCATATATACACTTACTTACAAGAGGCTTAAGGTAATTGGCCATGAGTCAATGGTCAACATCTCCTAAGCCGCATGAGTATACGTAAATCTCATTCACGCTTCCTAGGAAACAAATCCGGCGTCGCTTCCTTGGATCACGTGAAGAAAATCTACTTGGGTTTGAAGGCCAGGATTGCGGTATTGGCTAGGAAATCTCAGGTATAGGGGTAGTTCCAGGGTATTGGGCATTGGAACTGTGACGTAATACTTAGTAATAGGGTCAAGCCCTAGGAAATCTCAGTATAGGTAGTTCCAGGTCAAGCCATCAGATTGATGACGTCAAAGAAAGGTCTGGCAACGCTTTACAAATCAATGAATTGCCGTCAACTTGAGAAGAATGGTGCTGGAGTTATACATTGATTTGTTACCGTGACCCGAAGGACCGGCAGTGGCTTCATAGTTAGGTTATTGGATTTGTATCCTGAGTTCTGGATTCGAATCTCGGTAATGCAAATATGTCCTGTCATGTATTATTTTGGACATAAGTCAACACGGGTTTCCTCCATTCGGCCAAGATGCGAATGGGTATGAGCCTTGGCTGTAGAATCAAGTCGACGACATGCTATTGGATGATGTAGTATGATATGTTTCACTCCTACAATTGGACGCTAGCCATCCACTCTTCGTCAAAGCACTCATATTATGCTTACAATTGGAAGGTAGCCATCTACTCCTGGTGAAAGCACTGGTATTATGCCTACAATTGGAATGCAGCGATCTACACCCCGTGAAAGCACTGATATCATGCTTACAATTGGAAGGTAGCCATCCACCTGGTGAAAGCACTGGTATTATGCCTACAATTGGAATGTAACGATCTACACCCCCGTGGAAAGCACTGATATCATGCTTACAATTGGAAGGTAGCCATCCACTCCTGGTGAAAGCACTGGTATTATGCCTACAATTGGAATGTAGCGATCTACACCCGTGAAAGCACTGATATCATGCTTACAATTGGAAGGTAGCCATCCACTCCTGGTGAAAGCACTGGTATTATGCCTACAATTGGAATGTAGTTGATCTACACCCCGTGAAAGCACTGATATTATGCCTACAATTGGAATGTAAGCCATCCACTCCTGGTGAAAGCACTGATATGCTTACAATTGGAATGTAGCGATCTACACCTCGTGAAAGCACTGATGTTATGCCTACAATTGGAAGGTAGCCATCCACTCCTGGTGAAAGCACTGATATTATGCCTACAATTGGAAGGTAGCCATCCACTCCTGGTGAAAGCACTGATATTATGCCTAGAATTGGAATGTAGCGATAGCATCCACGCCCAGAAAGCGGCCAGAGTGTCAAAGAGTGACGTGGAGCCTGGAGGTCACGTCACTTCTTATCGGGTGTAAGTGCGTGTGTATGTCTGTGTGTTTGGATATACTATCTGCATTTCAACATCAATCTGTCAATCTATCACATGCGTATTAGAAACTAGTATGCTTAAATGAAAGGAAACGGATAGCGTGTGCTAATGGTTGGACCTTTCATGTTTTTTACACCTTTCCTTCTCACCGACAACGTGTACACATTCATTGTACAGGCAGCACAACAAGGGGAGCGTTAGTGATAGGGAAGCTTACCGTTTGTGTTAATTGATCGATAACAGGTATCATTAGGTAAATCGAATGGGTTTTGTTTTTGGGGTTTCTCTCAACATTTCCATTTCCAGTCCAGCAGTTCGATATCATCATACATGCAACTTTTTGCAATACGACTGTGTCATGGGAGGTAAGCCCAAGGACAATAACTACATGCCTGCATATTGTGTGTGTGTGTGTGTGTGTGTGTGTGTGTGTGTGTGTGCGCGCGCACGCGCGCGCAACACAGTGATGGGGTAAACATGATCCCCCAAAAATGTGAAGCATGATTCACAAAAATGTATAAGTACAAACGCACAAAACGTACAAACACTGCCAAACTGATGCCAATGCTCAGAAAGAGACGAAGCTACGACAATTACATGAAATAAATCAACAACAACAATAACAATAATGTTCAGAATTTGTGTCAATGCGATGTCCGCACAACGCTGGAGTTGGTTCCCTACATGGAGTTGATTCCCAATATGGAGTTGATTCCTTACATGAAGTTGGTTCCCTACATGGAGTTGATTCCCAATATGGAGTTGATTCCCAATATGGACTTGATTCCCCACATGGAGTTGATTCCCAATATGGAGTTGATTCCCAATATGGAGTTGATTCCCTATATGGAGTTGATTCCCTACATGGAGTTGATTCCCTACATGGAGTTGATTTCCAATATGGAGTCGATTCCCTATATGGAGTTGATTCCCTACATGGAGTTGGTTCCCTACATGGAGTTGATTCCCTACATGGAGTTGATTCCCTATATGGAGTTGATTCCCTACATGGAGTTGATTCCCTACATGTAGTTGATTCCCTATAGGAAGTTGATTCCCTATATGGAGTTGATTCCCTACATGGAGTTCATTCCCTATATGGAGTTGATTCCCAATATGGAGTTGATTCCCTACATGGAGTTGATTCCCTACATGGAGCTGGTTCCCTACATGGAGTTGATTCCCTACCATGGAGTTGATTCCCAATATGGAGTTGATTCCCTATAGGAAGTTGATTCCCTACATGGAGTTGATTCCCTATATGGTGTTGATTCCTGTAGGAAGTTGATTCCACATGGAATTGATTCCCTACATGGAGTTGATTCCCTATAGGAAGTTGATTCCCTACATGGAGTTGATTCCTACATGGAGTTGATTCCCTATGGAGTTGATTCCTATAGGAAGTTGATTCCCATGGAGTTGATTCCCTACATGGAGTTGATTCCCTACATGGAGTTGATTCCCAATATGGAGTTGATTCCCTACATGGAGTTGATTCCTTACATGGAGTTGATTCCCTATATGGAGTCGATTCCCTACATGGAGTTGATTCCCTACATGGAGTTGACTCCCTACATGGAGTTGGTTCGTTGGTTACATCTACTTAGTTTCAGCATGTTGTGTGTTGCGCCTCATCGGCTACCTGTTTGCGTCGCTCTTACATTTCATATTTTTAATCCTCTTTCGTGGATTGCCTACGTCACCTTTATAGTGCATCCATTTTTATATCAACTTTCAAATGATTTGAAGTATTTATGAATGGTTGCAGATTATATAAAATGCACAACGACAACAAAATTATGTTAGATACAATTTTAAAATACTTAAAAGCTTAATTTTTGAAACTCAGCTTTTAAATTAAGAGACACAAAATGCTCTCATAAAACGTTCGGTCTTAGATTCTTTTTACAAAATTTGAAATGAAGAGCTGCTTTGTCTTTGAAAGAGATTGTATTCCATACAAGAGGGGCAGCATGACTGAAAGACTTTTCAATAAAAGATGATCTTTTAGGTGGTGTGGTGATCAAGAGGAATTTGGTGATCCTAATACTCTATTGGGTTGGTAAATAATGGCCAGCTCTTGTAAATAGGATGGAACAATACCATTTAAACATTTATTGCTTGGTCTAAAATAAATCTAATCTTAAGAATATTCTTCAAATGAAAATTGCAGCTCTGAATTGCTTAATAACATGTTCTGTCTTCCAAAGTTCATGTTCTAAATAATATCCAAGGTTTCGAACATGTTTACATTTAACATCAATCACTAATTTTGATATTTTTACTTTTTTAACAAAAACATTGTTACTCGAACCTGTTTTTGCTGAATTGCATAATTTCAGTCTTGTACTCATTCAACTTTATAATCTATGTCTTAGTTTCCATATTTATATATAAGACATTCCTCAGCCTTTTTTGGTGACAAGCATAATTCCATCATCGACATAAATGGGAAATAGAGCTGGATGTCATCAGCATACATACGATAATTAACATTGAAGCTATTTATTGACCAGCCACCAAACAAGAATCGCTACGCGCCGCCAACGCAGACTTACAAATAGAAGTACATGTACTACACATTCCACATTGGATTATTTGTTATTCCAAGAATGAACAGTAAGCGCTTCAGGAGAATACTATGTGACTCAGGATTGGACCAATTACATAATACTAACCACTTCAAATACCGGAACACCTTTATATTACTATCAATGAAGTGTTTTTTCATACCCAAAAGAAGACGCGAGGCAAGACGGGCTATCAATGAGCTGGACGGAGGAAAAATGCCGTTTGGGAGGGACGGAGGGACAAATGATGTTTAGGAGCGACAGGGGGACAAATGAAGTTTGGAAGGGACAGGGGGACAAATGAAGTTTGGAACGGACATGGGGATAAATGATGTTTAGGAGCGACAGGGGGATAAATTAAGTTTGGAAGGGACAGGGGGACAAATGATGTTTAGGAGCGACAGGGGGACAAATGAAGTTTGGAAGGAATAGGGGGACAAATGATGTTTGGGAGGGACAGGGGGACAAATTGTGTTTGGGAGGGACAGGGGGACATAAGATGTTTGGGATGGACAGGGCGACAACTGATGTTTGGAGAGAGACAGGGGGACAAGTGATGTTTGGGAGGGACATGGGGACAAATGATATTTGGGAGGGACAGGAGGACAAATGATGTTTGAGAGGGACAGGAGGACAAATGATGTTTGGGAGAAACTGGCCTTCGCACTAGGAGGGAAGTGGCAGCTCTTCCGTGAACCTTCACTCCTCCAGTGTCGTGAGTACGCTGCAGGATGGCCTTGTGCCAATTTCCTTCACATTTCATGATTGCTCGGTCATGTGTCAGGGTTTGGGTCTCCGAGAAGGTCTTCCCCTGTCTCTTCTTCTTTCTCGTTTAACCCTC
>JAXRKP010000764.1:210000-215000 GCA_037039925.1 Doris montereyensis | reverse complement strand
CATTCTGAAGTTAGCTTACCTTTGACCCAGATCTAGAGTTAGTTGTTTTGTAGCTTGTTATTATAACAGTTATAGCAAAATTCTCAATCAATTCTGATTCTATTAACTATGCTAATAAGTGAAGTAGATCTAGAAATCTAACTCTAGCTCTACTAAAATTATTGAAGAAAATGGGTGCGACAAATGCTAGACCTAGAAATCTAAATCTACTGTCGTAGTTTCCAGGCCTCTGGATAACAATTAGACTAAGATATATCTAGATCTGACTAGATCTAGATTGAATCCAGATCTATCATAAAATAGCATGTTTGTCTAGAATCTACAAGAATCTAGATCAACCACGTGTGAGTTTATTTTCAAGATCTTTCTATCCGATTAGAATCTAGATCTAGATCTCTGGAATGCTGAGCAAGGAATAATCTTAATCTGTTAACAAGCTAGATCTAGATCTATTTATACGCTGACATACTAACCCACAAATTCCTTGTAGCTCAACGCTATGGCATAAGGCTGTCAAAGCGTCATAAAAATGTATCTAAGTCTTGACTCAAGTAGATCGATCTTAATCTTGTCTAACTCTAAATCTAGATTAGACTATTAAATCACAATAACCCACGCATAGGATTCTAACACAAACACCAAATAACGCAATAGGAAATTTAAAATGACTTAGCTTCGGTTTTCCAGGAATCACATTTCTACGTTCATTGGCAGCCTAGACATTGGCACACCAACACATAGCCAGACACGTTTCTACGGTCATCTGCAAGCGATACATTGGCACACCACCGCACAGCCAGAAATATTTATACGGCCATCTGCAGGCTACACATTGGCACACCAACACATAGCAGACACATTTCTACGGTCATCTACATGTTATATATTGGCACACCAACACACAGCCATACACGTTTCTACGGTCATCTGCAGGCTATACATTGGCACACCAACACATAGCCAGAAATATTTCTACGGCCATCTGCAGGCTATACATTGGCACACCAACACATAGCCAGAAATATTTCTACGGTCATCTACAGGCTATACATTGGCACACCAGCGCACAGCCAGACACATTTCTACGGTCATCTACAGGCTACACATTGGCACACCAGCGCATAGCCAGACACATTTCTAGGGTTATCTGCTGGCTACACATTGGCACACCAGCGCACTGCAAGACACATTTCTACGTTCATCTGCTGGCTACACATTAGCACACCAACACACATTTCTACGTTTATCTGCTGGCTACACATTGGCAAACCAACACACAGCCAGACACATATTTCTACGTTCATCTGCAGGCTACACATTGTCTCACCAACTCAAAGGCAGAAACATTTCTACGTTCATCTGCTGGCTACACTTTGCCACATCAACACACAGCCAGACACATGCCTACGTTCCTCTGCAGGCTACACATTGACACACCATCGCACAGCCAGACACATTTCTACGGTCATCTGGAGGCTATACATAGGCACACCAAAGCATGGCCAAACACATTTCTACGTTCATCTGCTGCTACACATTGGCACATCAACACACAGCCAGACACATTCCTACGTTGCTCTACAGGCTATACATGGGCCCACCACCGCACAACCAGACACGTTTCTACGGTCATCTGCAGGCTATACATTGGCACACCAACACATAGCCAGACAGAATTCTACGGTCATCTACAGGCTATACATTGCTACACCAGCACACAGCCAGACACACAATTCTACGGTTATCTGCTGGCTACACATTGGCACACCAGCGCACAGCCAGACACATTTCTACGGTCATCTGCTGGCTACACATTGGAACACCAACACATAACCAGACACGTTTTTACGGTCATCTGCAGGCTATACATTGGCACACCAACACATAGCCAGACACATTTCTACGGTCATCTGCTGGCTACACATTGGCACACCAACACATAAACAGACACATTTCTACGGTCGTCTGCTGGCTACACATTGGAACACCAACACACAGCCAGACACGTTTCTACGGTCGTCTGCAGGCTATACATTGGCAAACCACCGCACAGCAAGACACATTTCTACGTTCATCTGCTGGCTACACATTAGCACACCAACACACATTTCTACGTTTATCTGCTGGCTACACATTGGCAAACCAACACACAGCCAGACACATATTTCTACGTTCATCTGCAGGCTACACATTGTCTCACCAACTCAAAGGCAGAAACATTTCTACGTTCATCTGCTGGCTACACTTTGCCACATCAACACACAGCCAGACACATGCCTACGTTCCTCTGCAGGCTACACATTGACACACCATCGACAGCCAGACACATTTCTACGGTCATCTGGAGGCTATACATGAGCACACCAACGCATGGCCAAACACATTTCTACGTTCATCTGCTGCTACACATTGGCACATCAACACACAGCCAGACACATTCCTACGTTGCTCTACAGGCTATACATGGGCCACCACCGCACAACCAGACACGTTTCTACGTGCAGGCTATACATTGGCACACCAACACATAGCCAGACAGAATTCTACGGTCATCTACAGGCTATACATTGCTACACCAGCACACAGCCAGACACAATTCTACGGTTATCTGCTGGCTACACATTGGCACACCAGCGCACAGCCAGACACATTTCTACGGTCATCTGCTGGCTACACATTGGAACACCAACACATAACCAGACACGTTTTTACGGTCATCTGCAGGCTATACATTGGCACACCAACACATAGCCAGACACATTTCTACGGTCATCTGCTGGCTACACATTGGCACACCAACACATAAACAGACACATTTCTACGGTCATCTGCTGGCTACACATTAGAACACCAACACACAACCAGACACGTTTCTACGGTCGTCTGCAGGCTATACATTGGCAAACCAACACATAGCCAGACACATTTCTACGGTCATCTGCTGGCTACACATTGGCATACCAACGCACAGCCAGACACATTTGTACGGTTATCTGCTGGCTACACATTGGCACACCAGCGCACAGCAAGACACATTTCTACGTTCATCTGCTGGCTACACATTAGCACACCAACACACATGTCTACGTTTATCTGCTGGCTACACATTGGCAAACGAATACACAGCCAGACACATATTTCTACGTTCATCTGCAGGCTACACATTGTCTCACCAACTCACAGGCAGAAACATTTCTACGTTCATCTGCTGGCTACACATTGCCACATCAACACACAGCCAGACACATGCCTACGTTCCTCTGCAGGCTACACATTGACACACCACCGCACAGCCAGACACATTTCTACGGTCATCTGCAGGCTATACATGGGCACACCAACGCATGGCCAAATATATTTTTACGTTCATCTGCTGGCTACCCATTGGCACATCAACACACAGCCAGACACATTCCTACGTTGCTCTACAGGCTATACATGGGCACACCACCGCACAGCCAGACACAATCCTACTGTCATCTGCAGGCTATACATGGGCACACCAACGGACAGACAGACAATTTCCTACGTTCCTCTGCAGGCTACACATTGACACATCAATACACAGCAAGACACATTTCTACGTTCAGCTGCTGGCTACACATTAGCACACCAACACACAACAGGACACATTTCTACGTTCATCTGCTGGCTACACATTAGCACACCAACATACAGCCAGACATATTTGTACGTTTATCTGCTGACTACACATTTGCACACCAACACACAGCCAGACACATTTCTACGTTCATCTGCAGGCTACACATTGGCTCACCAACTCACAGCCAGACACATTTCTACGTTTATCTGCTGGTTACACAGTAGCACACCAACACACAACAAGACACATTTCTACGTTAATCTACTGGCTACACATTGGCACGCCAACGCACAGCTAGATACATTTCTACGTTCATCTACTGGCTACACATTGGTACGCCAACGTACAGCCAGAGACATTCCTACGTTCATCTGCTGGCTACACATTGGCATACCAACACATAGCCAGACACATTTCTACGTTCATCGGCTGTCTACACATTGGCACAGCAAGACACATTTCTACGGTCATCTGCAGGCTACACATTGACACACCAACACACAGCCAGACACATTTCAACAGTCACCCGCTGGCTACACATTGACACACCAACGCACAGCCAGACACATGTCTTCGGTTATCTGCAGGCTACACATTGGCACACCAACGCACAGCCACACACATGTCTTCGGTTATCTACAGGCTACACATTGCTACACCAACGCACAGCCAGACACATTTCTATGGTCAGCTGCTGGTTACACATTCGCAAACCAACAAACAGCCAGACACATTTCTACGTTCATCTGCTGGCTACACATTGGCACACCAACGCACAGCCAGACACATGTCTTCCGTTATCTACAGGCTACAGACTGGTACACCAACGCACAGCCAGACACATGTCTTCGGTTATCTACAGGCTACACATTGGCACACCAACGCACAGCCAGACATATTTCTACGGTCAGCTGCTGGTTACACATTTGCAAACCAACAAACAGCCAGACACATTTCTACGTTCAACTGCTGGCTACACATTGGCACACCAACGCACAGCCAGACACATGTCTTCGGTTATCTACAGGCTACACATTGGTACACCAACGCACAGCCAGATACATGTCTTCGGTTATCTACAGGCTACACATTGGTACACGAACGCACAGCCAGACATATTTCTACAGTCACCTGCAGGCTACACATTGACACACCAACACACAGCCAGACACATTTCTACGGTCACCTGCTGGCTACACATTGGCACACCAACGCACAGCAAGACACATGTCTTCGCTTATCTACAGGCTACACATTGGCACACCAACGCACAGCCAGACACATTTCTATGGTCAGCTGCTGTTTACACATTGGCAAACCAACAAGCAGCCAGACACATTTCTACGTTCATCGGCTGGCTACACATTGGCACACCAACGCATAACCAGACACATTT
>JAXRKP010000764.1:95000-205000 GCA_037039925.1 Doris montereyensis | reverse complement strand
TCTTTACGATATACACACCTGTCTTCACGATATACACACACTGTCTTTACGATACGCACACAATGTCTTTACGATACGCACACACTGTCTTTATGATATACACACATTGTCTTTACGATATACACACACTGTCTTTACGATACGCACACACTGTCTTTACGATATGCACACACTGTCTTTACGATATGCACACACTGTCTTTACGATATGCACACAATGTCTTGACGATATGCACACACTGTCTTTACGATATGCACACACTGTCTTTACGATACACACTGTCTTTACGATAAGCACACAATGCCTTTGCGATATGCACACACTGTCTTTACGATACGCAGACTGTCTTTACGATAAGCACACAATGCCTTTGCGATATGCACACACTGTCTTTATGCACACAATCCCTGCACACACTGTCTTTGAGATAAGCACACAATCCATTTGCGATTTGCACACACTGTCTTTTACGATAAGCCTACAATCCTTTTACGATAAGCACACAATGCCTTTACAATATGCACACACGCAATGCCTTTACAATATGCACACAATCCCTTTACGATGTGCACACACTGTCTTTGCGATAAGCACACAATGCCTTTACAATATGCACACACGCAATGCCTTTACAATATGCACACAATCCCTATACGATGTGCACACACTGTCTTTACGATAAGCCTACAATCCCTTTACGATAAGCACATAATCCCTTTACGATAAGCCTATAATCCCTTTACGATAAGCCTACAATCCCTTTACGATAAGTCTACAATCCCTTTACGATAAGCGTACAATCCCTTTACGATAAGCCTACAATCCCTTTACGATAAGCACAATCCCTTTACGATAAGCGTACAATCCCTACGATAAGCCTACAATCCCTTTACGATAAGCCTACAATCCCTTTACGATAACCTACAATCCCTTTACGATAAGCACACAATGCCTTTACAATATGCACACAAGCAATGCCTTTACAATCAGCAAGCAATCCTTATAAGTACAATATGAAAACAATCCCTTGACGATATGCATACAATCTCTTTAGGATATGCAAAAAATCCCTAACGATAATTCACAATGCCCGACGATAATCGGCAATGCATCTCGATATACATACAATGCCTTTACGATCTGTACACAATCTCTTCTATGATATGCACACAATCCCTAAAAATAATTGGCAATGCCTTACGATATACACAGACTGTCTTTACGATATGCACACAATGCCTTTACTATATGTACGCAATCTGTGATGATAATCAGCAATGCCTTCACGATATGAATACAATCTTACAATCTGTGATGATAATCAGCAATGCTTTTACGATACGCACACAATCTGTGATGATAATCAGCAATGCTTTACGATATGAATACAATCTGTGATGATAATCAGCAATGCCTTACGATCGCACACAATCTGTGATGATAATCAGCAATGCCTTACAATCGCACACAATCTGTGATGATAATCAGCAATGCCTTACGATATCAATACAATCTGTGATGATAATCAGCAATGCCTTCACGATATGCACATAATCTGTGATGATAATCAGCAATGCCTTCACGATCGCACACAATCTGTGATGATAATCAGCAATGCCTTACGATACACACACAATCTGTGATGATAATCAGCAATGCCTTACGATACGCACACAATCTGTGATGATAATCAGCAATGCCTTACGATACGCACACAATCTGTGATGATAATCAGCAATACCTTCACGATATGCACACAATCTGTGATGATAATCAGCAATGCCTTACGATATGCACACAATATCTGATGATAATCAGCAATGCCTTACGATAACAATACAATCTGTGATGATAATCAGCAATGCCTTACGATATGCACACAATCTGTGATGATAATCAGCAATGCCTTACGATATCAATACAATCTGTGATGATAATCAGCAATGCCTTACGATACACACAATCTGTGATGATAATCAGCAATGCCTTACGATATGGACACAATCTGTAATGATAACCAGCAATGCCTTACGATACGCACACAATCTGTGATGATAATCAGCAATACCTTGTGATACGCACACAGTCTGTGATGATAATCAGCAATGCCTTCACGATATGAATACAATCTGTGATGATAATCAGCCATGCCTTTACGATATGAATACAATCTGTGATGATAATCAGCAATGCTTTTATCATATGAATACAATCTGTGATGATAATCAGCAATGCCTTATGATACGACACAATCTGTGATGATAATCATCACTGCCTTACGATATACACACAATCTGTGATGATAATCAGCAATGCTTTTACTATGCGCACACAATCTGTGATGATAATCAGCAATGCCTTACGATATACACACAATCTGTGATGATAATCGGCAATGCCTTACGATATACACACAATCTGTGATGATAATCAGCAATGCCTTACGATATACACATCTGTGATGATAATCGGCAATGCCTTACGATATACACACAATCTGTGATGATAATCAGTAATGCCTACGATATACACACAATCTGTTATGATAATCGGCAATGCCTACGATATACACACAATCTGTGATGATAATCAGCAATGCCTTACGATATACAGACAATCTGTGATGATAATCAGCAATGCCTTACGATATACACACAAATCTGTGATGATAATCAGCAATGCCTTACGATATACAAACAATCTGTGATGATAATCAGCAATGCCTCACGATATACACACAATCTGTGATGATAATCGGCAATGCCCTACGATATACACACAATCTGTGATGATAATCGGGCAATGCCCTACGATATACACACAATCTGTGATGATAATCAGCAATGCCTCACGATATACACTTAATCTGTGATGATAATCAGCAATGCCTCACGATATGAATACAATCTGTGATGATAATCAGCAATGCCTTTATGCTATGAATACAATCTGTGATGATAATTAGCAATGCCTTATGATACGCACACAATCTGTGATGATAATCATCAATGCCTTACGATATACACACAATCTGTGATGATAATCAGCAATGCCTACGATATACACACAATCTGTGATGATAATCAGCAATGCCTTACGATATACACACAATCTGTGATGATAATCGGCAATGCCTACGATATACACACAATCTGTGATGATAATCAGCAATGCCTACGATATACAGACAATCTGTGATGATAATCAGCAATGCCTTACGATATACGCACAATCTGTGATGATAATCAGCAATGCCTTACGATATACGCATAATATGTGATGATAATCAGCGATGCCTTCACGATATACACACAATCTGTGATGATAATCAGCAAGGCCTCACGATATACACTTAATCTGTGATGATAATCGGCAATGCCCTACGATACACACAATCTGTGATGATAATCAGCAATGCCTTATGATATACACATAATCTGTGATGATAATCAGCAATGCCTTACGATATACACACAATATGTGATGATAATCAGCAATGCCTTACGATATACACAATCTGTGATGATAATCGGCAATGCCCTACGATATACACACAATCTGTGATGATAATCAGCAATGCCTCACGATATACACTTAATCTGTGATGATAATCAGCAATGCCTCACAATATACACAAATCTGTGATGATAATCAGCAATGCCTTATGATATACACATAATATGTGATGATAATCAGCAATGCCTTACGATATACACACAATCTGTGATCATAATCAGCAATGCCTCACGATATACATTTAATCTGTGATGATAATCGGCAATGCCCTACGATATACACACAATCTGTGATGATAATCAGCAATGCCTTATGATATACACATAATCTGTGATGATAATCAGCAATGCCTCACGATATATACACTTAATCTGTGATGATAATCGGCAATGCCCTACGATATACACATATATAATCAGCAATGCCTTATGATATACACATAATCTGTGATGATAATCAGCAATGCCTTATGATATACACATAATCTGTGATGATAATCAGCAATGCCTCACGATATACACAATCTGTGATGATAATCGGCAATGCCCTACGACACTTAATCTGTGATGATAATCAATCTGTGATGATAATCGGCAATGCCCTACGATATACACACAATCTGTGATGATAATCAGCAATGTGATCACGATATACACTTAATCTGTGATGATAATAAGCAATGCCTCACGATATACACACAATCTGTGATGATAATCAGCAATGCCCTACGATAATCTGTGATGATAATCAGCAATGCCTTTACAATATACACAATAGACACATAATCTGTGATGATAATCGGAAATGCCTTACAATATACACATAATCTGTGATGATAATCGGAATGCCTTTAATCTGTGAATATACAATATACACAATACCTTTATGATATTCACACAATCTGTGATGATAATCGGGAATGTCTTTACGATATTCACACAACGCCTTACGATATTCACACAACGCCTACGATATGCACACAATCTGTGATGATAATCAGCAATGCCTACGATATGCACACAATCTGTGATGATAATCAGCAATGCCTTACGATACGCACACAATCTGTGATGATAATCAGCAATGCCTTACGATATGCATACAATCCGTGATAATAATCAGCAATGCCTTACGATATGGACACATCTGTGATAATAATCGGGAATGCCTTACGATATAATATGCACACATCTGTGATAATAATCAGAATGCCTTACGATGCACACATTCTGTGATGATATTCGGCAATGCTTTACAATATGCACACAATGTCTTTACGATATGTACACAATGCCATACGATTTACACACAATGTTTAACTATAATCATTTAAAAGACCAACGATCTAATTGTGTAACAAAGATTTTAGTCTAAGCTAGAGACAAGTGTCTTATACACACACGCTGAAGGTGTGGAGACAGGAACACTGAAGGTGCGGAGACAGGTACGTCAAAGCATGAGGTAAAACAATTCAATAGAATAGTAACAAAATGTGGAAAAAGAAACCCCGTTAGTGTAACTAACTAACGGCGGTAAATTTCACAAACTATTATACAATGTACTTAGATTTAGAATTTAAATGCAGGTGAGATAAATACAAAGCGTCTTACCTGAAATTTGTCAGGGTCATGCTGGACGGAAAGTGTTTGACCAATGAGATTAGCTTCATCCGGCGCATAAAGTCCACGAAGGCTATGTGTTCCAAATTTTCCGAGGAAGAGCGGCCCAGGTTCATCCCCCTGTCGGATTTGGTAGATAACGAACGCCGTCGGTGGTAGAGCGCCCTGTCCACGGAAGTGACAATCCTCAGCTGTTTGTTAATGGGCGTCTGCAGAGACTGGTCGCTAAAGGATCGCAGATCGGAAGGGCATGCGTCATCGCTTGACTCCACGCTCTCCCTTTGGGGCCTGCCTTCACTGCTGGCGTCATCACTCAGCTCGTCAGCAGTGTGGAATCGCTCTAGGCCCATGCTGGACAGTGTACTTCCGGGGGAGAAGTCTGACGACGACACGGACAGTGCCTCCTCGTTGTAATCTTCAAACGCGTGTTCTCGTGACAGATTCCTGCGAGACAGGTAAGAGAAGCTGCCGCTCAGGTGCCGCGAGCGACCGGAAGTTGGCGTGGACGTGAGGGAGGCTTCGCTTGAATGATGTCGACCAGTGTCGCTGGTGTAGCAAATTTCTGGGGAATTCCCACACTCTGGAGATGTCACTTCAGCGTCCGAAAGACTCAGTTTTAAACCTAACATTTGGTGCATGGGCTCGTCGCCGGGTGTTGTAAATAAATGCTCAGAACCTGGCGCGATGTCCAATCCAAACCCCTTACTCTCATCATCTGTGTTCGAATCTACAGAAATGGTGAATTTCACCAACGGCTTTTTCTTGGCTTTTCTTGGATGCGTTTCTCATCGTTAGTTTGATCACTTTTTGCCTTCACGTCTTCCTGCGACGTTTCGCCTCGTCAGCAGCTGTCTCCGATATTTCCTCGGCGGCAGCATCAGTAGCCTCATTTTTTAACGTCTTCCTCTATCGGCAACATCCTTCGCGGAACCTCTATTTTAGGCAGCGATTCCTGCGTCAGGCAGGTGACATCACTGTCAGCCTTGGGGACATGCTCTGCTGGCGCCTGCTTGCCATCACCCGCTGCACTGTTTTCCTCTGCCTTGCCACTTTGAGGGAAATACTTGACCACATTGTCACCCTGAAGGCTCACACGCGCCTCCTCGTCATCTTTGCCATTGTTAGAGCCGACAACTTCCTTCTCAGTATAAGTTGCCTCCTCTTCCTTGGATTCGTCACAGAGAAGGGGTTCTCCACACCGAACCCCATCACAACTCGTTCGTCCTCTTTCATGCCTTCATTTTTATCTTTCTTGGAACCCCGCCTCGTGTTCACGAGCGTGTGGAGAAGAATTTCTTAGGACTGGCCATATTGTCCTGCTGACCAGTCTGCACTTGGACTCACTCACTCCTCACACACAGACAGACAGACACTGTCTCAGTCTCTGCCTCTCATTCAAGGCTTAGCGTAGATGTCAACATTTCTTGCTGGCATTTTCAAAACTCGCCAATTCACGTCAGGACAACGTTTGTTTGCATTGTTGCATGTTGCACGAGGTAATGACTGGTGCATTAAGTTACAGTTATTACTGTAGGAGTTTGGTCACAGCCATCTGGAGAATAGAGGTGAAATGAAAGCATTACAATGACATCTTCAAAAGAACAATGCAAGCATTACAATGACATCACCAAAAGAACAATGAAAGCATTACAATGACATCACCAAAAGAACAATGAAAGCATCACAATGACATCACCAAAAGAACAATGAAAGCATTGCAATGACATCACCAAAAGAACAATGAAAACATTACAATGATATCCCCTAAAGAAAAATGAAAACTTTGCCATTATATCACCAAAAGAACAACGAAAACATTACAATGATATCACCAAAAGAATAATCACAATATTACAATGACATCATCAAAAAAAACGATGAAAGCCTTACAATGACATGCCCAAAAGAACAATGAAAACATTACAATGACACCGCCAAACAATGAAAACATTACAATGACACAGCCAAAAGAACAATGAAAACATTACAATAACACCGCAAAAGAACAATGAAAACATTACAATGACACCGCCAAAAGAACAATGAAAACATTACAATGACATCACCAAAAGAACAATGAAAACATTACAATGACATCACCAAAAAAGGATGAAAATATTACAATGACATAATCAAAAGAACAATGGAAAAATAATACAATTACATTTATAACCAAAAAACGATGAAAACATTACAATGACATCACCAAAAGAACAATGAAAACATTACAATGACATCCCCAAAAGAACAATGAAAACATTACAATGACATCCCCAAAAGAACAATGAAAACATTACAATGACATGACCAAAAGAACAATGAAAACATTACAATGACATCACAAAAAAAACGATTGAAACATTACAATGACATATCACCAAAAGAACAATGAAAAAACTTCACAATGACATCACCAAAAGAACAACGAAAAAACATCACAATTACATCACCAAAAAAACGATGAAAACATGACAATGACATCCCCAAAAGAATAATGAAAAAACATTACAATGACATACTCAAAAGATCAGTGAAAACATTACAATGACATCACGAAAGAACAATGAAAGCATTACAATGACATCTCCAAAAGAACAATGAAAACATTACAATGACATCCCCAAAAGAAAAAATGAAAACATTACAATGACATCCCCAAAAGAGCAATGAAAACATTACAATGACATCCTCGAAAGAACAATGAAAATATTACAATGACATCCTCAAAAGAAATATGAAAATATTACAATGACATCCTCAAAAGAAATATGAAAACATTATAATGACATCACCAAAGAAACAATGACAATATTACAATGACATCCCAAAAAAGAACAATGAAAACATTACAATGACATCACCATAAGAACAATGACAATATTACAATTACATCACCATGTATGAAGAAAAGAAAATAAGGCTCCAGAACTGACCCCTGGCACACACCACATTTAAGTCGTACATGAAGTGATTTTTTGCCTTTTATTTCAACATTCTGATGTATGTTTGATAAATATGACTGATTATACCACATAAGAACTGTATTAAACCAAAAGAACTATAATGTAACCTTATTATCAAAATTTCATGATCAATTGTATTAAAATAAAGGCTGCCGACAGGTCCAAAAGCACAAGAACAGAATCTAAATCCGAATCAGACACATTTTATTTAGCAGATCAGCATTAACTTTCAAGAGGGCTGTTTAAATACTGTGCCTGATTCTATAATATAAGCATATTGATACTTTTAAAAATTATTCTCTTTAAGGCGGTTAGTAATTTGTTATACAACAATAACAACTTTTTGCTAAAAAATTTGAGAGAAATTGTAAATAATCAGAGATTGGGTATGTAGTTTTTTCAAAATATAATGATCCAGACTTCTTTTTTTTTTTTTAGTGCAGGCCTAATTGCTGCGTTTTTAAACGTGGCATACATTTCCTGTTCGAAGAGACATATATTTATAATTATAAGCTTAGTAATATTGTAAGAGAATGTCAAAAAACAAGGATATAGGCAAGGGCAAGTTAATAGTTTTCTGGGTGATTCAGTTACATAAGATCTTTAATGTAGTTCTCATTGATAATAACATTTATAAGTGAAAAACATTCAAATCAAGGGGTAACCATAACCAGAATGACTCATATTTTGAAGGGAATTTTATCAAATTTGTTCCTGACATTCTCAATTTCCTTTCAGATGTGTTCAGAAAATAATTGCTAGAAAAACATGGTCCTCAAAATTAGTAGAAAATCAGAAAACAAGTAGACAACACAGAAGAAGCACCAGTGACAGAGACTGCTACACATGTCAATAATTAATAGAAAGGGAAAATTGGATTGTTATTACTCATCAATATCATGATATATATATGAACATTAAATATAAATTATATGTTGCATCACAAAAATGCTGCATTTCTGACAATGCCATTATGTGGGGGTAATGATCAGCCTTGGTGGAAGTCTGCGCTATACTTGGTTCAAATGACAAAATTTGATACAATCAAATCATTTATAAATAACATACACTTGTAGCAACAGTTGAAATGAAAACAGTTTTCTTCTAGCATAACAAATTAAAAATAGCTCACTCAACAATTCAAATTTAAAATCAAATTATGAGAATGATTAATAACTTATTATAAATAAACAATCTTTTTGCCTTCGTCATATTTTTAAATCCACAAATTTAATTGTACTTATTAAATTTATTAATATCCATCAATTTATGAAAAGCCAAAGAGAGAAATGTTTTGAATTTTATACTTTATGACAATGATCAATTTCATTTTAGAAAATGCTTTTCTTGACATTAGAATTAAAACTATTTCAGAGTTATTTTCGAACTGATGCTCAACAAAAAGATAAGTGTGTACATTTCGATTCTGAGAGAATGAAAATTTTCAATGGCAACTAAACACATCTTGAGAGGCAGGAACACAGAAAAGGGATAATCAGCCATTGCCATTTTCTGAGCTATGATGTTCAAGACAAAGGGACCAACAAATACAAATTAAATGAAAGGGAAGCATTCATCCCATCTGAAGCAAATTTTAATCAATTTAAAAATCTTATTTCGATGTGGAATGGTAAAGATTGTCATTGTATGTCATTTGTTCTTTTCATTGTGTATCATATTTCTTTGTTAATGGTAGATTTCTATAAAAATGAAATCTAGATTCTTAATCCCATCTAAGTTAGCATTTTGATAATATTTTCTGTTGAAATGTTGGTGAAAAGCCGATAAATAAGGGTTTATTAAGTTACTTCCCTTTACAAAATTTGCATGTCTCTATTTGTTATGACAATGTATATATATATAATGTTACCGACAATAAAGACATTTTTTAATTGAATTAAATTGATCTAACTTCTCGGATGCCGAGCAGGGAAGCAGGGTCAAGGATGGATGGTGATAGTGTGTGTCCAACTAAGATTGCCTTTTTCTGTTATGCAGGGAGAGGGGTAGGGGTGGTATAGAGTTTTCTGTTGTTTTGGTTTAAGCCCTATTTCTTCATGTTTGTTTTTTTAAGGGGAGATTAATACAAACAATTTTGCAACATTGTTGCGCACTAAAAGGGTTAATAATAAATTATGATCTTTAATGTGCTTTGAAGTTGAAGATCTTTTCTGTAAGATAGATCTAGATCTAGAATAGATCTAGATCTAGATCCTAGAGTCTGCATTGGATTTTTATTTTTTATTTTACCATAGTTGGGCAGTCTGATTTTCATTAGGAAGAGCTGCCAGAGGGACCTAACTTTGCTTTGGATGCCGAGCAGGGAAGCAGGGTCAGGGATGGTGATAGTGTGAGTCCAACTAAGGTTGCCTTTTTTTCTTTTGTGCAGGGAAGCGGTGGTAAGGAGTTTGTGTTGTTTTGATTTAAGCCCTATTTCGTGAGTTAATATCATATCAGAGAAGAATTCTTCATTCTGGATTTCAAAATGCAAAAATATAAAGCTCTCATCTCTATCACGATGTTTCAGATTTAGAGTCCTAACTGTTAGATCTAGTGCTATGAAGATCTAGACCCAGATTATGGTCTATGACCTCAACCTCAATGTTGACACTTAGATCCATTACTCTACGATGAACGGTAACACAGCGTTGACTCACCACAGAGTTCATCAGCACAGTGGAGGAAAGTTTATGACTGACAGTGACAGAAAAGAAATAATTTATACTGTCGCAAATCAGTGACTTATTTCGTTATACTTACTCAAAAATAAAAAGTGAAGGATAATGTGAAATCCATGGGAAAAGAATAATCCTAAACCAACACAAAGAAGCCGTACTCGGCCTTTCGTTTTAACAGACTTCCTATCCGGAACAAGTGTGTTGTCTCATCCGCCATAGCGGCTGTCTGAGGTCTGGGGGTTGGGGTCAGGGACGGGCAGACATTCGACCGCCAACACAGCGCAGAAATCCTATCCAGACCAGCTTTTGAGAAATCGCGTTGATGTCTGGTCTAATTTTAGAATATTTCCGGTGTGAACGTAATTAATATAACCATTTTAAATTCAGTCTTTCTGTTTTTCCATCTATCTTCCTGTTTGTCTGACT
The DNA here is from genome assembly GCA_037039925.1 of Doris montereyensis. Classification (NCBI taxonomy): domain Eukaryota; kingdom Metazoa; phylum Mollusca; class Gastropoda; order Nudibranchia; family Dorididae; genus Doris; species Doris montereyensis. The sequence goes on along the minus strand of JAXRKP010000764.1, from coordinate 193,798 downwards.
TTTGTCTCTTTCTCCGTCTTTGTCCCGTTTCTGTCTCTGCTTGTCTCTCTTTGTCTATGTCTGTCTCTCTGACTGTTTCTGTCTTTGTCTCTGTTTCTGTCTCTGTCTGTCTGTCTGTCTCTCTGTCTGTCTGTCTGTCTGTCTGTCTGTCTGTATGTCTGTCTGTCTGTCTGTCTCTCTCTCTCTCTCTCTCTCTCTCTCTCTCTCTCTCTCTCTCTCTCTCTCTCTCTCTCTCTCTCTCTCTCTCGTTCTGTCTGTCTGCCTCTCTCTCTCTCTCTCTCTCTCTCTCTCTCTCTCTCTCTCTCTCTCTCTCTCTCTCTCTCTCTCTCTCTCTCTCTCTCTCTCTCTCTCTCTCTCTCTCTCTCTCTCTCTCTCTCTCAGTCTCTCTCTCTCTCCCTCTCCTCCTCTCTCCCTCCCTCCCCTCCCTCCCTCCCCTCCCTCTCTCTCTCCCTCCCTCCCTCCCTCCCTCCTCTCTCTCTCTCTCTCTCTCTCTCTCTCTCTCTCTCTCTCTCTCTCTCTCTCTCTCTCTCTCTCTCTCTCTCTCTCTCTCTCTCTCTCTCTGTCTGTCTGTCTGTCTGTCTCTCTCTCTCTCTCTCTCTCTCTCTCTCTCTCTCTCTCTCTCTCGCTCTCTCTCTCTCTCTCTCTCTCTCTCTCTCTCTCTCTCTCTCTCTCTCTCTCTCTCTCTCTCTCTCTCTCTCTCTCTCTCTCTCTCTCTCTCTCTCTCTCTCTCTCTCTCTCTCTCTCTCTCTCTCTCTCTCTGTCTTTTTGTGCTAAACTTGGAGGTGTATAAGTCAGGACTCAAATCGTGACAAATAAGTCCCATACTCGGAGTCAATGTAGCGTAATCAAAATTAGAATAGTGATCTTTCCAGGCATACGGCAAATGTGACAGTTTGCAAATTGCTTTCCACAAAGGTTTACCTTCGCCGAGTTTAAACAAAAACTAGCTACCTATTTCGCTGTTGTGTGTCGACAGGAGAACGAGAAAATATTACTTCCGGTGTATGGGTTTAAATGCCCGAAATGATCTTTCTCAGGCTGCCTGTGCTGACATTTTCTATTTCCTTCCGTGAAAGTTTAATTTCTTTGCTTTAATGCCTCTTATTGTTGTGTTTCTGATTTTGTCTCTATTAGTTTTCCCTACTTCTGTTCTTAGGTATTTCATTTCAGCCTGCACTCTATTGTATTCCCCTACTGCCATAGAGGAGAGTAGGACAATAAACTGTGTTGTATACTGTCAATTTGATTTTTTGTTGACAATTCTTGCTTACATACAAATGCCTTTCCTAGATGGTTATATATCGCACTTGCCTTTTTGATTCTCTGGCTGATTTCTTCTCTTAGTTTTCCCTCTGAGTTAATCATTACTCCCAGGTAATTGTAGCTTTGAACTTGTTCTAAATTCTCCCTGCCCAATTTAAGATTTTTGTGTTATAGCTTCCCTAGTTACTAGCATTGTTTTTGGTTCTATTTGTATTTACTGTCATTCCTCTTTTTTTATTTAATTCATTATTCATCATGTTGATATTCGACTAGAGGTCCCTTTCTGATTTTCCGAACAGAAATAAATCATCGGCAAATGAAAGCATTGATACATTTAGGGGTTTGAGCTTCCACATACCTACATTCATTTGCTTCATTTTGAGGATACCTTTGCGACTGAATGCATAAATGTGATAAAGAAAGAGAAGGACCCTGTCTTACTCCTATATCTACATCAAATTCTTCAGATACATTCCCAGTTACTCTCACTGCACGTGTTGGTTTATTGTAAAAAAACTTTTAATGGTTTCTATTTAAGGGATGCCATAGTCCATCCCCCCTCACGGTATGATCCTCTACTCTTTTTCCTTAGCCTCATTTCCAGAATCTTGGCATACACTTTTCCTGGTACGCTAAGTAGTAATATCCCTCTATAGTTTGATCATTCCATAGTTGATCCTTTCTTGTGTATTGGTACTACCCGTTCCCTTTTTCCAGGCACCTGTTTGGACTTCCATGCTTGTTGACATATTTCATATAGTAATTTATTTGCCTCTCTCCCTTGGTTTTTAATCATTTCTGGATAAACTTGATCTGCACCTGGGGCCTTTCCTAATTTCACTTTTCTTATAACTGTTTGGAGTTCTTCTATTGAGATATCTACATCTCCAGCTGTCTCATTTGGATTATTTGTTGCTCTTAATAATTGATCTGTACTCCTTGTTTCATATGTTCTGGAGGGATTGTGTAATTGCAGAAAATACTTTCTCCACGTTTCTATGATTTCGTTGTCTTCTTTCATTATTTCTCCTTTCGTGTTCTTAATTTGTATTGGGCATGCTTTGGTCTTTCTCATGCTCTTCATTGCTCCCAGAACAGCTTTTGATTTCTTTGATAGCTTTCTTGAAGTCTTTGTCCAAGCTCCCCACTGTTTCTGTTTTGCTTTCCTTACTCCGTCTTTGGCGACAGTTCTTTTACTCACGTAATCTATCCTATTCTCTAGTCTCTTTGTTTGCAAGTATTTTTACAGGCATCCTTCTTTGCTTTGATCTTAGTCTTGACATTCTCATTCCACCATGCTGTTCTTTTCCAATCCCTTTAATTTGTTTCCTACCACAGACCTCTTCAGTACACCTGAGGGAGTGTTTTTTACATTTGCCACTTTTCTTCTCTGGTGCTATCCTTCAGATCCATCTGCCTTTCACTGATAAATCGTTTTATCTTGGATTGGTATATCTGTTTTAATACTGGTATATTTAGTTCTTCTATTTTGAGTTTAGTAGCTTTCTTCTCATTCCTTTTCTGTTTGTTTTCTTCATTCAGTTATCTCATTTTGGCAATCACTAGGTGATGATTACTAAATACTTCAGCTCCTCTGTTTACTCTTGTATCCATTGTACTGTAAAAAAAAAAAAAGGAGCTGCTAACTATTATATAGTCTATCATTGAATTCTCACATCTGTCTTCATTTACTCTTGTATATTTGTAATCTTGTTCGAAGATATGTTTTTTCTTCTTTAGTGACACCTTCGTTTGGTCCATAAGCTATTAATAATTTAATTTCTCTTTTAGTTTAATATTTTTTTTTAATATTTAAGTCTCCCTCCTTAATATTTAAGTGAAAATATACCTCTAATTGCCGCGCGCTTATAAATTTCCAACTTTTTAATAGCTTTTCTTACTTTTTATGCATTAGGAATCTACTCCTGCTCTAGCTCTATCTTTGCCATCTACTCCTGAGAAGAATAAAGTATTATTTGGTCCTACAATTTCTATTCCTTGTCCTTTTTTCTTTATTTCTGTAATGGCCAAAATGTCTACTTTGAATGTTTCCATTTCTTCAACTTATTTTAACTCTTGTCTATTTATTGCCCTAATATTCCATGTTCCAAAAATCACAGTTCGTGTTCTTTTCCAGAGTCGTCGTCGAAAAGTTCAAGCCGGGTATATCATCATATTTAGTACTTTGAATCAATTGGTTTGGTATAAGCAGGGTTAGCCCACTGTACCCTAGGTAGATGGTGGGACTGCCACCTTGAGGCCTCTACTGGACCTTGTTATTTTCTGTCAGGGTTAACTCCCTTAGCCTTTGGTTGCCCAAAACCAGCCTGCACGACAGCAGGTTGTTTACTTTATGTTAGGGTTAACCCCTTAGCCTTTTGGTCAAACAAGACCGGCATGCAAGGCAGCAGGTTGTTTTTCTGCAGGGTTAACTCCCTTAGCCTTTGGTCAACCTAGACCCGCCTGCAAGGCGGCAGGAAACTCGTGGACGCAGGATCGCCAACTCCCCGTACATGTGCTTACCTGTCCACTGCCCGGAGAAATATTGCGGAGTGGGAATCGAACTTGTCCTCTGCTCTACTGACTGAGCAAACGGCGTTGTACTTGAACCGTAGTGGTGTGAGCTTGTCATCCTGACGATACTGCTTCAAAGCCCCCCAGTTGGCACAGATGGGTGGGGGGGGGGAGCACAACTCACAACGTTGTACACTTAAGTACTTCACTGTACTTTCTTCATTTGACTCCGGTGTGAATCAGTACCAAGCTCAGATTGTAAGTACGACAAGCCTCACAGGCTTGTGTACTGTATGATCCCCCAGGGAGTTGAGAAGGACTTTAAATGAAATGGCCTGTTGGGGGATAAACAAAGTAGAATCAATGTCAGCCTGCCAACTATGACTCAGTCTTTATACTGCGACTAGGACTCAGTCTTTATACTGCCGACTAGGACTCAGTCTTTATACTGCCGACTATGACTCAGTCTTTATACTGCCGACTAGGACTCAGTCTTTATACTGCCGACTAGGACTCAGTCTTTATACTGCCGACTAGGACTCAGTCTTTATACTGCGGACTATGACTCAGTCTTTATACTGCCGACTAGGACTCAGTCTTTATACTGCCGACTAGGACTCAGTCTTTATACTGCCGACTATGACTCAGTCTTTATACTGCGGACTATGACTCAGTCTTTATACTGCCGACTAGGACTCAGTCTTTATACTGCCGACTAGGACTCAGTCTTTATACTGCCGACTATGACTCAGTCTTTATACTGCCGACTATGACTCAGTCTTTATACTGCCGACTAGGACTCAGTCTTTATACTGCCGACTAGGACTCAGTCTTTATACTGCCGACTAGGACTCAGTCTTTATACTGCCGACTAGGACTCAGTCTTTATACTGCGGACTATGACTCAGTCTTTATACTGCCGACTAGGACTCAGTCTTTATACTGCCGACTAGGACTCAGTCTTTATACTGCGGACTATGACTCAGTCTTTATACTGCCGACTAGGACTCAGTCTTTATACTGCCGACTATGACTCAGTCTTTATACTGCCGACTAGGACTCAGTCTTTATACTGCCGACTAGGACTCAATCTTTATACTGCCGACTATGACTCAGTCTTTATACTGCGGACTATGACTCAGTCTTTATATTTTATCAATTCGCGGTAAAGAAAAGAAAAAAAAAAACAAAATATAAAGAAAATGGAAATTCACAGTTGAATCTATTAGTTTCCCACACGAAATGCCTTTAACTATTTTAGATTTTTTTACCGTAGTAAGTTTAGTTTTCGCTGCTTTCGCTCTGAAACCCGTGTGAATATCAAATTGTACATTTCAACCTTCCTCTTATCATTATATAGTATATTTATGTGCAATCACTTCAGACAGAACAATAAAACTTTCTTAAGTGATTAAATTTCCTTATCGAGTTTCCTAAAATGAAAGGAGAAATATAGTAGGTGTCATTCATGGAAACCTTTTGGAAATTAGAAAAGCGGTGTAAAATTTAGATACTCTATATCTTAACGCTTTCATCTCTTGTTTGTGCCTTTCTCAATTTGTGAAATAATGAGAAACTCTGAAGTTATGTGTTTAATTCTGCAAACTTTGAAAATGGTGAAGCATGTAGTAAGTGTATTGTGAGTCCAAGCTTTTATTAATGGTAAAAAAACACACACAAAAAAAACAAGAAGAATCAATGGCAGATTTAATTAAATTAATTCCAATGTAGCTTGATAAACACGAATCTTATCTTTGAACTTATTGATATCAAATGGAGACCTTGGCACATGTTCAGCGACAATTTCATCCTTTTACTCATAATAATAATAATAATAATAATAATAATAATAATAATAATAATCAGTATAATAATAATACTAATAATACTAATAATACTAATAATACTAATACTAATAATACTACCACTAGTGCTAATAATAATAATAATGATAATGATAATAATAATAATAATAATAATAATAATAATAATAATAATAATAATAATAATAATGATGATGATGATAATAATAATAACAATAATAATAATAATAATAATAATAATAATAATAATAATAATAATAATAATAATAATAATAATAATAATAATAATAATAATAATAATAATCTGGAGGTAATGATACGTTTCCATGATTTCGCTGTCTTCTTTCATTATTTCTCCTTTCACGTTCTTAATTTGTCGTATTGGGCATGCTTTGGCCTTTCTCATGCTCTTCATCGCCCCCCAAATAAACTTTTGATTTCCTTTATAGCTTTCTTGAAGTCTTTGTCCAAACGCTTCCCACTGATCCTGTTTTGTTTTCTAACTTCCTCTTTGGCGTTCTTTTTACTCACGTAATCTATCCTATACTCTGTTCTCTTTGTTTGCAAGTATTTTTTACAGGCATCCTTCCTTTTTTTATATTTGTCTTGACATTCTCATTCCACCATGCTGTTCTTTTCATATCTCCTTTAATTTGTTTCTTACCACAGACCTGTTCAGTACAACTGAGGAGTGTTTCATTATACATTTGCCACTTTTCTTCTCTGGTGCTATCTTTCAGATCCATCTGCCTTTCACTGATAAATCGTTTTATCTTGGTTGGTATATCTGTTTTAATATTGGTTTCTTTAGCTGTTCTATTTTGAGTTTAGTAGCTTTCTTCTCTTTCCTTTTCTGTTTGTTTTCTTCAGTCAGTTATCTCATTTTGGCAATCACTAGGTGATGATTACTAAAATACTTCAGCTCCTCTATTTACTCTTGCATTCATTGTACTGTAAAAAGGGAGCTGCTAACTATTATGTAGTCTATCATTGACTTTCCACATCTGTCTTCATTCACTCTTGTATATTTGTGTATATCTTTATGAGGTAAAAATTGTTAGCTATTTTCATGTTATTCTTTAGGCAAAAATCTATTAGTCTCTCTCCATTTGGAGAAGTTGTCTCTCCATCCTTACCTATTACTCCTCCTGATGTTTCTACATTGTTGCCTACTCTAGCGTTTAAATCTCCTAAACTACTCAAAGTTGGATAAACAATGACATTTTTTTAAATTGAACGTCCCTTTTTATAGAACAAAATGTGCGCCAAAGGCTCTGTTGCCAGGGTGCTAGTATGAGTATTTTTGCATGTAGTTTTGATTTTAAATGACATTACCTGTTTGAATATTGCACCGGTAGATATTCGGTGTCCAGGTAGATATTCGGTGTCAGGTAGATGTTCGGTGTCCAGGTAGATGTTCAGTGTCCAGGTAGATGTTTGGTGTCCAGGTAGATATTCGGTGTCCAGGTAGATGTTCGGTGTCCAGGTAGATATTCGGTGTCAGGTAGATATTAAACGTTATTTAAACTAGGTCCTGTCGTGTTTCGCCACACTGTTTTAAAAAAAACTCCCACAAGACTGAAAATTAAAGTAAGGAGGGGGGACAAGGCCAACCACCGCGGAGGTCTGACAATGACAGTAGTGACATACGTAGACCCAGGTCTAACCGATCAGACTTGTGACGGCATAACATTAACAATTATCACGTCATTACCGTCAAATCGCCATGTTGTTCACACTTCTGCCATCAGATCACCGACTGTTTGCCCACAACAACGACAACAGACGCAATTACTTCTTATTACGGTATAGCAAGAGCAAAGAAGTAAGTTTGTTGATGTAAACTGGAACCCCCCTCCCCAGCAAAATGTCACAACCAATAAGTGATAAATACACATCATTATTTGATATTTATCATCATTATTACGAAATCGGTATTAAAATTATAAAATGAAAAGCGACGTAGATGAAAACACCGATAAAGACACCAACCTTTCACACACATCGACCAAACGCCGTCCGTCGTGGACGTCGCGCCCGAAACAGCGCCGCCTCTGTTCACATTGACTTACTTTTAGCCGTATGGACGGCAAATTATCACCTGGCTTCATTTGGCTCTAGTCTACCATGATGGACAGACGTACAGGACTGGCGTGCTTATATTATCTGTGTCTAAAAAGAAGAAAAAAAAAACGGTGCCGAAGAACTCAACGTAGGTCCATCCTAAATGTGCAAAGACCTTGTTGAACCTTCGTCATATTGTTTGGAAACCTCCGACAAGACGACAAAAAATTCTTCAACTATTTTAGAATGTCGACGACAAGCTTTGATGAGCATCTGAATAGAATAAGCCCAAATATTGTCATATAGAACTAAAATGAGAAGATCCTATTTCACCAACTGAAGCGGCAGTACGTTCACACTATTCACAGATCTACATCATGCCTACCGAATGGGTGCGTCAACCATTCCTATGGTCCATAAAGTTTGTGACGTCACATGGCTCTGAGTCCTTATGTGAGGAGTATATACACCTCCTTTGACTTAAGAAAGCTTGAAGTCCATTGCCTCGGATTTGAGACGAAGACACAGTTTCCTCATTGCATTGGCGCCGTTGATGGTAAACATATTCGAATCATCAAATTACAAGACAGTGGATCTTTGTTTTGGAACTATAAATTATACAGATTTTTTCTCGGTGGTGCTTTTAGCTGTGGCTGACAATATCGCTTCACATTAATGTTGATCTAGGTGCTTATGGGAAGGACTGTGATTCCACTGTGTCCAGGGAAACAACACTTTGGAAAGACATACTTAGTAATGACTAGCAGCTACCAAATCCTAATCCTTTACCAGGAATGGGAGAAGGCAGCTTTCCTTATGCATTTGTTCGAGATGGAGTTTTTGGAATACATGACTGAAAGCCTTATGCGACCCTATTCTGGAAAAATATTGGATCAGCGCAAACGAGTATTCAACTTCATGCAGCCGTCGTTTCTGATCGGGATTTATAAATTTCAAGACTTTTGTCCCAAAGTACAGGTCTGTCATGCACTAATGTGATCAGAACTTCTGTGTCTACGTCCTCCATGATAAGAAAAGTGCTGAACCCATGTATTTGGTAGGAAATGTGTGTGCAGGAACTGCGACGGCGACGGCTGATTGTCGACTGTATGAACACACTCACAGTCACAGAGTCAGTGTATATTTTAACACCGTAGACGGCACGGCGTATAACCCTTCGTCAGACAACAAACGAGAAATATCTAGAATCTAAATCTAAATACTACTGAAGACATCTCACAGTGTACAGTTGTCATCTATTGAATTGTCGTTTTTCGCAATTGGCTTCACGCCACTGTGGCTCCTTTGTATCACTAATACTAACTTCCCAAGCACGATGTCCAACGAAAAAGTGTCTTGAATAGACAGTAAAGATTTATTATTATTATATACTATTGATATTGTATTGCTATCTGGGCATTTGACGTCAATGTGACAATGATGGTAGTATTACATTGTACATAGTTAATAGCCGAGAGGTAAGGCTGCCAATCTTGGTAAAATGAGACAGTGAGTTGGAGTTTGAGTCCTGGTATTACTATTCTATGTCCGACTTTGTTTTCTTGAGGGGGGGGACTGGATTGAGTGACGCATTGCCCATCTCCATAACCGGTCCCCAATCGGGAGCCGTTTCATTTCGCCGCAAGGAGGTAGTCCAAACCTAAATTTAATTTTCGCCATTGACTTTAAAAAAATGTTTTCATAGCCTAGAACTCTGTTTGATAATAAAAATCATTTTTGTAACTTGATTGCTCATTTGAAGATGTGGGAAGTCGATAGCAATTTTGGCTTCGTGCAAAAGCGAAAATGTGTAATTTCGAATGCAAGCTCATGAGTCACATCTCCACTAATTTTCAAGGTGAAGCTTACCGAAATTACTCAAGTCGATCGTAGGTGTGCCATAGATTAACACACTTCTTTGGTCAGAGATTGCATTAAATAGACTTTTTTTAATTCATTAAAAAAAACAATTTTAGTTCCCTAGGTTTGTAAATAAACATATAACACAACAGCGATAAAAAATCCTCTTTACTTAATATGGAAGGGACCAGGGAAGAAATGTTAAGAAACTTTTAAAAATCAGAAAAATGTCAAAACAGCTCTCAGATTTTTCGTCCCAAATGTTTGCAAAACTAAAAGATTGAAACATGTTTATTTTAACTTTTAACACAAAGACGTTCTCTATGACATTTTTGAGCGATGATATGAAATGAGGTGTATAAATTGTGCCTATTTAGTGACATCACTTGCGCTATCTACTACATTTGTACAAGTACCACGTGAAGCGGGTTTGGACTGCCTATGGCAACTCACAACATCCACCATACGTGGTGACGTCAGCATGAAGTTTTGAAAGAAATATTAAGATTAAGACCAAATCAGTTGCCATTCTACCTTCCGGTGTATGACTTCCCGAAATGATCCTTTTCCCTTTATCAGTTGCCATTCTACCTTCCGGTGTATGACTTTATGGCGTCCGAAATGATCTTTTTCCCTTTATCAGTTGCCATTCTACCTTCCGGTGTATGGGTTTATGCGTCGAAATGATCTTTTTCCCTTTATCAGTTGCCATTCTACCTTCGGTGTATGGGTTTATGGCGTTGATCTTCCTCCCTTTATCAGTTGCCATTCTACCTTCCGTTTTATAGTCCTGAAATGATCTTTCTCCTTTATCAGTTGCCATTCTACCTTCCGGTGTATGGGTTTATGGCGTCCGAAATGACCTTTCTCCCTTTATCAGTTGCCATTCTACCTTCCGGTGTATGGGTTTATGGCGTCCGAAATGATCTTTCCCCTTTATCAGTTGCCATTCTACCTTCCAGTGTATGGGTTTATGGCGTCCGAAATGATCTTTCTCAGGCTACCCTGTCGTGAGATTTTCCGTTTCCACCCAAAACACGAAAGAAAAAGTCCTAGTCATCAGCACAGTGACATCAATGGAGGGGGGTGGGTCCAGTCATACAGTACAGTGACATCAATGGGGGTGGGGGTACAGCACAGTGACATCAATGTAGTGGGGGGAGTGGGGGTGGGGGTACAGTACAGTGACATCAATGGGGGGTGGGGGTAGAGTACAGTGACATCAATGGGGGTGGGGGATACAGTACAGTGACATCAATGGGGGGGTGGGGGGGGTAGAGTACAGTGACATCAATGGGGGGGGGATACAGTACAGTGACATCAATGGGGAGTGGGGGGTACAGTACAGTGACATCAATGGGGGTGGGGGGGGTACAGTACAGTGACATCAATGGGGGTGGGGGGGGTAGAGCACAGTGACATCAATGGGGGGTGGGGTAGAGGGTACAGTGACATCAATGGGGGGTGGGGGTGTACAGTACAGTGACATCAATGGGGGTGGGGGGTACAGCAGTGACAGTGACATCAATGGGGGGTTGGGGTACAGCATCAATGGGGGGGTGGGGGTACAGTGACATCAATGGGGGGTGGGGGTACAGTACAGTGACATCGATGGGGTGGGGGGTACAGTACAGTGACATCGATGGGGTGGGGTACAGGTGACATCAATGGGGGGTGGGGGTACAGTACAGTGACATCAATGGGGGTGGGGGTACAGTACAGTGACATCGATGGGGGTGGGGGTACAGTACAGTGACATCAATGGGGGTGGGGTACAGTACAGTGACATCAATGGGGGGTGGGGGTACAGTGGGGGTTGGGACAGTGACATCGATGGGGGGTGGGGGTACAGTACAGTGACATCAATGGGGGTGGGGGTACAGTACAGTGACATCGATGGGGGTGGGGGGAGTACAGTACAGTGACATCGATGGGGGTGGGGTACAGTACAGTGACATCGATGGGGGGTTGGGGTAGAGTACAGTGACATCGATGGGGGGTGGGGGGTAGAGTACAGTGACATCAATGGGGGTGGGGGTAGAGTAGAACAGTGACATCGATGGGGGGGGGGGTACAGTACAGTGACATCGATGGGGGTGGGAGTACAGGTAGAGGGGGTGGGGTACAGTGCAGTGACATCGATGGGGGTGAGTACAGTGACATCAATGGGGGGTTGGGGTATGGGGGGTGGGGGTACAGTACAGTGACATCGATGGGGGTGGGGGGGTACAGTACAGTGACATCAATGGGGGGGTGACATCAATGGGGGTGGGGGTACAGTACAGTGACATCAATGGGGGGGTTGGGGTACAGCAGTACATCAATGGGGGTGGGGTACAGCACAGTGACATCAATGGGGGTGGGGGTACAGTGCAGTGACATCAATGGGGGGGTCAATGGGGGGGTACAGCACACATATGGGGGGTGGGGGGTACAGTGCAGTGACATCAATGGGGGGGAGGGGGGCATCAATGGGGGAAGGGGGAAGTAAAACCTGGGACAGACAAGCTCAAGTAGCATCTTGGCCAGGTGGCGCCATTCCTACCACCTGGACCTGGTCCGCAGCATGCGATAGAAGCAGAGACCAGTTATGACGCAATTGACTTACTCTCTTACCTAAGCTCCACAAAAACATGTAAAAAATGCTTGTATTAAAAAGAAAATTAGAAAGTAAGAAAGAAAAAAGAAACAAGAAAAAGAAAGAAAGGAAAAAAAAACAGAAAGAAAGAAAAATAGTTCAAAAAGAAAGAAAGAAAGAAAGACAGAGAAAAAACCCAAACAAAAATAGTCCAAAAAAAGAAAGAAATCCGGACAGACACAGAGAAAGAAAGAAAATGTCCAAAAAGAAAGAAAGGGAGAGAGAAAGAAAGAAAGAAATAAAGTCCAAAAAAGAATGAAAGATGGAGAAAAAAAGAAAGGGGGAAAAGAAAAAGAAAAAACAGAGAAAAACAGAAAAGAAAAGGAAAAAAAGAAAGAAAGAAAAATTGTCCAAAAAGAAAGAAAGAAAAAAAGATGGACAGAGAGAAAGACAGAAAGAACTCTTTTTCGTTTATTATTTATTGCCCTGACATTCCATGTTCCAAAAATCTAAGACTGTCCGTTTCAGGGTCGTCTTCTTCAGATCAATCTGAAAAATCACATTTTTTGTTTTTCTAAATAATTTGGTTTTGGGTAAGCAGGCGATTAACCCATTGTACCCTAGGTAGATGGTGGGGTTGCCATCTTGAGGTCCCCTACTGGTCTTGTTTATGATTTTCTGTCAGGGTCGACTCTCTTAGTCTTTGTTCAACTTCAACCAAGACTGGTCTGCAAGGCAACAGGTTCTTATCTTTCTGTTAGAATTAGCTCCTTTAGCCTTGATCAGCCAATACCTGTTTGCAAGGCAGAAGGTTGTGATTGATTTTCTGTCAGGGTTAACTCCTTCAGCTTTTTGTAAACGAAGACCTGACTGCAAGGCAGCAGGAAACCCATGGAGGGCAGTGCCGCCCAGTCTCTGTACAGGTGCAATAACCCTGCCCGGCTCACCAAACGCACATGAGCAAAAGACAACAATGACAACACAATAAGGCGAAGAAAATGAAAGTCAGCCAGTCAACATAAAATCAAATCACTTTTATTTTAATTCATTTCTAGCTTCATTTACATCCAATCCAGTTCTCTTCACAAGGTTTTAAAGCTTTGAAATCCCCAAAAATGTTTAGTTTTCAACAGACAGAGAGAGAGAGAGAGAGAGAGAGAGAGAGAGAGAGAGAGAGAGAGAGAGAGAGAGAGAGAGAGAGAGAGAGAGAGAGAGAGAGAGAGAGAGAGAGAGAGAGAGAGAGAGAGAGAGAGAGAGAGAGAGAGAGAGAGAGGAGAGAGAGAGAGAGAGAGAGAGAGAGAGAGAGAGAGAGAGAGAGAGAGAGAGAGAGAGAAAGAGAGAGAGGAGAGAGGAGAGAGAGAGAGAGAGAGAGAGAGAGAGAGAGAGAGAGAGAGAGAGAGAGAGAGAGAGAGAGAGAGAGAGAGAGAGAGAGAGAGAGAGAGAGAGAGAGAGAGAGAGAAATACAGATCCGATAGATATAGACAGATATTGTATGTAATGCAATCAATGCATTGATGGGTAAAATTAAAAAGGTTCATTTATGACAACCAACTAGTAAGCCTTACCAATCGAAGGCCTGATGAATACCACCACACTTCCTATATGTGCTTCTACATTATATGTACAACATAATAATATATGTATAAATGTACACATGGGTTAAAGAATTAAAAAAAAACAACTTTAAAATTTATTTGTTGTATTTTTAAGATTCAAATCAAAGCATCTTTTTTTTCCTTTCTTTCCATTTTTATTGTTGACTAGACTTTCATGCATGAAAGTTTAGTCAACAATAAAATGATGAGGCAAAAAAAAGATGCCATGAGATTGAATGTTAAGCACCATGCATCCACAATTTCTTGCTTCATTCTGGTAAATTTGCCAACTTTATAATAATAATGACCTGACGATGATGATGATACAGTGGTCACACTCAGAAGCCGGTCTTCTGAAAACAATAAAATGCGACCTCTAGTCCCGCTGGATAATCTCTTATTGAACAAAATTGGGAGGGGGGAGGGGGGGGGGATATAGAATAGATAATTGTCATGAAATGTTTATCGTTCAGACGTTTAGGACTAGAGCTCAGGCCAACAACAAGAGATAGGTGGATGTGTGTGTATCAGAAAGATTACCGAAGCAGTCTTTGTTTCTAGAACATTTTAATTCTCTTTTGTGTTTCTACCAATAACAACACTAGGTAGCCTTTTCATCAAAGGATAAAGCCTGTTTCAGTTTAAATCCAGACCATCGTCCTTTATCAGTGAAAAGATGTTCTAGTCTGTATCTGTTTTGGCAGTGCCTGTGATCTGGCCAAGATGTTCCAATCACGGTGACTGCTCTGCAAGTGTCACGTGCCGATGGAACGTAAATTTCAGTCATCTGGCAACAACATCAAAGAGCCAACGCTGTCTTGGAAAGCAGAGATTCTAGTATTTTCTAGGCCTACAACACGATATAAATCTACAATGGCATGTTCCAGATAGATAAAAACACAACATTGTAAATTGAAATTTATGTTTGAGTTTTATTGCACTGAGTTTAGCAGATCCTTTAACCTTTCGACTTAGAAAAACCAATCCCCTACTCTTAGCCAGACTCATGGTTTTTGGTGGCCTCTTAGACATGATAATTAAAGAGAAACAAATCTGTTACATGGAAAAGCTGCGTCTTAGTCTTAGGCAGAGACCACTGTATTACATGTAAAAAAGTCACAGAGACTGTTAGTTAAACTGGGAGAAACTTTATATACAATGGTACTGTGTATAAGAAGGAAGATTAGGTTTTAATTTGTTTGGAGCAAATCAAAGAAAAAGGGCATAAACCAAACAGACAATAAAGTCGATCAATAAATAACAATAGGACAATGTTTGACTTCTTGGTCAAGGTAAACAGACTGTCCTATTAATCAGAAAAAAATTATAGATATATTATATAGTAAATGTAATGATAAAATTTGTTTACCTGTTACTAGCAAATTACTAGGTTGTATGTTACATATATACGTACAAACATACAATGATAAAATTGGACTGATTGTTAATGCAAAGTACTAAATTGCATGATATATAGGTACACAAATACAATGATCAAATTTGACTGTTACCAGCAAAGTACTAGATTGTATGCAACATACATGTACAACTACAATGATCAAATTTGACTGTTACCAGCAAAGTACTAAGATTATGCAACATACATGTACAAATGCAACGATGAAATTTGACTGCTACCAGCAAAGTACTAGATTGTATGCAACATACATGTACAAATATAACGATGAAATTTGACTGTTACCAGCCAAAGTACTAGATTGTATGCAATATACATTGTACAAATACAATGATCAAATTTGACTGTTACCAGCAAAGTACTAGATTGTATACAACATACATGTACAAATACAATGATCAAATTTGACTGTTACCAGCAAAGTACTAGATTGTATACAACATACATGTACAAATACAATGATCAAATTTGACTGTTACCAGCAAAGTACTAGATTGTATACAACATACATGTACAAATACAATGATCAAATTTGACTGTTACCAGCAAAGTACTAGATTGTATACAACATACATGTACAAAATACAATAATCAAATTTGACTCACCAGCAAAGTACTAGATTGTATACAACATACATGTACAAATACAATGATCAAATTTGACTGTTACCAGCAAAGTACTGATTGTATGCAACATACATGTACAAATACAATGATCAAATTTGACTGTTACCAGCAAAGTACTAGATTCTATACAACATACATGTACAAATACAATGATCAAATTTGACTGTTACCAGCAAAGTACTGATTGTATGCAACATACATGTACAAATACAATGATCAAATTGACTGTTACCAGCAAAGTACTAGATTGTACACAACATACATGTACAAATACATTGATCAAATTTGACTGTTAACAGCAGGCACTAGATTGTATGCAACATACATGTAGACAGATACAATGATCAAATTTGACTGTTTGTTATTCGCAAACAACTACATTGTAAAGTACATACATGTACACAGATGCAATTATCAATTTGACTGCTTGTTACAAGCAAAGTACTACATTGTATGGTACATGTAGGTACACAGATGCAATGATCAAATTTGATAACATGTTTCCAGTAACGGATAACATTATTAAGTACACAGGCATAATTTTCAAGATCAACTCCTTGTAATCGATTCAGGTGTAAAATTGTTGTAAAACAAGTAAATAAAATGTGGTTAAACAGAAGAATACCAATGCAAAAACCTGTCCTATCAGTAAGTACATGTACTATCAGTTTGTGGCATGCACGACACTAAAATTACCAAAATAAATCTAATAATTCTACAAAGGAAACTGCATGCAGTTGGAATTTTTTGTATACTCCTATTTTTCACTAAATATCTCCATGAACAAAACTGTCCTCCCTGTATGACAGTCACTAGAATTGTGCTGTGCCATGTTCTGCTATCTAGCAACAGCCATTGAACATTTCAGGCAATGTATAATGAATCGGAGATAAAGCCTAAGAGACAGAAACATTTAGTAAATCAGAATCAAGGTCAAGTGTTGGGTAGATGGTTCTGCTACAAAACATTTGACAATTCAGCTATTTTTTTCACACTATGTCACTCACAACAGTATCTACATTGCAAAGGTTTACGGTAATTTAAAGGAATTAGACATTGTTCCCAGACTTAACTTCTGCAAAAAGACTATAATTATTGACAAAATGGCATCATGCTCATCTCAACATTCTCCTTGGTCCCCCAGATTTGCTCCGTACATAAGAAATAAAAGTGAGCATTTGTTTTGATTTGTTTAATTATACCAACTCTCTACACACCATCTTAGCATGTAAATATACTCATCAGCAAAGAAAAATTGATTCCAAAATATAATTGAAAATGATTTTTATGAAGTAGCCAAGGCATCTTTCACCAAGTTGCAGTTTTGTTGATTTTTTTTTTCCGGAGAGGAATGGTTGGGGATGAAGCTGTGAAGAAAAATGTTCACAGTGGAAATATGACAACTCACAGCAGTACAGTGGAAAATGTTTCCGTCTAATGATCAATATCATGTATCCATGGAATCGTCTCTAAAAAGGAACACAATGATCAATATCATGTATCCATGGAATCGTTTCCCATAAAGAAACCTAATGATCAATATCATGTATCCATGGAATCGTCTCCTAAAAAGGAACACAAGGATCAAAATCATGTATCCATGGAATAGTCTCCTATAAAGAAATATAAAGATCAATATCATGTATCCATGGAATCGTTTTCCCCGCAAGAAATGTAATGATTAATATCATGTATCCATGGAATCGTCTCCTAAAAAAGGAACACAATGATCAATATCATGTATCCATGGAATCGTTTCCCATAAAGAAACCTAATGATCAATATCATGTATCCATGGAATCGTCTCCTAAAAAGGAACACAATGATCAATATCATGTATCCATGGAATCGTTTCCATAAAGAAACCTAATGATCAATATCATGTATCCATGGAATCGTCTCCTAAAGGAACACAATGATCAATATCATGTATCCATGGAATCGTTTCTATAAAGAAACGTAACGATCAAAATCATGTATCCATGGAATCGTCTCCTATAAAGAAACGTAATGATGAATATCATGTATCCATGGAATCGATTCCCATAAAGAAACGTAATGATCAATATCATGTATCCATGGAATCGTCTCCTATAAAGAAACGTAATGATCAATATCATGTATCCATGGAATCATTTCCTATAAAGAAACGTAATGATCAATATCATGTGTCCATGGAATCATTTCCTATAAAGAAACGTAATGATCAATATCATGTATCCATGGAATCGTCTCCTATAAAGAAACATAAAGATCAATATCATGTATCCATGGAATCGTTTCCTATAAAGAAACGTAATGATCAATATCATGTATCCATGGAATCGTTTCCATAGAGAAACCTAATGATCAATATCATGTATCCATGGAATCGTCTCCTATAAAGAAACGTAATGATGAATATCATGTATCCATGGAATCGCTTCCCATAAAGAAACGTAATGATCAATATCATGTATCCATGGAATCGTCTCCTATAAAGAAACGTAATGATCAATATCATGTATCCATGGAATCATTTCCTATAAAGAAAGGTAATGATCAATATCATGTGTCCATGGAATCATTTCCTATAAAGAAACATAATGATCAATATCATGTATCCATGGAATCGTCTCCTATAAAGAAACATAAAGATCAATATCATGTATCCATGGAATCGTTTCCTATAAAGAAACGTAATGATCAATATCATGTATCCATGGAATCGTTTCCCATAGAGAAACGTAATGATCAATATCATGTATCCATGGAATCGTCTCCTACAAAGAAACGTAATGATCAAAATCATGTATCCAGGGAATCGTCTCATATAAAAACGTAATGATCAATATCATGTATCCATGGAATCATCTCCTATAAAGAAACGTAATGATCAATATAATGTATCCATGGAATCGTTTCCTATAAAGAAACGTAATGATCAAAATCATGTATCCATGGAATCGTCTCCTAAAAAGGAACACAATGATCAATATCATGTATCCATGGAATCGTTTCCTATAAAGAAACGTAATGATCAATATCATGTATCCATGGAATCGTCTCCTAAAAAGAAACGTAATGATCAATATCATGTATCCATGGAATCGTTTCCTATAAAGAAACGTAATGATCAATATCATGTATCAATGGAATCGTCTCCTATAAAGAAACCTCATGATCAATATCATGTATCCATGGAATCGTTTCCTATAAAGAAACGTAACGATCAAAATCATGTATCCATGGAATGGTCTCCTATAAAGAAACGTAACGATCAATATCATGTATCCATGGAATCGCTTTCCTATAAAGAAACGTAATGATCAATATCATGTATGCATGGAATCGTTTCCTATAAAGAAACGAACGATCAATATCATGTATGCATGGAATCGTTTCCTATAAAGAACGTAACGATCAATATCATGTATCCATGGAATCGTTTCCCTATAAAGAAACGTAACGATCAAAATCATGTATCCATGGAATCGTTTCCTATAAAGAAAGGTAACGATCAAAATCATGTATCCATGGAATCGTTTCCTATAAAGAAACGTAATGATCAATATCATGTATCCATGGAATCGTCTCCTAAAAAGAAACGTAATGATCAATATCATGTATCCATGGAATCGTTTCCTATAAAGAAACGTAATGATCAATATCATGTATCAATGGAATCGTCTCCTATAAAGAAACCTCATGATCAATATCATGTATCCATGGAATCGCTTTCCTATAAAGAAACGTAACGATCAAAATCATGTATCCATGGAATGGTCTCCTATAAAGAAACATAACGATCAATATCATGTATCCATGGAATCGTTTCCTATAAAGAAACGTAATGATCAATATCATGTATGCATGGAATCGTTTCCTATAAAGAAACGTAACGATCAATATCATGTATCCATGTAATCGTTTTCCTATAAAGAAACGTAATGATCAATATCATGTATCCACGGAATCGTTTCCTATAAAGAAACGTAACGATCAAAATCATGTATCCATGGAATCGTTTCCTATAAAGAAACGTAACGGTCAATATCATGTATCCATGGAATCGTTTCCTATAAAGAAACGTAACGATCAATATCATGTATCCATGGAATCGTTTCCTATAAAGAAACGTAACGATCAATATCATGTATCCATGGAATCGTTTCCTATAAAGAAACGTAATGATCAATATCATGTATCCATGGAATCGGCTCCGATAAAGAAACCCAATGATCGATACGATAACCAGTTTTGTTTCTTCCCATGGCAAATTCAGATGCTGTGACTGAGTTGACTTCACAAAGTTAAACCTGCAAGCGACACCTGGAACTGCTTCCTACTCTTCAAATGTAAGGCATGAAAGCACACACATATGAATATTCCCATTTAGCATTTAACTTTACAAGCAAATGTCATCCTTGTGCGATGTATACAGATCTTTTCAACAATTTCAAAAAGAGAAGAAAAACCTCGAAATTCTAATACAATGAACCCTGTTTAAGCAACTGGCAACACAAACTTTCAAATGTCATTTCACACAGGAGTAAGAAATTGAAGTGAAATATGTCACAACAAAACTCATTTTATAAAAAAACTTTCCTCAACTAGCCTTACCTTAGACAGAAAAGCTTACTAGTAAAGAAACATTAAGTGAATAAGTCAGATTACAAAGATGAATGAAAAATGTCTTTCCCGATAGCCTGACTAGAGGAGAACCTAAACTAAACTATAAAGCTTTTGTGGGATTATGAGATATTCAAACATTTGTGTCTACAAACATGTACATAGAATTCATGAGAATCTGACAAAGGGAAGTGTCATCACTTTGCTCCAACTTAAATCTTTGTATAATGTCTTGAATTCAAAGCGCAAGAATGTCTCAATAAAAGACAAATTCTTAAAACAGAGAAATGACAATATAAGCTGCAGCAAGCGATGGAAGAGTCAACCTTGGGGCCATAGCCCTGGTGGCAGGCTGAGGCCATGTTGTGAGTTGTGACACAACTTGCCTACAGTTAGCCTGTTGATGATCAAACTCAAACAGACATCGCTCTAGAAATACTTCCGATATACTGTAATAGGTCACTCGAGACAGATTAAAAACACAAGTTGAATTCACAACCACTTGAGATGCATCTGAAACAGGTGTCACGGCAAGTCTTTTGAGATGAGCAAGAGAAAGAAAAACAAACTCAAATCTTTAACAATGAATCTGATACAGGTGTATCATCTGAAACCTTTTGAGATGCATCTAATACAGGAGTCTCATCTGGCATAACATGAGGTACATTTGAAACGAAGGTGTCCTTTGACATCTTTGATGATGAATCTGAAACAGTTGTCACGTCAGATAAATCAGAAACAGGTGCGACATCCAACAGCTTTGAGATGAATTTAATGGAGGTGACTCATCTGAAACTCTTTGAGATGCATCTGAAACAAGTGTCTCATCTGAAATCTTTTGAAATGCATTTAATACTGGTGTCTCATCTAAAACCTTTTGAGATGAATCTGACACAAGTGTCTCATCTGAAACCTTTTGAGATGAATCTGATACAGGTGTATCATCTGAAACCTTTGAGATGAATCTGATACAGGTGTATCATCTGAAACCGTTTGAGATGAATCTGATACAGGTGTATCATCTGAAACCTTTTGAGATGAATCTGATACAGGTGTATCCTCTGAAACATTTTGTGATGAATTTGATGCATGTGTATCATCTGACATAATATGAGGTGTATTTGAAAAAAATGTGTCATTTGACATCTTGGCTGATGAATCTGAAACAGGTGTCATGTCAGATATCTTTTGAGATGAATTTGAAAACGGAGTTACATCAAACATCTTTTGAGATGAATTTGAAATAGGTGTTACTTCAGATATCTTTTGAGATGAATTTAAAACAGGTGTTACTTCAGATATGTTTTGAGATGAATTTAAGAAAGGCGTTACTTCAGATATCTTTTGAGATGAAATTGAAACAGGTGGCACATCTGATTCGTGTGGAAATGACTTTGAAACAGGTGTCGCACCTGACATACCTGATGATGGATCTGTAACAGGTACTGCATTCACAGTCACTGGACACTTGTTTGTCACAGATGGGGAATTCAACATCACTTGAGATAAAACTAAACCAGGGCACTTATCGGATGCCGCTGTGGCTAAAACTGAAATGGCTGAGAGGAGATTTGACAGGGGTTGAGGCTGAAGCAGGTGCAGCCGACATAATCTGGTTAGGAAAGGAGAATGGCTTAGCAGAACTGGAGGAGGCGGTATTGATCTTAGGTGGGACAAACAGGAGTTGACCAGATGGTGTTGCCAGAGTTGTGTTAACTGACACAGACGTAGATGAAACGATCCGGGTGGGAGTAGCTAAAGCTCCTGCCGGTGATGGCAGTGGAGAAGAAATAGAGGAGTTTGCCACATTTTTACCCGGAATGAAAGAAAATGGCACTATTGGCCGCACCTGAATATTTCCTGGCAAGGCAGAAATTGGCCTTTGCAAGAAGGTCACAGACGATATATTAACACCTGAAGGAGTAGATGCCAATCTGGGCAGGTTATTAACTGACAGCAAAGATACATTTCCTGTAGTGATGATGGGAGGAATTGATGGGAGTGATGAAACGGCGTTTAGATGAATGGTGCCTGGCCCGTGGGCAACAGGTGATGACAGCCGAGATCGATCCCCTGTCTGAGAGAGAGCATTTTGGGGTAAACTTGGAACACGCAACAAATGAACAGGGCCAGTTAGAGCTGGTATTGATGCTGGCAAAGATAGTGGCAAGACTTGAATAGTTTCTGGCACAGAAGAAACTGCTGTCGCATTGTCTGGTACCTTTTGCCGGAAAGAAACAGCCCTTGGGAGAAAGGGAAGCTGCTGTTGTGCAGCTGCGTTGGTATTGGCAATGACATTCCTTTGAACTGGAGGAACAGGTATGTTTAATCCTACACCAGGAGGTCTTTCAAGAAGTTGCTTGAGCTTAGTATGGTCGGCTGATGGGTTTGAACTACCAAGAGGGCTGTTTTTATCCCGTGCTAACATTGGATTTGGGTGTGGAAGTCTGGTAGAAGATAGGCCACTCTCTATCACTGGTGATCTCGAGTGAAAACCTGATTTGGCCAGCCATTGCTTGGCTCTAGAGGTGTTGCAAACACTGCATGCATGGCCGCATGTGAAGACATAAACTTTCAAAGATGCCAGAGGATTGGTTTGAACTGTGGGATTTCTGACATCCTGTGATCCCTGTGCCGTCTTTGGATGTGGCTTTGTTCTCCGTTTGGCTTTTGATGTCACTGCAATTCGGGTACAAACTTTGGCTTGGGGGATTTCTGTACTTTTGACATTCCTTGAGACTGAGAGGCAGCAGTTACCTGAAACGTGGACAACTGCGATGACGCAAAATGTGAAAGTGTAGCATTGACTGGAGGGAGTTGGTACGCTGTTGATGTACCAAAGTGGTCGCTACCATTGTCCCAACAAATGTCCAGGGGTTCTTGTTTTACTGTTACAGTCTCTTCCTGTCAATGCAAGATAATGACAATTAGTTCTGTTATATACACACATGTTAAATAAATATATAATAACATAATACCTATGTGGTCACCTGTCTACACTTCAGAATGAAAAATGATCATCAGAAAAGTTTTCATTTTTAAATCTTAAACAATTAATTCTACAATTTATCATACTATTGAATGCTATTCTACTATTTCATTGTTAAATGCACCTCTACTATCTCCTCATTGACTGTAGCTCTACTAGGTCCTAGTTGAGTGTAGCTGTACTATCTCCTCATTGACTGTAGCTCTACTAGGTCATAGTTAAGTGTAGCTGTACTATCTCATCATTGACTGTAGCTCTACTAGGTCATAGTTCAGTGTAGCTGTACTATCTCATCATTGACTGTAGCTCTACTAGGTCCTAGTTGAGTGTAGCTGTACTATCTCCTCATTGACTGTAGCTCTACTAGGTCATAGTTAAGTGTAGCTGTACTATCTCATCATTGACTGTAGCTCTACTAGGTCATAGTTAAGTGTAGCTGTACTATCTCATCATTGACTGTAGCTCTACCAGGTCATAGTTAAGTGTAGCTGTACTATCTCATCATTGACTGTAGCTCTACTAGGTCATAGTTAAGTGTAGCTGTACTATCTCATCATTGACTGTAGCTCTACTAGGTCATAGTTAAGTGTAGCTGTACTATCTCATCATTGACTGTAGCTCTACTAGGTCATGGTTAAGTGTAGCTGTACTATCTCATCATTGACTGTAGCTCTACTAGGTCGTAGTTGAGTGTAGCTGTACTATCTCATCATTGACTGTAGCTCTACTATTTCATCATTGAATGCGACTTTACTATGTTATCATTGAATACGACTCTACCATGTTATCATTGAATACGACTCTACCATGTTATCATTGAATACAACTCTACCATGTTATCATTGAATACAACTCTACTATGTTATCATTGAATACAACTCTACTATGTTATCATTGAATACAACTCTACTATGTTATCATTGAATACAACTCTACTATGTTATCATTGAATACAACTACTATGTTATCATTGAATACAACTCTACTATGTTATCATTGAATACAACTACTATGTTATCATTGAATACAACTCTACCATGTTATCATTGAATACAACTCTACTATGTTATCATTGAATACAACTCTACTATGTTATCATTGAATACAACTCTACTATGTTATCATTGAATACAACTCTACTATGTTATCATTGAATACAACTCTACTATGTTATCATTGAATACAACTCTACTATGTTATCATTGAATACAACTACTATGTTATCATTGAATACAACTCTACTATGTTATCATTGAATACAACTCTACTATGTTATCATTGAATACAACTCTACTATGTTATCATTGAATACAACTACTATGTTATCATTGAATACAACTCTACTATGTTATCATTGAATACAACTACTATGTTATCATTGAATACAACTCTACTATGTTATTATTGAATACAACTCTACTATGTTATCATTGAATAAAACTACTATGTTATCATTGAATACGACTCTACTATGTTATCATTGAATACAACCCTACTATGTTATCATTGAACACAACTCTACTATGTTATCATTGAATACAACTACTATGTTATCATTGAATACAACTACTATGTTATCATTGAATACAACTACTATGTTATCATTGAATACAACTCTACTATGTTATTGAATACAACTACTATGTTATTGAATACAACTACTATGTTATCATTGAATACAACTACTATGTTATCATTGAATACAACTACTATGTTATCATTGAATACAACTCTACTATGTTATTGCATACAACTACTATGTTATCATTGAATACTACTCTACTATGTTATCATTGAATACAACTCTACTATGTAATCATTGAATACAACTACTATGTTATCATTGAATACAACTACTATGTTATCATTGAATACAACTACTATGTTATCATTGAATACAACTACTATGTTATCATTGAATACAACTCTACTATGTTATTGAATACAACTACTATGTTATCATTGAATACAACTCTACTATGTTATCATTGAATACAACTCTACTATGTTATCATTGAATACAACTACTATGTTATCATTGAATACAACTCTACTATGTTATCATTGAATACAACTCTACTATGTTATTGACTACAACTACTATGTTATCATTGAATACAACGCTACTATGTTATCATTGAATACAACTCTACTATGTTATCATTGAATACAACTCTACTATGTTATCATTGAATACAACTACTATGTTATCATTGAATACAACTACTATGTTATCATTGAATACAACTCTACTATGTTATCATTGAATACAACTCTACTATGTTATCATTGAATACAACTCTACTATTGAATACAACTCTACTATGTTATCATTGAATACAACTACTATGTTATCATTGAATACAACTACTATGTTATTATTGAATACAACTCTACTATGTTATCATTGAATAAAACTACTATGTTATCATTGAATACGACTCTACTATGTTATCATTGAATACAACCCTACTATGTTATCATTGAATACAACTCTACTATGTTATCATTGAATACGACTCTACTATGTTATCATTGAATACAACTACTATGTTATCATTGAATACAACTACTATGTTATCATTGAATACAACTACGATGTTATCATTGAATACAACTCTACTATGTTATTGAATACAACTACTATGTTATTGAATACAACTACTATGTTATCATTGAATACAACTCTACTATGTTATCATTGAATACAACTCTACTATGTTATCATTAAATACAACTCTACTATGTTATCATTGAATACAACTACTATGTTATCATTGAATACAACTCTACTATGTTATCATTGAATACAACTACTATGTTATCATTGAATACAACTCTACTATGTTATCATTGAATACAACTCTACTATGTTATCATTGAATACAACTCTACTATGTTATCATTGAATACAACTTTACTATGTTATCATTGAATACAACTACTATGTTATCATTGAATACAACTACTATGTTATCATTGAATACAACTACTATGTTATCATTGAATACAACTCTACTATGTTATCATTGAATACAACTACTATGTTATCATTGAATACAACTACTATGTTATCATTGAATACAACTCTACTATGTTATCATTGAATACAACTCTACTATGTTATCATTGAATACAACTCTACTATGTTATCATTGAATACAACTACTATGTTATCATTGAATACAACTACTATGTTATCATTGAATACAACTACTATGTTATCATTGAATACAACTACTATGTTATCATTGAATACAACTCTACTATGTTATCATTGAATACAACTACTATGTTATCATTGAATACAACTACTATGTTATCATTGAATACAACTCTACTATGTTATCATTGAATACAACTACTATGTTATCATTGAATACAACTCTACTATGTTATCATTGAATACAACTCTACTATGTTATCATTGAATACAACTACTATGTTATCATTGAATACAACTCTACTATGTTATCATTGAATACAACTCTACTATGTTATTGAATACAACTACAATGTTATCATTGAATACAACGCTACTATGTTATCATTGAATACAACTCTACTATGTTATCATTGAATACAACTCTACTATGTTATCATTGAATACAACTACTATGTTATCATTGAATACAACTACTATGTTATCATTGAATACAACTCTACTATGTTATCATTGAATACAACTCTACTATGTTATCATTGAATACAACTACTATGTTATCATTGAATACAACTCTACTATGTTATCATTGAATACAACTACTATGTTATCATTGAGTACAACTCTACTATGTTATCATTGAATACGACTCTACTATGTTATCATTGAATACAACTCTACTATGTTATCATTGAATACAACTTTACTATGTTATCATTGAATACAACTCTACTATGTTATCATTGAATACAACTCTACTATGTAATCATTGAATACAACTCTACTATGTTATCATTGAATACAACTCTACTATGTTATCATTGAATACAACTCTACTATGTTATCATTGAATACAACTCTACTATGTTATCATTGAATACAACTCTACTATGTAATCATTGAATACAACTCTACTATGTAATCATTGAATACAACTCTACTATGTTATCATTGAATACAACTCTACTATGTTTTCATTGAATGCAACTTTACTATGTTATCATTGAGTGTAGCTCTACTATTTCATTATTGTGTGTAACTATCCTTCTTCATCCCTGAATGTAGCTCTACTATTTCATCATTGACTGTAGCTCGACTATCTTATCATTGAATGAAACTTTACTATTCGATTCTTTACGTGCGACTCTACCAATTCATAATTGCGTGCATCGGTACTATCTTACCATTGAGCGTAAACTGTATTATCTCACAATTGACTGTACCTTGACTATCTCATCGTTAAGTGCGACTGTACTATTTCATCATTGACTGTACCTTGACTATCTCATCATTAAGTGCAACTGTATTATTTCGTCATTGACTGTAACTCGACTATGTTACCATTGAGGGCAACTGTATTATTTCGTCATTGACTGTACCTTGACTATCTCATCATTAAGTGCAACTGTATTATTTCGTCATTGACTGTAACTCGACTATGTTACCATTGAGGGCAACTGTATTATTTCGTCATTGACTGTAACTCGACTATGTTACCATTGAGGGCAACTGTATTATTTCGTCATTGACTGTAACTCGACTATGTTACCATTGAGGGCAACTGTATTATTTCGTCATTGACTGTAACTCGACTATGTTACCATTGAGGGCAACTGTATTATTTCGTCATTGACTGTAACTCGACTATGTTACAATTGAGGGCAACTGTATTATTTCGTCATTGACTGTACCTCGACTATGTTACAATTGAGGGCAACTGTATTATTTCGTCATTGACTGTACCTCGACTATGTTACAATTGAGGGCAACTGTATTATTTCGTCATTGACTGTACCTCGACTATGTTATAATTGAGGGCAACTATTATTTCGTCATTGACTGTAACTCGACTATGTTACAATTGAGGGCAACTGTATTATTTCGTCATTGACTGTACCTCGACTATGTTACAATTGATGCGAAGGAGCCACAGTGCAGTGAAGTCAAAGGCGAAATATGACAATAAGTGACAACTCCACTAATAAAATCAGAACAAACACGGGACGTTTCGGGTATAACCCCTTCGTCAGACAACAAACGAGAAATATCTAGAATCTAGATCTAAGTAATACCTCCGGCATCACACAATGTAATGTCAGAAGAAAAACATGAAGGAGAAAGAAAGAAAGAAAAAGGCAGTGATAATAAGATATTTAGCGCAGGGTGGTGTGAAGAATGAGCGAGAGTGGAAGGTTCAGATCTACAATGAAATAAAAATAAGTAAGTAATAAAAGGTGAGAAGGAGATAGAGAGAATGAGAGAAATAGAGAGAGAGTGAGTGAGTGAGTGAGAAGTGTGTGAGTGAGAGAGAGAGAGAGAGAGAGAGAGAGAGAGAGAGAGAGAGAGAGAGAGAGAGAGAGAGAGAGAGAGAGAGAGAGAGAGAGAGAGAGAGAGAGAGAGAGATAGATAGATAGATAGATAGGAGAGATGAGAGAGGGAGAGAGAGAGAGAGAGAGAGAGAGAGAGAGAGAGAGAGAGAGAGAGAGAGAGAGAGAGATAGAGAGAGATTCTCTCTCTATCTATCTCTCTATCTCTCTCTCTCTCTCTCTCTCTCTCTCTCTCTCTCTCTCTCTCTCTCTCTCTCTCTCTCTCTCTCTCTCTATTTCTCTTATTCTTCTATCTCATGTTTTATTACTTACTTATTTTCATATTTTTATTTCATTGTAGATCTGAACCTTCCACTCTCGCTCTTTCTTCACACCCCCTCTGCTACGTTTCTTAACATCACTGTCTTTTTCTTTCTCCTTTATGTTTTTCTTCTGACATCACATTGTGTGGTGCCGGGGGTATTACTTAGATCTAGATTCTAGATATTTCTCGTTTGTTGTCTGACGAAGGGTTATACCCGAAACGTCACGTGTTTGTTCTGTCTTTATTAGTGGAGTTGTCACTTATTGTCATATTTCGCCTTTGACTTCACTCCACTGTGGCTCCTTCGTATTATTTCATCATTGACTGTAAATCAACTGTCTTACAATTCAGTACAACTGTATTATTTCTCCATTGACTGTAAATCAATTGTCTTACAATTCAGTACAACTGTATTATTTCTTCATTGACTGTAAATGAACAATCTTACAATTCAGTACAATTGTATTATTTCATCATTGACTGTAGCTCAACTATGTAACAATGCAGTACAATTGTATTATTTCACCATTGACTGTAGCTCTACTTTTTTTTAAATTCAGTACAACTGTATTATTTCATCATTGACTGTAGCTCTACTATCTCATCATTGAGTACAACTGTATTATTTCATCATTTCTCTATCATTGACTGTAGCTCTACTATCTCATCATTGAGTACAACTGTACTATTTCATCATTGACTGTAGCTCTACTATTTCATCATTGACTGTAGCTCTACTATCTCATCATTGGCTGTAGCTCTACTATCTCATCATTGAGTACAATTGTACTATTTCATCATTGCCTGTAGCTCTACTATCTCATCATTGAGTACAACTGTACTATTTCATCATTGACTGTAGCTCTACTATCTCATCATTGAGTACAACTGTATTATTTCATCATTGACTGTAGCTCTACTATCTTAAAATTCAGTACAACTGTATTATTTTATCATTGAGTGCAACTCTACTATTTCATCATTGAGTGCAACTCTACTATTTTATCATTGAGTGCAACTCTACTATTTTATCATTGAGTGCAACTCTACTATTTCATCATTGAGTGCAACTCTACTATTTCATCATTGAGTGCAACTCTACTATTTCATCATTGAGTGCAACTCTACTATTTCATCATTGAGTGCAACTCTACTATATTATCATTGAGTGCAACTCTACTATTTCATCATTTAGTGCAACTCTACTATTTCATCATTTAGTGCAACTCTACTATTTTATCATTGAGTGCAACTCTACTATATTATCATTGAGTGCAACTCTACTATTTCATCATTTAGTGCAACTCTACTATTTCATCATTGACTCGAGCTTTACTATCTTACAATGCAGTACAACTGTATTATTTCATCATTGACTTTAAATGAACTATCTTACAATTTAGTACAACTGTATTATTTCATCATTGACTTTAAATGAACTATCTTACAATTTAGTACAACTGTATTATTTCATCATTAACTGTAACTCTATTATCTCATCATTGAGTACAACTAAATTATTTCATTGAGTGCAACTCTACTATTTCATCATTGAGTACAACTAAATTATTTCATTGAGTGCAACTCTACTATTTCATCATTGACTCCACCACTATTATCTTACAATGCAGTACAACTGTATTATTTCATTATTGACTGTAAATCAACTATCTTACAATTCAGTACAACTGTATTATTTCATCATTGACTGTAAATCAACTATCTTACAATTGAGTGCAACTTGATTATTTCATCATTAACTGTAACTCGACTATGTAACCATTGAGTGCAACTTGATTATTTCATCATTGACTGTAGCTCAACTATCTTACAGTTGAGTGGAACCATATTATTTCATCATTGACTGTAACTCTACTATTTCACCACTGACTGTAGCTTTACTATTTCATCATTGAGTGCAACTCTACTATTTCATCATTGACTGTAGCTCTACTATTTCATCATTGACTGTGCTCTACTATTTCATCATTGACTGTAGCTCTACTATTTCATCATTGACTGTAGCTCTACTATTTCATCCTTGACTGTAGCTCTACTATTTCATCATTGACTGTAGCTCTACTATTTCATCATTGACTGTAGCTCTACTATTTCATCATTGAGTGCAACTCTACTATTTCATCATTGAGTGCAACTCTACTATTTCATCATTGAGTGCAACTCTACTGTTTCATCATTGACTCGAGCACTACTATTTCATCATTGAGTGCAACTCTACTATTTCATCATTGAGTGCAACTCTACTATTTCATCATTGAGTGCAACTCTACTATTTCATCATTGACTCGAGCACTACTATCTTACAATTCAGTACAACTGTATTATTTCATCATTGACTGTAAATCAACTATCTTACAATTCAGTACAACTGTATTATTTCATCATTAACTGTAACTCGACTATGTTACCATTGAGTGCAACTTGATTATTTCATCATTGACTGTAGCTTTACTATTTCACCATTGAGTGCAACTCTATTATTTCATCATTGACTGTAGCTCAACCATCTTACCATTGAGTACAACTGTACTATTTCATCATTGACTGTTACTCTACTATCTCACCATTGAGTACAACTAAATTATTTCATTATTGACTGTTACTCTACTATCTCACCATTGAGTACAACTAAATTATTTCATTATTGACTGTTACTCTACTATCTCACCATTGAGTAAACTAAATTATTTCATTATTGACTGTTACTCTACTATCTCACCATTGAGTACAACTAAATTATTTCATTATTGACTGTTACTCTACTATCTCACCATTGAGTACAACTAAATTATTTCATTATTGACTGTTACTCTACTATCTCACCATTGAGTACAACTAAATTATTTCATTATTGACTGTAGCTTGCACTGAAGCACAATAAAGTTTTGACAACTACCTTAGTTGCTAACCCACTGAAAGTATGCAACATATACAAACACACTCATAAATGAGCACGCAGGGGAACAAAACAGACAGTGGTAGAAAGATAGGTAGCACAAATTAAATGAGAAACAGACAGTGGCAGAAGAATCGGCAACACAAATTAAATGAGATACAGACAGTGGCAGAAGAATCGGCAGCACAATTTAAATGAGATAGACAGTGGCAGAAGAATCGGCAGCACAAATTAAATGAGATAGACAGTGGCAGAAGAATCGGCAGCACAAATTAAATGAGAAACAGACAGTGGCAGAAGAATCGGCAACACAATTTAAATGAGATAGACAGTGGCAGAAGAATCGGCAACACAAATTAAATGAGATAGACAGTGGCAGAAAGATAGGTGGCACAAATTAAATGAGATACAGACAGTGGCAGAAGAATCGGCAGCACAAATTAAATGAGATAGACAGTGGCAGAAAGATAGGTGGCACAAATTAAATGAGATAGACAGTGGCAGAAAGATAGGTAGCACAAATTAAATGAGATAGACAGTGGCAGAAAGATAGGTGGCTCAAATTAAATGAGATACAGACAGCGGCAGAAGAATCGGCAACACAAATTAAATGAGATAGACAGTGGCAGAAAGATAGGTGGCACAAATTAAATGAGATACAGACAGTGGCAAAAGAATCGGCAGCACAAATTAAATGAGATAGACAGTGGCAGAAAGATAGGTGGCACAAATTAAATGAGATAGACAGTGGCAGAAAGATAGGTGGCACAAATTAAATGAGATACAGACAGTGGCAGAAGAATCGGCAGCACAAATTAAATGAGATAGACAGTGGCAGAAAAATAGGTAGCACAAATTAAATGAGATAGACAGTGGCAGAAAGATAGGTAGCACAAATTAAATGAGATAGACAGTGGCAGAAAGATAGGTGGCACAAATTAAATGAGATACAGACAGTGGCAGAAGAATCGGCAGCACAAATTAAATGAGATAGACAGTGGCAGAAAGATAGGTGGCACTAATTAAATGAGAAACAGACAGTGGCAAAAGAACAGGCAGCACGAATTAAATGAGATAGACAGTGGCAGAAAGATAGGTGGCAAATTAAATGAGATAGACAGTGGCAGAAAGATAGGTAGCACAAATTAAATGAGAAACAGACAGTGGCAGAAAGATAGGTAGCACAGAATTTAAATGAGAAACAGACAGTGGCAGAAAGACAGGCAGCACAAATTAAATGAGATACAGACAGTGGCAGAAGAACAGGCAGCACGAATTAAATGAGATACAGACAGTGGCAGAAAACAGTGAGATACAGACAGTGGTAGAAATATAGGTAGCACAAATTAAATGAGAAACAGACAGTGGCAGAAAGACAGGCAGCACAAATTAAATGAGATACAGACAGTGGCAGAAAGACAGGCAGCACAAATTAAATGAGATACAGACAGTGGTAGAAAGACAGGCAGCACAAATTAAATGAGATACAGACAGTGGCAGAAAGACAGGCAGCACAAATTAAATGAGATACAGACAGTGGTAGAAAGACAGGCAGCACAAATTAAATGAGATACAGACAGTGGCAGAAAGACAGGTTAAATGAGATACAGACAGTGGTAGAAAGAATTAAATGAGATACAGACAGTGGCAGAAAGACAGGCAGCACAAATTAAATGAGATACAGACAGTGGCAGAAGAACAGGCAGCACAAATTAAATGAGACAGACAGTGGCAGAAAGACAGGTAGCACAAATTAAATGAGATACAGACAGTGGCAGAAAGACAGGCAGCACAAATTAAATGAGATACAGACAGTGGTAGAAAGATAGGTGGCACAAATTAAATGAGATACAGACAGTGGCAGAAAGACAGGCAGCACAAATTAAATGAGATACAGACAGTGGTAGAAAGACAGGCAGCACAAATTAAATGAGATACAGACAGTGGTAGAAAGACAGGCAGCACAAATTAAATGAGATACAGACAGTGGCAGAAGAACAGGCAACACAAATTAAATGAGATACAGACAGTGGCAGAAAGAAAGGCAGCACAAATTAAATGAGATACAGACAGTGGCAGAAGAACAGGCAACACAAATTAAATGAGATACAGACAGTGGCAGAAAGACAGGCAGCACAAATTAAATGAGACAGACAGTGGCAGAAGAATAGGTAGCACAAATTAAATGAGACAGACAGTGGCAGAAAGATAGGTGGCACAAATTAAATGAGACAGACAGTGGCAGAAGAATAGGTAGCACAAATTAAATGAGACAGACAGTGGCAGAAGAATAGGTAGCACAAATTAAATGAGACAGACAGTGGCAGAAGAATAGGTAGCACAAATTAAATGAGAAAGACAGTGGCAGAAAGATAGGTGGCACAAATTAAATGAGAAAGACAGTGGCAGAAGAATAGGTAGCACAAATTAAATGAGACAGACAGTGGCAGAAGAATAGGTAGCACAAATTAAATGAGACAGACAGTGGCAGAAGAATAGGTAGCACAAATTAAATGAGACAGACAGTGGCAGAAGAATAGGTAGCACAAATTAAATGAGACAGACAGTGGCAGAAAGATAGGTGGCACAAATTAAATGAGATACAGACAGATGGAATAAGACAGGAGCACAAATTAAATGACAAACAGACAGATGGAGTAAGACAGGGAGCACAAATTAAATGAGAAACAGACAGATGAAGTAAGACGGGTAGCACAAATTAAATGACAGACAGATGGAGTAAGACAGGGAGCACAAATTAAATGACAAACAGACAAATGAAGTAAGACAGGAGCACAAATTAAATGACAAACAGACAGATGGAGTAAGACAGGCAGCACGAATTAAATGAGATACAGACAGTGGCAGAAAGATAGGTAGCACAAATTAAATGAGATACAGACAGTGGCAGAAAGATAGGTAGCACAAATTAAATGAGATACAGACAGTGGCAGAAAGATAGGTAGCACAAATTAAATGAGAAACAGACAGTGGCAGAAAGATAGGTAGCACAAATTAAATGAGATACAGACAGATGGAGTAAGACAGGCAGCACAAATTAAATGAGATACAGACAGTGGCAGAAAGAAAGGCAGCACAAATTAAATGAGAAACAAACAACTGGAGGAAGACAGGTAGTGCAAATTAAATAACAAACAGACAGATAGAGTAAAACAGAAAGTAACAGAGAAACGAACACACATAAAAAGATAGGTAGTACAAGTTAAATGAGAAACGAACAGGAAGACATAGACAGCACAAATTAGAAGAAAAAAAATCACAGGTAGCAATGTACACACATAGAAGCACAAGTTACAAAAGAAACGAACACACATAGAAATATAGGCAGCAAAAATTAAATGAGAAACGAACACATGTAGAAAGATAGGCAGCAGACATTACAAGAGAAACGAAAACACGTAGAAAGATAGGCAGCACAAATCAAATGATAAACGAACAAATATAAAAAGATAGGCAGCACAAATCAAATGATAAACAAACACATGTAGAAAGATAGGCACCTCCAGTTAAATGAGAAACGGGACGTGCATAGAAAGATAAGCACCTCAAGTAAAATGAGAAACGAACACGCATAGAAAAATAGGCAGCCCAAATTAAACGAGAAACGAACATGCATAAAAAAATAGGCAGCAAAATTAAAAGAGAAACGATCACAGGTTGAAAGATGGGCAGGACAAGTTAAACGTGAAATGAACATAGATAGAAAGATGGCAGCACAGGTTAAAAGAGAAATGAAAACACATAGAAAGATAGGCACCTCTAGTTAAAAGAGAAACGAATACCCATAGAAAGATAGACTTTCTTTCTTACCAGTTCCCATTCTACCTTTCGGTGTATGGGTTCAGTTTCCAGATGATCTTTCTCCAGGATGCCCTGTCATGGCCGTTTCTGTTTCCTTCCAAAAAGTTAAATTTCTATGCTTCAATGCCTTTTTTATATCTTCTTCCCACTTTCTCAGAGGTCTGCCTTTTGGTCTTTTACCTTGGGCTGTAGCACTGTATACTGATTTAGTTATTCTATTGTCATTCATTCTGTTTACATTCCCAAACCTTCTCAACTGATTTGTTTCTATCTTAGTTTTTATGCCATCTGCTTTGGTTTGATCTCTTATTGTGTTTCTGATTTGTCTTTTTTAGTTTTCCCTACTATGCTTCTTAAATATTTCATTTCAGCTATATGTACTCTACTGTATTCTCTACTGTCTAAGGTCCAGGTTTCGCTGCCATAGAAGGACAATAAACTGTATTGTATACTGTCATTTGGTTTTTGTTGACAATTTCTTGCTTACATACAAATGCCTTTCCTAGATGGTTATATTATATACTGCACTTGCCTTTTGGATTCTCTGGCTGATTTCTTCTCTTAGTTTTCCTCTGAGTTAATCATTACTCCTATGTAATTGTAGCTTTGAACTTGTTCTAAATTCTCCCTGCCCAATTTAAGATTTTGTGTTTTAGTTTCCAAATTACTAGCCTTGTTTTGGTTTTTTTTTGCATTTACTCTCATTCCTCTTTTATTTACTTTATTGTTCATGATGTTGATATTCGACTGAAGGTCACTTTCTGATTTTCCAAACAGAACTACATCATCCACAAATGAAAGCATTGATACATTTACTGGTTTGAGCTTCCACATACCTACATTCATTTTCTTCCTTTTTTGAGGATACCTTTGCGACTGAATCCATAAATGTGATAAACAAAAGAGGACTTAAGGTACAACACTGTCTTACTCCTATATCTACATCAAATTCTTCAGATACATTTCCAGTTACTCTCACTGCACATGTTGGTTTATTGTAAAAACCTTTAATGACTCTATTAAATTTTGCTCCTCATTGTGTTCTTTTAAGGAATGCGATAGTTCGTCCCTCCTATCAGTGTCAAATGCCTTTTGTAAGTCAATAAAACACAGGTGCAAGTCAATGTTTCTCTCAAGGAATTGTTCTATTATTTGTCTAATTGTAAATATGTGGTCTTGTACACTTCTTCCTGGTCTAAATCCACTCAGTTGCTCTCAATCTGATCCTCTACTCTTTTCCTTAGTCTCATTTCTAGAATCCTGGCATATACGTTTCCTGGAACGCTAAGTAGTGATATCCCTCTATAGTTTGAGCATTTCAATAGTTGATCCTTTCTTATGTATTGGTACTACTGTTCCCTTTTCCAGTCATCTGACACCTGTTTGGACTTCCATGCTTGTTGACATATTGCACGTAGTAGTTTGCCTGCCTCTCTCCTTGGTTTTTAATCATTTCTGGATAAACTTGATCTGCTCCTAGGGCTTTTCCTAATGTCACTTTTCTTATAGCTCTTTGGATTTCTTCCATTGATATATCTACATCTTCAGCTGTCTCCTCTGGATTACTTGTTACTTTTAATAATTGATCTTTACTCCTTGTTTCATACGTTCTGGAGGGATTATGTAATTGGTGAAAATGCTTTCCCCATGTTTCCATAATTTCGATTTCTTCTTTCATTATTTCTCCTTTGGCGTTCTTAAATTGTCATATTGGGCATGCTTTGGTCTTTCTCATTGCTCCCCAGAACAGCTTTTGATTTCCTTGATAGCTTTCTTGAAGCCTTTGTCCAAAGTCTTCCCACTGTTCCTTTTCTACTTTCCTAACTTCCTCTTTGGCGATAGTTCTTTTACTCACATAATCTATCCTATCCTCTGGTCTCTTTGTTTGCAAGTATTTCTTTCAGGCATCCTTCTTTTCTTTGATCTTAGTCTTGACATTCTCATTCCACCATGCTGTTCTTTTCCTATCTCCTGTAATTTGTTTCCTACCACAGACCTCTTCAGTACAACTGAGAAGTGTTTCTTTATACATCTGCCACTTTTTCTTCTATTGTGCTATCATTCAGATCCATCTGTCTTTCACTAATAAATATTTTTATCCTAGATTGGTATACCTGTTTTACTACTGGTTTATTTAGTTCCTCTATTTTGAGTTTAGTAACTTTCTTCTTTCCTTTTCTGTTTGTTTTCTTCAGTTAGTAATCTCAATTTGGCTATCACTAGGTGATGATCACTAAATATTTCTGCTCTTCTGTTCACTCTGCATCCATTGTACTGTAAAAAAGGAGCTGCTAAGTATTATGTAGTCTATGATTGACTTTTCATACCTGTCCTCATTTACTCTTGTACATTTGTGGATATCTTTATGAAAAAAAAGGTGTTGGCTATTTTCATGTTATTCTTTAGGCAAAAATTCTCCATTTGGAGAAGTTGTTGTCTCTCCTTCTTTACCTATTACTCCTCCTGACGTTTCTACATTGTTGGCTACTCTAGCGTTTAAATCTCCTAAAACCATTAGTTCCTGTTTGGATTTAAGATTCTCTACAGCTATTTGTAAATCGTTTTCAAAATATCTTTATCTACTTTAGTGGCGTCTTCGTTTGGTCCATAAGTTATTAATAATTTAATTTCTCTTCCTTTTGCTTTAATATTTACCTCTAATAGCCGTGGGCTTATAAATTTCCAACTTTCTAGTAGCATTTCATGCCTTTTATGCACTAGCAGGCTCTAGCTCTATCTTTGACATCTACTCCTGAGAAGATTAAAATATGATTTGGTCCTACATTTTCTAGTCCTTGTCCTTTTTCATTGTTTCCGTAATGGCCAAAATATCTACTTTGAATTTTTCCATTTCTTCAACTAATTCTAACTTTTTCCATTCATTGCTCTAACATTCCATGTTCCAAAAATCACAGTCCTTGTTCATTTCCAAGTTCGTCTTCGAAAGATCAAGCCGGTTATGTAACTTTTACTTCTCTGAATCAGGTTGTTTTGGATAAGCAGGTAGATGGTGGGGCTGCCACCTTGAGGCCCCTACCACGCCTTGCTATTTTCTGTCAGGGTTAACTCGCTAGCCTTTAGCATTCAAGACCAGCCTGCAAGGCAGCAGGTTGTTATTTTCTGTCAGGGTTAACTCACTTAGCCTTTGGTCACCCAAGACCGGCATGCAAGGCAGCAGGTTGTTTTCTGTCAGGGTTAACTCCTTAAGCCTTTGGTCGGCCAAGATCTGCCTGCAAGGCAGCAGAAGACTCATGGAGGGCGTGATCATCTACTACCCATACAATCCACTGCCCGGAGAAAGATAGGCACCTCAAGTTAAATGAGAAACGAACACGCATAGAAAGATAGGCAGCACAAATTCATTGAAAAACAAACACGCATAGAAAGATAGGCAGCACAAATTCATTGAGAAACAAACACGCATAGAAAGATAGGCAGCACAAATTCATTGAGAAACAAACACGCATAGAAAGATAGGCACCTCAAGTTAAATGAGAAACGAACACAGGTAGAAACATGGGCACCTCAAATTAAATGAGAAACGAACACACATAGAAAGATAGGCACCTCAAGTTAAATGAGAAACAAACACACATAGAAAAATAGGCATCTTAAGTTAAATGAGAAACAAATACAGGTAGAAAGATGGGCAGCACAAGCTAAAAGAGAAACAAACACAGGTAGAAAGATGGGCAGCAAAAGCTAAAAGAGAAACGCACACAGGTAGAAAGATGGGTAGCACAAGCTAAAAGAGAAACGAACACAGGTAAAAAGATAGGCAGCATAAATTGAACGAGAAACAGAGGGAGAAAATAAGACAGCACAAATTAAATGAGAAACAGACACAAGGAGAAAAATAGGCAGCACAATTTAAATGCGAAACAGACACAGGGAGAACGATGGATAGCCCGAATTCAATGAGAAACAAATACAGGGAGAAATATGGATAGCCCGAATTAAATGAGAAACAAACACAGGGAGAAAGATGGATAGCCCGAAGTAAATAAGAAACAAACACAGGGAGAAAGATGGATAGCCCGAATTAAATAAGAAACAAACACAGGAGAAAGATGGATAGCCCGAATTAAATAAGAAACAAACACAGGGCGAAAGATGGATAGCCCGAATTAAATGAGAAACAAACACAGGGAGAAAGATGGATAGCCCAAATTAAATAAGAAACAAACACAGGGAGAAAGATGGATAGCCCGAATTAAATAAGAAACAAACACAGGGCGAAAGATGGATAGCCCGAATTAAATGAGAAACAAACACAGGGAGAAAGATGGATTGCACAATATAAATTGAAACAAACACAGGGAGAAAGATGGATAGCCCGAATTAAATAAGAAACAAACACAGGGAGAAAGATGGATAGCCCGAATTAAATAAGAAACAAACACAGGGAGAAAGATGGATAGCCCGAATAAATAAGAAACAAACACAGGGAGAAGGATGGATAGCCCGAATTAAATAAGAAACAAACACAGGGAGAAAGATGGATAGCCCGAATTAAATATGAAACAAACACAGGGAGAAAGATGGATAGCCCGAATTAAACAAGAAACAAACACAGGGAGAAAGATGGATAGCCCGAATTAAATATGAAAAAACAGAGGAGAAAGATGGGTATCCCGAATTAAATGAGAAAAAAACACAGGGAGAAAGATGGGTAGCCCGAATTAAATGAGAAACAGACAGAGAAACAAACACAGGGAGAAAGATGGGTAGCCCAAATCAAATGAGAAACAATCACAGGGAGAAAGATGGATAGCCCGAATTAAATAAGAAACAAACACAGGGAGAAAGATGGATAGCCCAAATTAAATAAGAAACAAACACAGGGAGAAAGATGGATAGCCCGAATTAAATAAGAAACAAACACAGGGAGAAAGATGGATATCCCGAATTAAATCAGAAACAAACACAGGGAGAAAGATGGATAGCCCGAATTAAATATGAAACAAACACAGGGAGAAAGATGGATATCCCGAATTAAATGAGAAACAAACACAGGGAGAAAGATGGGTAGAGCGAGAAAGACAGAGCGAGAAAGATAGGTAGCACAAATCAAATGAGAAACAGAGGAAGAAAGATGGCCAGCATAAATCAAATGAGAAACAGACAGAGGAAGAAAGGTGGGCAGCACAAATTAAATGAGAAACAAACACAGGGAGAAAGATGGGTAGCACGAATTAAATGAGAAACAAACACAGGGAGAAGGATGGGTAGCACGAATTAAATGAGAAACAGACACAGGGAGAAGGATGGGTAGTACGAATTAAATGAGAAACAGACAGAGGAAGAAAGATCGGTAGCACAAATTAAATGAGGAACAGACAGAGGACGAAAAGGGGCAGCACAAATTAAATGAGGAACAGACAGAGGAAAAAATGTGGGTAGCACAAATTAAATGAGGAACAGGCAGAGGAAGAAAGATAGGCAGCACAAAATAAATATTTTTCACTCAAAACATGTGCATATCGTCTTTTCCATTCAATATTTAAAGAATGACATCAAGTTTTTTAAATATTTTGGATACTAAAAAATATATTTTT
This sequence comes from Doris montereyensis, assembly GCA_037039925.1. NCBI lineage: Eukaryota > Metazoa > Mollusca > Gastropoda > Nudibranchia > Dorididae > Doris > Doris montereyensis. Next base: position 152,366 of record JAXRKP010000764.1, on the reverse strand, counting down.
ATGAATTTTTTAAAATAATATATATCGTTCGATAAATGGCAAAGGAGATAGAATTTTAGTGTGAAAAAAATACATTTCAAGAAAAATGCAAATGAAAAGATCAAAAGAAAATAACACAAAACAAACGCTTTTAGACGGGTTTCCCTTGTAGCAGCCCCCTAACTTTTCAACAGTCACTGGCATTGTTACAAATGCAAAGAAGGTTATGAATCTAGTTTTAGATGTGCACTGTTGTGAAAATAAATCAGTTTTTTTTGTTTTCCCTCATATTCCTATGCTTGTTCGTTAACATACAGACTGACATGCAACGCCTCTTACGCCACAGAGCGATTTGCCGAAGTGCCGAGCGGTGTCCGCAGAAACCAGGTGACTTTGGTGTTGCCACATTTGGCGATTAGCCGCCAATACACGGGTTTTTACTGTCATCTTCAGTCAGTGTTAGGGTCATTTACGTCCAAAATTTGGACTGTTTTTACCTATCCTCGCTTACAATTTTATTTCATTTTAAATTATATGTCATATGGACTTTTTCTGCCATAAACTTGTAGGTAAATGATCGTTCTACTCGAATATGCAAAGAACAGAAAATCAACCTTTTGGTCCCAAACTTGCCAGTGACTACTATAAAGTGTAATGACACAACTGTTATCCCAACATGTAATGTGTAATGACATAGCTGTTATCCTGACATGTAATGTGCAATGTCATAACTGTTATCTTGACATGTAATGTGCAATAACATAGATGTTATCCTGACATATAACGTGTAATGACATAACTCTTACCCTGACACATAATGTGTAATGACATAGCCGTTATCCTGACATGTAATGTGCAATGACATAACTGCTATCTTGACAAGTAATGTGTGATGACATAACTGTCATCCTGACGTGTAATGACATAACTGTTATCTTGACATGTAATGTGTAATGACATAGCCGTTATCGTGACAGGTAATGTGTAATGACATAACTGTTGTCTTGACATGTAATGTGTAATGACATAGCCGTTATCCTGATATGTAATGTGCAATGACATAACTGCTATCTTGACTAGTAATGTGTGATGACATTACTGTTATCCTTGGCGTCTAATGACATAGCCGTTATCCTGTCATGTAATGTGTAATGACATAACTGCTATCTTGACTAGTAATGTGTGATGATATAAATGTTATCATTCGTGTAATGACATAAATGTTACCTTGACATGTAATTTGTAATGACATAGCCGTTATGCTGACATGTAATATGCAATGACATAACTGCTATCTTGACTAGTAATGTGTGATGACATAACTGTTATCCTGACATGTAATGACATAACTGTTATCTTGACATGTAATGTGTAATGACATAGCCGTTATACTGACATGAAATGTGCAATGACATAACTGTTATCTTGACTAGTAATGTGTGATGATATAACTGTTATCTTGACATGTAATGTGTAATGACATAGCCGTTATACTGACATGTAATGTGCAATGACATAACTGTTATCTTGGCTAGTAATGTGTGATGACATAACTGTTATCCTGACATGTAATGACATAACTGCAATATTGACTAGTAATGTGTAATGACATAACTGTTATCCTGACGTGTAATGACATAACTGTTATCTTGACGTGTGATGACATAACTGTTATCTTCACTAGTAATGTGTAATGACAACTGCTATCTTGACATGTAGTGACATAACTCTATCTTGACATCTAATGACATAACTGCTATCTTGACAAGTAATGACATAACTGCTATCTTGACGTGTAATGACATAACTGCTATCTGGACATGTAATGACATAACTGCTATCCTGACATGCAATGTGTAATGACATAACTGTTATCCTGACGTGTAATGACATAACTGTTATCCTGACGTGTAATGACATAACTGCTATCTTGGCGTTGTAATGATGTAACTGCTATCTTGACGTGTAATGACATAACTGTTATCCTGACGTAATGACATAACTTATCCTGACGTGTAATGACATAACTGCTATCTTGACGTGTAATGATATAACTGCTATCCTGACGTGTAATGACATAACTGTTATCCTGACGTGTAATGACATAACTGCTATCTTGACGTGTAATGATATAACTGCCATCTTGACGTGTAATGATATAACTGCTATCTTGACGTGTAATGATATAACTGCCATCTTGACGTGTAATGACATAACTGCTATCTTGACTAGTAATGCGTAATGACATAGCCGTTTTCATGACGTATAATGACATAACTGTTATCTTGACATGTAATGTAATGACATAACTGCTATCTTGACTAGTAATGTGTGATGACATAACTGTTATCCTGACGTGTAATGACATAACTGTTATCTTGACATGTAATGTGTAATGACATAGCCATTATCCTGACATGTAATGTGCAATGACATAACTGCTATCTTGACTAGTAATGTGTGATGACATAACTGTTATCCAGACGTGTAATGTGTAATGACATAGCTGTTATCTTGACATGTAATGTGCAATAACATAGCTGTTATCTTGACATGTAATTAGTAATGACATAACTGTTATCTTGACATGTAATGAGCAATGACATAACTGTTATCTTGACTAGTAATGTGTGATGACATAACTGTTATCTTGACATGATATGACATAACTGCAATCTTGACTAGTAATGTGTAATGACATAACTGTTATCCTGACGTGTAATGACACAACTGTTATCTTGACATGTAATGTGTAATGACATAACTGTTATCTTGACGTGTAATGACATAACTACTATCTTGACTAGTAATATGTAATGACAACTGCTATCTTGACATGTAATGACATAACTGCTATCTTGACGTAATGACATAACTGCTATCTTGACATGTATTGATATAACTGCTATCTTGACGTGTAATGACATAACTGCTATCTTGACGCGTAATGACATACTATGCTGACATGTAATGTGTAATGACCACACTGTTATCCTGATGTGTACTGACATAACTGTTATCCTGACGTAATGACATAACTGCTATCTTGACGCGTAATGATATAACTGCTATCTTGACGTGTAATGGCATAACTGTTATCCTGACGTAATGACATAACTGTTATCCTGACGTGTAATGACATAACTGCTATCTTGACGTGTAATGATATAACTGCTATCCTGACGTGTAATGACATAACTGTTATCCTGACGTGTAATGACATAACTGTTATCTTGACGTGTAATGATACAACTGCTATCTTGACTAGTAATGCGTAATGACAGCCGTTATCCTCACGTGGAATGACAGAACTGTTATCTTGACATGTAATGTGTAATGACATAACTGCTATCTTGACTAGTAATGTGTGATGACATAACTGTTATCCTGACGTGTAATGACATTACTGCTATCTTGATGTGTAATGACATAACTGCTATCTTGACATGTATTGATATAACTGCTATCTTGACATGTAATGACATAACTGCTATCTTGACGTAATGACATACTATGCTGACATGTAATGTGTAATGACCACACTGTTATCCTGATGTGTACTGACATAACTGTTATCCTGACGTGTAATGACATAACTGCTATCTTGACATGTAATGATATAACTGCTATCTTGACGTGTAATGACATAACTGTTATCCTGACGTGTAATGACATAACTGTTATCCTGACGCGTAATGACATAACTGCTATCTTGACGTGTAATGATATAACTGCTATCCTGACGTGTAATGACATAACTGTTATCCTGACGTAATGACATAACTGTTATCTTGACGTGTAATGATATAACTGCTATCTTGACGTGTAATGATACAACTGCTATCTTGACTAGTAATGCGTAATGACAGCCGTTATCCTCACGTGGAATGACAGAACTGTTATCTTGACATGTAATGTGTAATGACATAACTGCTATCTTGACTAGTAATGTGTGATGACATAACTGTTATCCTGACGTGTAATGACATTACTGCTATCTTGATGTGTAATGATATAACTGCTATCTTGACGTGTAATGACATAACTGTTATCCTGACGTGTAATGACATAACTGTTATCCTGACGTGTAATGACATAACTGCTATCTTGACGTGTAATGATATAACTGCTATCCTGACGTGTAATGACATAACTGTTATCCTGACGTGTAATGACATAACTGCTATCTTGACGTGTAATGATATAACTGCTATCTTGACGTGTAATGATACAACTGCTATCTTGACTAGTAATGCGTAATGACAGCCGTTATCCTCACGCGGAATGACATGACTGCTATCTTGACATGTAATGTGTAATGACATAACTGCTATCTTGACTAGAAATGTGTGATGACATAACTGTTATCCTGACGTGTAATGTGTAATGACATAGCTGTTATCTTGACATGTAATGTGCAATAACATAGCTGTTATCTTGACATGTAATAAGTAATGACATAACTGTTATCCTGACATTTAATGACATAGCTGTAATCCTGACATGTAATATGTAATGACATAAATGTTATCTTGTCGTGTAATGGGTAATGACATGACATAACTGTTATTTTGACATGTAACGACATAACTGTTATCTTGACAAGTAATTTGTGATAATACAGCAATTATCTTGACATGTAATGTGTAATGAAATAACCAGATACACAAAAACATAAATTAGTAGTAACTGCACTACTTACTGGCAAGGATACACCATAGGGCTCCAAATCTTCACTTGTCAATTTTCGTAACTGAAAAACAGGACAGGTAAATGAAAATGTTACACTTTCATTTTTAGCAACTCGTCTACATGCAAGGATGAGGTATGAAAGATGTTACTAAATTTACACTCTCCACCATGAGTCAAGATTATGGGTTGGTTTTGATTAATTGTACAGGCATCCCTGGTACACAGCTATGGAAATGTTGAACCACGCTACACAAATGTAGGAGAATTTTAAGCAGCAAAATGGTCTTACTTACACAGGCTTTGCAATCCATGGACAACTGATCTAGTATCTACAGCTGTGACTTTGGAATGAAAAAGTGACAAGCTGTGACTTTGAATGAAAAAGTGACAGACACCAATATTGTTGTCTATCCTACTCTTATTAAGTCTGATATTTCTATTTTAGCAGTTGATCATTGATATCTGTTGTCACATTGTAAACTTCCCATACAGGTACAAATTACACACATTCACCTTGTCAACAAGGTGTAAACTTTCTATACAACTACCAATTACAAACACTCACCTTAACAACAAAGTGTAAACTTTCTATACAACTACTAATTAGAAACACTCACCTTGACAACAAAGTGTAAACTTTCTATACAGATATCAATTACAAATACTAACCTTGACAACAAGATGTGAACTTTCTATACAACTACCAATTACAAACACGCACCTTGACAACAAGGTGTAAATTTTCTACACAACTACCAAATACAAACACTCACCTTGACAACAAGGTGTAAAACTTTCCACACAGCTACCAATTACAAACACGCACCTTGACAACAAGGTGTAAACTTTCCACACAGCTACCAATTACAAACACGCACCTTGACAACAAGGTGTAAACTTTCCACACAGCTACCAATTACAAACACGCACCTTGACAACAAGGTGTAAACTTTCTACACAGCTACCAATTACAAACACGCACCTTTGACAACAAGTTGTAAACTTTCCACACAGCTACCAATTACAAACACGCACCTTGACAACAAGGTGTAAACTTTCCACACAGCTACCAATTACAAACACGCACCTTGACAACAAGTTGTAAACTTTCCACACAGCTACCACCACAAACACGCACCTTGACAACAAGGTGTAAACTTTCTACACAGCTACCAATTACAAACACGCACCTTGACAACAAGGTGTAAACTTTCCACACAGCTACCAATTACACACTCACCTTGACAACAAGGTAAACTTTCTACACAGCTACCAATTACACACTCACCTTGACAACAAGATCTTTATCAATCAATTCACTGCCCAGCCTTTTTTGTCCATTTGCCGTTGTCTCTAAGGAGTGATAATTGTTTCTGTCCGATGCCACTTTCTTGCCACTAAGTTCCATTTCTTTTTCACCACTAAGTTCCATTTCTTTTCACGGAGAGTCTCTGCTGTGTATGCTCCCTTCTTTATCAAAAAAGAACGAAATTTATTTAAGTGGCAAACGTGACACCATCCCTTGGGGCACCTGTAATCAATGAGGCAGTTCCCTGGGGATCATGATAGAAGTGAAAACTTAGTTGTACACGGCTGACACAGGAAGATACTGGAATTTGACATGTTGAATTTTTAGTTAATTAATTAAAAAATGTATTAAACGGAATTTACGCTGTTTGACTTAATCAATGATCTCTGGGTGAAGTAAGAGCAAACAGCAAGATGAAAGCCAAGTAAGAGCAAACAGCAAGATGAAAGCCAAGTAAGAGCAAACAGCAAGATGAAAGCCAAGTAAGAGCAAACAGCAAGATGAAAGCCAAGTAAGAAAAACAGCAAAAATGAAAGCCAAGTAAGAGAAAACAGCAAGATGAAAGCCAAGTAAGAGCAAACAGCATGATGAAAGCCAAGTAAGAGCAAACAGCAAAATGAAAGCCAAGTAAGAGCAAACAGCAAGATGAAAGCCAAGTAAGAGCAAAACAGCAAGATGAAAGCCAAGTAAGAGCAAACAGCAAGATGAAAGCTAAGTAAGAGAAAAAACAGCAAAATGAAAGCCAAGTAAGAGAAAACAGCAAGACGAAAGCCAAGTAAGAGCAAACAGCAAGATGACATATAGTGGTAGACATATGACTTATAGTGGTAGACATACGACTTATAGTGATAGATATCTGACATATAGTGGTAGACTTATGACTTATAGTGGTAGACATATGACTTATAGTGGTAGACATATGACTTATAGTGGTAGATATCTGACATATAGTGGTAGACATATGACTTATAGTGGTAGACATATGACTTATAGTGCTAGATATATGACTTATAGTGGTAGAAATATATCTTATTGTGGTAGATATCTGACATATAGTGGTAGACATATGACTTAGTGGTAGACATATGACTTATAGTGGTAGACATATATCTTATTGTGGTAGATATCTGACATATAGTGGTAGACATATGACTTATAGTGGTAGACATATGACTTATAGTGGTAGACATATGACTTTTAGTAGTAGACATATGACTTATAGTGGTAGACATACAACTTATAGTGGTAGATATCTGACATATAGTGTAGACATATGACTCATAGTGGTGGGCATATGACTTATAGTGGTAAATATCTGACAGATAGTGGTAGACATATGACTTATAGTGGTAGACATATATCTTATTGTAGTAGATATCTGACATATAGTGGTAGACATATGACTTATAGTGGTAGACATATGACTTATAGTGGTTGACATATGACTTTTAGTAGTAGATATCTGACAGATAGTGGTAGAAATATGACTTATAGTAGTAGATATCTGACATATAGTGGTAAATAACTGACAAATAGTCGTAGATGTCTGACATATAGTGGTAGATATCTGACAGATAGTGGTAGACATATGACTTATAGTAGTAGATATCTGACATATAGTGGTAAATAACTGACATATAGGGGTAGGTGGTAAATACCTGACATACAGTAAATAAAGTTTCTTCAAGGCCCTTTAAGCCTATAGAGCCGGAGCGTATGTCGGTTTCTATAGCGTGAAGCGGAACGGGTTACAATAATCACCCCGTGGCCAGAACGCTAGTCTGGCGCAGGTTTCTACTCCCAAGCTAGAGTCTGTACCCAATTTGCACCTGGTTAGAGTTGGGAAAATGTGTTACGTGTCTTTCCCAAGGAACACACCGTCGGACCTGGCTTTCCTAGGGTTTGAACTCTGGACCTCATGATCCCCAGTCCGGCAGCCGACGCCACAAATATTTGACATATAGTGGTAGATATCTGACATATAGTGACAGATATTTGAGAAATAGTGGTAGATATCTGACATATAGTGGTAGATATTTGGCACATAGTGGTAGATATCTAACATATAGTGGTATATATCTGACATATAGTGGTAGATATCTGACATATACAGGGTGTCCAGCAAAAAGTCAACTGAAAATTTCATACCTCAACAGAAAAAATCCTACCTAGGAAATGAATTACTCTCCCGACACGAGAAACGGCGAACAGTGTAAATATTTCCAATTTCAATGCATTATTATAAATTGCCAATTCAAATCATAAATAAATGACTTTCTAGTGCATCTCAATGAAATGAAGAGTGATCACACATTTCTTTAATGTTTCAATTTGGATTAATAATATTTCAGCATTTTTCTAGTCTACATTTCTGAAGAAAAAAATAATTCTGATAGCTGATAGTAATGATATCATTTCACAAAACATGTACACAGTGCAAAAATGAATTTTAAATATTTTTTTTTATCTCCTTTCGAAAATAAGTCAAACAGAAGAGTGACATTGTCATAGCCTAATCACACACACAAATACTTACTCAGTCTAACGAGAAGAAAATGAGGTTTGGAAGGCTTTTTCTCTAATTTGAACTCTGTCAATTATAAATCTTCTTCTGTTCTACTTTTAGCCACCACCACCCCCAACCCAAAAGTCTCTTTTTCTTTCTCAGGATCAAAAACTGAAAACTAGATCTAGATCCCCCTCCCCTAGTAAAAATCTCCATTATATTGGTAACCACCCCACCCACTCTTTCTTTCTTCTTCAATAAAACCAGAACCTAGATCTAGATCTAAATCTACTATAGTAAATGATTGCCTTCTTCCCGGTTCTACCCTTTCCCCACCCATGTCTACACTGTAGTGGAAGACACATTTGTTATTTCTATCTTTCTTTCCGATACCCTATGGCAGACTCAGTTTTGCCATCGTATGTTTTCACATCGACTTTCTTCACCCTGTCCCCTTCCCCACCTCTATTTTGCTATCAGGCCGTGCGTGCATAATATTAATATCCCTTCGATCATCCAACCTCCTCCATTCTTACTAAACACTTGCATTTGCCTTTCGGTCATCCGTAAACTCGCGACTCTCCATGCACACAAACATTCTCTGTTTAGCCTTCGTACACACACACGTGCGCGATTGGACTTAAAATATGCACATTGCCCTCTGTCTCTCTCCCTTTGACACAAACCATACAATAACGTGCGCAATCTACTTTTAACACACACGACATTCTTAATCTCTCCAGAGTAAAAGTTAAATTGGAGGCTGGGCTGTAGATAAGCAGTTCATGGTATTGGTATAAGCGCTAAAACTAAAGAAAGCATTGAAAACTTTGTGTCGAAATCCGATACTTATTCTCTAGGCAAACTTTATAATTTTAAAGAAGGTATCGGAATCGTTTAGTTTCAACATGAAAGAATCGCCAGACAGCAAAGCATGCATGACCGAAAATGGATGACAAAATGATCATTCATCGTCCACAAACTTATTCGCATTTTCCCCATTTCAAGGTGCCGATAATTGTTCATGACTACTTTGATTTACCTGATTTTCTCTCATGTCTGTCCTCAATACATCATTTCCCCTGGTATTTTCTCTCATGTTCGTCCTCAATACATCATTTCCCCTGGTATTTTCTCTCATGTTCGTCCTCAATACATCCTTTCCCCTGGTATTTTCTTTCATGTTCATCCTCAATACATCATTTCCCCTGGTATTTTCTCTCATGTTCATCCTCAATACATCATTTCCCCTGGTATTTTCACGACCAGGAATTTTTCTTCGTTTTCAAGGATTTCCTGATGCATGGAAACCCTGTTTTTACTACCTGAGCCCCATTTGCTACTTATTTTCCTACTCAAGACATCAATTTCCGACCATTTCCAGCCTTTCCACTTGAATATGAAAAATCTGACATATTTCCGACCTTCCTGGACACCCTGCATATAGTGGTAGATATCTGACATATAGTAGTAGATATCTGACATATAGTGGTAGATATCTGACATATAGTGGTAGATATCTGACATATAGTAGTAGATATCTGACATACAGAAGTAGATATCTGACATATAGTGGTAGATATCTGACATATAGTAGTAGATATCTGACATACAGTAGTAGATATCTGACATATAGTAGTAGATATCTGACATATAGTAGTAGATATCTGACATATAGTGGTAGATATCTGACATATAGTAGTAGATATCTGACATATAGTAGTTGATATCTGACATACAGTAGTAGATATCTGACATACAGTAGTAGATATCTGACATATAGTAGTAGATATCTGACATATAGTGGTAGATATCTGACATATAGTAGTAGATATCTGACATATAGTAGTAGATATCTGACATATAGTAGTTGATATCTGACATATAGTAGTTGATATCTGACATACGGTAGTAGATATCTGACATATAGTAGTAGATATCTGATATACAGTAGTTGATATCTGACATACAGTAGTAGATATCTGACATATAGTAGTAGATATCTGACATACAGTAGTTGATATCTGACATATAGTAGTAGATATCTGACATACAGTAGTAGATATCTGACATACAGTAGTTGATATCTGACATACAGTAGTAGATATCTGACATATAGTAGTTGATATCTGACATATAGTAGTTGATATCTGACATATAGTGGTAGATATCTGACATATAGTAGTTGATATCTGACATATAGTAGTAGATATCTGACATATAGTAGTAGATATCTGACATATAGTAGTTGATATCTGATATACAGTAGTTGATATCTGACATATAGTAGTTGATATCTGACATACAGTAGTAGATATCTGACATATAGTAGTAGATATCTGACATACAGTAGTTGATATCTGACATATAGTAGTAGATATCTGACATACAGTAGTAGATATCTGACATATAGTAGTTGATATCTGACATACAGTAGTAGATATCTGACATATAGTAGTTGATATCTGACATATAGTAGTTGATATCTGACATATAGTGGTAGATATCTGACATATAGTAGTTGATATCTGACATATAGTAGTAGATATCTGACATATAGTAGTTGATATCTGACATATACTGGTAGATATCTGACATATAGTAGTTGATATGTGACATATAGTAGTAGATATCTGACATATAGTGGTAGATATCTGACATAGAGTAGTAGATATCTGACAAACAGTAGTAGATATCTGACATATAGTAGTTGATATCTGACATATAGTAGTTGATATCTGACATATAGTGGTAAATATCTGACATATAGTAGTTGATATCTGACATACAGTAGTAGATATCTGACATATAGTAGTTGATATCTGACATATAGTGGTTGATATCTGACATATAGTGGTTGATATCTGACATACAGTAGTTGATATCTGACATATAGTAGTAGATATCTGACATATAGTAATAGATATCTGACATATAGTAGTAGATATCTGACATATAGTAGTAGATATCTGACATATAGTAGTAGATATCTGACATACAGTAGTAGATATCTGACATATAGTAATAGATATCTGACATATAGTAGTAGATATCTGACATATAGTAGTAGATATCTGACATATAGTAGTTGATATCTGACATATAGTAGTTGATGTCTGACATACAGTAGTAGATATCTGACATATAGTAGTAGATATCTGACATACAGTGGTAGATATCTGACATATAGTAGTAGATATCTGACATATAGTAGTAGATATCTGACATATAGTAGTTAATATCTGACATATAGTAGTTGATATCTGACATACGGTAGTAGATATCTGACATATAGTAGTAGATATCTGACATACAGTAGTTGATATCTGACAAATAGTAGTAGATATCTGACATACAGTAGTAGATATCTGACATATAGTAGTTAATATCTGACATACAGTAGTAGATATCTGACATATAGTAGTAGATATCTGACATATAGTAATAGATATCTGACATATAGTAGTTGATATCTGACATACAGTAGTAGATATCTGACATATAGTAGTTGATATCTGACATATAGTAGTAGATATCTGACATATATTAGTTGATATCGGACATATAGTAGTTGATATCTGACATACAGTAGTAGATATCTGACATATACTAGTAGATATCTGACATATAGTGGTAGATATCTGACATATAGTAGTTGACATCTGACATATAGTAGTTCATATCTGACATATAGTAGTTGATATCTGACATATAGTGGTAGATATCTGACATATAGTGGTAGATATCTGACATACAGTAGTTGATATCTGACATACAGTAGTAGATATCTGACATACAGTAGTAGATATCTGACATATAGTAGTTGATATCTGACATATAGTAGTTGATATCCGACATATAGTAGTTGATACCTGACATACAGTAGTAGATATCTGATATATAGTGTTAAATAACTGACATGTGGTGGTAGATATCTGACATATAGTGGTAGATATCTGACAGATAGTAGTAGATATCTGACATATAGTACTGACATACAGTGGTAGATATCTGACATATAGTAGTAGATATCTGACATATAGTAGTAGATATCTGACATATAGTGTTAAATAACTGACATGTAGTGGTAGATATCTGACATTAAGTGGTAGATAACAGACAAAAAGTAGTAGATATGACATATAGTGGTAGATATGACATATAGTGGTAGATATCTGACATATAGTGGTAGATATCTGACATGTAGTGGTAGATATCTGACATATAGTGATAGATATCTGACATATAGTGGTAAATATAAGACATATAGTAGTAGATATCTGACATATAGTGGTAAATATCTGACATATAGTGGTAGATATCTGACATAAAGTGGTAGATAACAGACAAATAGTAGTAGATATCTGACATATAGTAGTTGATATCTGACATACAGTAGTAGATATCTGACATATAGTAGTAGATATCTGATATATAGAAGTAGATATCTGACATATAGTAGTAGATATTTGACATATAGTTGTAGATATCTGACACATAGTGGTAGATATCTGACAAATAGTGGTTGATATCTGACATATAGTGGTAGATATCTGACATATAGTGGTAGATTAAATATATCAGGGATGTAAATGGCAAACGGAAAGACAATCTGAAAGTCTCTAAAATGTGAAACTGTAAGACACACAACACCACTTGTACCGTATTTAATCTGACTTACAATAACAGCACCATAAGTGACAATAATCACTCCCTGGCCATGACGCTAGTCTGACGCAGATTTTTACTCCCTAGCTAGTGCCTATACCAATTTGCACCTGGATAGAGTGGGAAAATGCATGTTAAGTCGGACCTGGCTTTCCTAGGGTTTGAACTCAGGACCTCATGATCTCAAGTCCAGCAGCCTAACCAATCGGCCACCGACGCCACAGATATCTGACATGTAGTGATAGATACCTTACATATAGTCATAGACATCTGACAAATAGTGGTAGATATCTGACATATAGTGGTAGATATCTGATATATAGTGGCAGATATCTGACATATAGTCGTACATATCTGACGTATAGTAATAGATATCTGACATATAGTAATAGATATCTGACATATAGTGGTAGATATCTGACAAATAGTGGTGGATATCTGACGTATAGCAATAGATATCTGACATATAGTGGTAGATATCTGACATATAGTTGTAAATATAAGACATATAGTTGTAGATATAAGACATATAGTTGTAAATATAAGACATATAGTTGTAAATATAAGACATATAGTTGTAAATATAAGACATATAGTTGTAAATATAAGACATATAGTTGTAGGTAACTGACAAAAAGTGGTAGATAATTGACATATAGTGGTAGATACCTGAAAAATAGTGGTGGATATCTGACACATAGTGGTAAATAACTGACATATGGTGATAGATATCTGACATATAGTGGCAGATATCCGACATATAGTGGTAGATATCTGACATATAGTGGTAGATATCTGACATATAGTGGTAAATATCTGACATATAGTGGTCGATATCTGACATATAGTCATAGATATCTGACATATAGTGGTAGATATCTGACATATAGTGGCAGATATCTGACAAATAGTGGTAGATATCTGACATATAGTGGCAGATATAACACATATAGTGGTAGATAACTGACATATAGTGGTAGATGACATATAGTGGTAGATAACTGACATATAGTGGTAGATATCTGACATATAGTGGTAGATATCTAACATATAGTGGTAGATAACATATAGTGGTAGATAACTGACATTTAGTGGTAGATAACATATAGTGGTAGATAACTGACATATAGTGGTAGATAACATATAGTGGTAGATAACTGACATATAGTGGTAGATAACTGACATATAGTGGTAGATATCTGACATATAGTGGTAGATATCTGACATATAGTGGTAGATGACATATAGTGGTAGATAACTGACATATAGTGGTGGATATGTGAAAAATAGTAGTAGATATGACACATAGTGGTAAATATGTGGCAAATAGTGGTAGATATGACATATAGTGGTAGATATAAGACATAGTGGTAGATATCTGACATATAGTGGTAGCTATCTGACAAAAAGTGGTAGCTATCTGACAAATAGAGGTAGGTATCTGGTAGGTATCTGAAAATAGTGGTATCTGGCAAATAGTGGTAGCTATCTGACAAATAGAGGTAGGTATCTGACAAATAGTGGTAGCTATCTGACAAATAGAGGTAGGTATCTGGCAAATAGTGGTATCTGGCAAATAGTGGTAGGTATCTAACAAATAGAGGTAGGTATCTGACAAATAGTGGTAGCTATCTGACAAATAGTGGTAGCTATCTGACAAATAGTGGTAGCTATCTGACAAAGTGGTAGGTATCTGGCAAATAGTGGTAGCTATCTGACAAATAGAGGTATGTATCTGGCAAATAGTGGTAGCTATCTGACAAATAGTGGTAGCTATCTGACAAATAGTGGTAGGTATCTGACAAATAGTGGTAGCTATCTGACAAATAGTGGTAGATATCTGACAAATAGTGGTAGGTATCTGACAAATAGTGGTAGATATCTGACAAATAGTGGTAGCTATCTGACAAATAGTGGTAGGTATCTGGCAGAGTATCAAATATTCTAAATATCAGTTCCATGGTTTTGTTTTCTTTTTTTTTTTTTACATGAGAGCAAAAAAGTCTTGTGGAAATGCAATAACTAAAATGTAAACCAAGTCAACATCATGTGTATAACACGTCAGGATTTGTCTAGGATGAAAACCTGAGACGCCCTGTCCAAGAGCAAGTCTTAAAGACGGTCTCTTCCTCCTCTTTCCCCCCAGATTTTCCACCTGACACTCATCAAATAAACAAACTTTTACTATCATTTGGAAACATAAGAAATCAAGCCATACATGTAAAGGCCTACCTCCTCTACAACAGGTTGACTTGGGTCTCACACCTTTTCCCATGTGATTCAGCTGGTAGAAATATGCTTTCTTGCATCTCTTGCAAAATGGAAGGGATGGGATCTTCCTGTTCTTGGTTATGACACACGGTCCATTACACACCAGGCAGGCGGCTTTTTCTGCTCAGCTAGTGCAAGTGCAAGAGGGAGAGAAATCAAGTTTTTATTTAATACAACAAGAGTCAGAAGAAACTACACATAATTTTAAGGATTCAGCGAAATCAAACACGGGCAGTGGACATGTAAGCACATGTACGGGGAGTAGATGATCCCGCTCTCCACGAGTCTCCTGCTGCCTTGCAGGTCGGTCTTGGTTGACCAAAGGCTAAGGTAGTTAACCATGACAGAAAACAACCTGCTGCCTTGCATGCCGGTCTTGATCGACCCTTGCATGCCGGTCTTGATCGACCAAAGGCTAAGGGAGTTAACCCTGACAGAAAGTAACAACCTGCTGCCTTGCAGGCTGGTCTTGAATGACCAAAGGCTAAGGGAGTTAACCCTGACAGAAAATAACAAGGCCTGGTAGGGGGCCTCAAGGTGGCAGCCCCACCATCTACCTAGGGTACAGTGGGCAGCTCCATCTGCTTATTCGAAACCTAACTGATGCAGAGAAATAAAACCCATACACCAAAAGGTAGAATGGGAACTGATAAAGAAAGAAAGAAAGAAACATGTCACAGGACATTTGAACTTTTGACAAGAAGATGAATATAAAGTATATTTACTATATACATTTAGAAAGGTAAAAGTAAAACAGAGATCCTTCAACTACTTCAAGGCCATTACGGCACATAGAGTCGCAACCTTATCCTGGTTTTCATGGCGTGAAGCAAAGCAAGTGATAGAGATCACCCCTTGGACATGAAGCTAGTCTGACGTAGGATTTTATTTCCAAGTTAGTGCTTGTATCCTTCTGCACCTGAGTCGGATAGGGAAATTGCATGTTCTGTCTTCACAAGGAACACATTGGACCTAGGATTCGATCCAGAATCACATGATCCAAAGTCTGGCAGCCTAATCACTTGGCTATCGACATCACATATGTTTATAGTGGAAATCACAATAAAATATTTGCAAACAGATCTATGCTTTAGATTATTCTTTTTATTTTTTAAATATAGATGGTGCTGCCAAACTGTCACATTACAAGTCAACATTCCATATAGATGGACTTGCCAAAACTGTTAAAATGCATACGGCAACTAACTGTCAACATTACATATAGATGGAGTCGCCTTACTGTCAAATTGCATATGTCAACATTACATATAGATGGAGCTGTACAAACTGTCAAATTGCATATGTCAACATTGCATATAGATGGAGCTGTCAAACTGTCAAATTGCATATGTCAACATCGCATATAGATGGAGCTGCCTTACTGTCAAATTGCATATGTCAACATTACATATAGATGGAGCTGCCAAACTGTCAAATTTCACATGTCAACATTGCATATAGATGGAGCTGCCTTACTGTCAAATTGCATATGTCAACATTGCATATAGATGGAGCTGCCTTACTATCAAGTTGCATATGTCAACATTACATATAGATGGAGCTGCCTTACTGTCAAATTGCATGTATTAACATTACATACAGATGGAGCTGCCTTACTGTTAATTTGTATATGTCAACATTACATATAGATGGAGCTGTCTTACTTTCGAAATGGCATATGTCAATATTGCATATACATGGACCTGCCAAACTGTCAAATTGCATATGTTAACATTACATAAAGATGGAGCTGCCTTACTGTCAAATTGCATATGTCAACATTGCATATAGATGGAGCTGCCTTACTGTTAAATTGCATATGTTAACATTACATATAGATGAAGCTGCCAAACTGTCAAATTGCATACGGCAACTAACTGTCAACATTGCATATAGATGGAGCTGCCTTACTGTCAAATTGCATATGTCAACATTACATACAGATGAAGCTGCCTTACTGTCAACTTGCATACGGCAACTTAATGTCAACATTACATACAGATGAAGCTGCCTTACTGTCAAATTGCATATGTCAACACAACATATAGATGGAGCTGCCTTACTGTCAAAATGCATATTATGTCAACATTACATATAGATGGAGCTGCCTTACTGTCAAATTGTATATGTCAACATTACATATAGATGGAGCTCATTACTGTCAAATTGCATATGTCAACATTAGATATAGATGTAGCTGCCTTACTGTCAAATTGCATGTGTCAACATTACATATAGATGGAGCTGCCTTACTGTCAAATTGCATAGGTTAACATTGCATATAGATGGAGCTGCCTTACTGTCAAATTGCATATGTCAACATTGCGCATAGATGGAGCTGCCTTACTGTCAAATTGCATATGTCAACATTACATATAGATGGAGCTGCCTTTCAATATTGCAAAATGCATAAGGCAACTAACTGTCAATATTGTCATATAGATGGAGCTGCCTTACTGTCAAATTGCATATGTCAACATTACATATAGATTGAGCTGCCTTACTGTCAAATTGCATATGTCAACATTACATATAGATGGAGCTGCCTTACTGTCAAATTGCATATGTCAACATTACATATAGATTGAGCTGCCTTACTGTCAAATTGCATGTATTAACATTACATATAGATGGAGCTGCCTTACTGTTAATTTGCATATGTCAACATTACATATAGATGGAGCTGTCTTACTGTCGAAATTGCATATGCCAACATTGCATATGTCAACATTGCATATACATGGACCTGCCAAACTGTCAAATTGCATATGTCAACATTACATAAAGATGGAGCTGCCTTACTGTCAAATTGCATATGTCAACATTGCATATAGATGGAGCTGCCTTACTGTCAAATTGCATATGTTAACATTACATATAGATGAAGCTGCCAAACTGTCAAAATGCATACGGCAACTAACTGTCAACATTGCATATAGATGGAGCTGCCTTACTGTCAAATTGCACATGTCAACATTACATACAGATGGAGCTGCCTTACTGTCAACTTGCATACGCAACTTACTGTCAACATTACATATAGATGAAGCAGCCTTACTGTCAAATTGCATATGTCAACACAACATATAGATGGAGCTGCCTTACTGTCAAAATGCATATGTCAACATTACATATAGATGGAGCTGCCTTACTGTCAAATTTCATATGTCAACATTACATATAGATGGAGCTGCCTTACTGTCAAATTGCATATGTCAACATTAGATATAGATGGAGCTGCCTTACTGTCAAATTGCATGTGTCAACATTACATATAAATGGAGCTGCCTTACTGTCAAATTGCATATGTCAACATGGCATATAGATGGAGCTGCCTTACTGTCAAATTGCATATGTCAACATTACATATTGATGGAGCTGTCTTACTGTCAAAATGCATAAGGCAACTAACTGTCAACATTGCATATAGAAGGAGCTGCCTTACTGTCAAATTGCATATGTCAACATTACATATAGATGGAGCTGCCTTACTGTCAAATTGCATATGTCAACATTACATATAGATTGAGCTGCCTTACTGTCAAATTGCATATGTCAACATTACATATTGATTGAGCTGCCTTACTGTCAAATTGCATATGTCAACTTTACATATAGATTGAGCTGCCTTACTGTCAAATTGTATATGTCAATATTACATATAGATTGAGCTGCCTTACTGTCAAATTGCATATGTCAACATGGCATATAGATGGAGCTGCCTTACTGTCAAATTGCATACGTCAACATTACATATAGATGGAGCTTTCAAACTGTCAAAATGTATATGTCAACAAACTGTCAACATTTAAAGTTGTACCACTACCATAGGCGATCTACAGTTGTTCTACATTTGTTTGAGTGAAAAGAGCAATTGCCTACACCACGTGCTCTGTGTTTATTGTTCTTATCAACTCTTGATTATGACAATCACTGGCTGCATTAGCAGTGTGGAGCATCCTTTCAGCTTCCTTTTTTGGTGACAGAGTGAAATAGCTGAGTTGACAGGATGCCTTCTAAATAAAATAGTCTGTGTAATGGCTAAGACCCGAAAATATTGACTTAACGGTGGAAACGTTTAGTACTGACACATGTTCATACACATTTCTTGTTCTCTTATCTACATCATATAATATGAGGATATCGTATGTGCATTTCACTGTACGGAAATAACATGGCTTGGGGGGGTCCTGAGTATGTTTTTTTTAATATATGATATGGATAATTTTTACCACTACCATTGTACTTGGCATATCTAAATTAGCTGAAAAAGATATTTTTAAAATTGTTTTATCATATGGTTGCCTTGATGCCTTGGGAATGCCGTCATCTTGAATTTTCATTGCGAAAATAACAACTTCATTTCAATAGGCTTTTTCAGTTATACACAAATTTAGCTTATAACATTGCACACATGTTATTTGGTTCAATATCTAGCCGCACCCAGTAGCTTTTTTTGATAAATGAAACGGTTTTTATTTCATGAATGTTTTGAAAATGTATATAGCAACATTTCCAATTTTTGGCAAATTAAATCACAAAAATTTGAAGAGATATCGAAAAAGCTACTGGATGAATTTTTTTTTTATGACGTTATATACCAAATTTGAGGGCCATCGGACAATAAATTTTAAAAAATAGATTGCGATTTTTTCCGGTATTTTAATATTTTTTTCGCATATAAACCTATAAAAGAATAATAAAATACTTTGAAACATCATACAATCGTGAGAGGCTATCAAATACTTCATGTCGACCCTATTTCAACTGCTCCAGATCCACTATACTCATGTCGGGATGGCATTTTTCTTATAACAGGTACGTGGAATGTTTCCTGTAATATATATCTTAATATCTTAACTAATGTTGACAATAATTCATCAAAAGTAGATATTTGGAAAAGAGTACTTTGTGGTAATTTTAATGAGTTATACTTGTTATACTTTCCTATAAAATGAAAGAATCGATACTGTCTTTGTGATGGTACAACTGTCAAGGGAATGAACTGCTCCATCCAATAGAGCAATTAAGAGTTTTGTCCCATTTGTGGTAAAACTGCCTTCTCAGAACACCCCCCCCCCCCCCAAGTACTGTATTCATTTCATAAATAATTTTTTTAACTGCTTTCATCTCGAGTCAAATTGTATACAAATTTGTTTCTAAATGCAACAACATAGCCTACCAGTCTAAGCCACAGGTCATCTTTAGCAGGGATGGTTCCATTTTCCACATCCACAAATTCCTCACTGGTGTCACTGGAGTAATTTGAAGATTCATCATTATTTCTTCGGCTCTTTACCATCATCACTGGCCGTGGATCTGCAGAGAAGAAAAAGTTGCTTAAAAAAGTTCAAAATTTGTTGCTTGACACACTTAGAACAAATTGCCTGAGCAGACACAGTTTGAGACTGAATATCCAAACAACCAACATTCACATCATAAACACAAGACTGGAAAACGGACTGAATACCCAAACAACCAACATTCACATCATAAACACAAGACTGGAAAATGGACTGAATATCCAAACAACCAACATTCACATCATAAACACAAGACTCGAAACGGACTGAATATCCAAACAACCAACATTCACATCATAAACACAAGACTCGAAAACGGACTGAATATCCAAACAACCAACATTCACATCATAAACACAAGACTGGAAAACGGACTGAATATCCAAACAACCAACATTCACATCATAAACACAAGACTCGAAAACGGACTGAATATCCAAACAACCAACATTCACATCATAAACACAAGACTCGAAAACGGACTGAATATCCAAACAACCAACATTCACATCATAAACACAAGACTCGAAACGGACTGAATATCCAAACAACCAACATTCACATCATAAACACAAGACTGGAAAATGGACAACCCAGACAAGCCGATGAAAAAAATCAAAATTGAACTGAAAAACCTTTATTATTAGGATTACCCTAATATATGGCAATTATACTCCTTATAAGTTGTACCCTACAGCCTTTGTCCCATTCGATCACTGGTTTATGACCAGGCAATTACAATTGAAGTCTTCCAGACTCCTCCCATGGCTCTTCCCTTGATATCATAAGTTGCACCAAATAATAATCTTTCGTAATTGACTGGACCACCATTGTCTCCAGGTTATTTGTGTATAATAAAAAGACAATTATGGACATGATTTATGATAATTTAGAGAAAATTTTACCTACAGTTGCCGATGAGGTTGGGCATTTATGGGAAAATCTTGGTTTTCAATAAAACCAACAATCATAGACCAAAGTGGTCATCAAGGACAGGTGGTCATTCTCGCAGGTTACAATATGGTGCGTGTGGGGTTTGTCTAATTGAACAAAGACAACATTCCCTTCAGTGTTGATGCAGAACGTGTATTAGTATCAGTCCACATTTTATTCCATCATTCACACGTAAGGCAATGTTCAATAACATGATAAGCAGGACTGAATCTTAATCAAGCAAACATGAAGTCTGTGCAAAGCATGTAAATACAATGAAAGACGACTACTTAATCAGAGGATTTTTTCCAATGCAGACAATGACTGTCAATGCCAGTGACCTCAAAGCATGTAAATACAATGAAAGACGACTACTTAATCAGAGGATTTTTTCCAATGCAGACAGTGACTGTTAATGCCAGTGACCTCAAAGCATGTAAATACAATGAAAGACGACTACTTAATCAGAGGATTTTTTCCAATGCAGACAGTGACTGTCAATTTCAAAGCAAAATACAATGAAAGATGACTACTTAATCAGAGGATTTTTTCCAATGCAGACAGTGACTGTCAATGCCAGTGACCTCAAAGCATGTAAATACAATGAAAGACGACTACTTAATCAGAGGATTTTTTCCAATGCAGACAGTGACTGTCAATGCCAGTGACCTCAAAGCATGTAAATACAATGAAAGACGACTACTTAATCAGAGGATTTTTTCAGACAGTGATGCAGACAGTGAAATACAATGAAAGACGACTCAATGCCAGTGACTGTCAATCAACCTCAAAGCATGTAGAAAACAAATGTAGCCAGTCCTTTTTACGTCATGTAAAAGTTTCATAAGTCGCTCTAGGCAGCGGTCAATGGTAGTGGTCATAGAACTGCAAACAAAAAGAGTGAGGAGCACTTGTTCACAATAGACAATGCAATCCATTCGTCTCACATGTGTCAAATAAGTATTTTGTTGAAAATTAGCTTCGCCTCCAGCTCTTTCTGCTTTCATTTTGTGTTTGTTTATTTTTGGAATCACTTCCGGGTTGTCAGAGGATAGTCTTTAAGTTGTCAGTGTGAGGCAACTTTGTCTATGTTTCTTGTATACCCCATAAGTGAAAAAACTATTGAACTCATTCATCCCGAGCGCACAGCGGCCGGAAAATCGTACTGGGTCGACGAGCATATCCGTTCATATTATAGGCCTCCGGGCAGTGGACAGGTAAGCACCTGTACGGGGAGTAGATGATCCTGCCCTACACGAGTCTCCAGCTGCCCCAAAGGCTAAGGGAGTTAACCCTGATAGAAAATAACAACCTGTTGTCTTCCAGGCTGGTCTTGAATGACTATAGGCTATGGGACTTAACCCTGACAGAAAATAACAAGGCCCGGTAGGGGCCTCAAGGTGGCAGCCCCACCATCTACCTAGGGTACAGTAGGCTAATCCCCTACTTATCCAAAACAATCTGATTCAAAGTAATATATACAATGATATACCCGGCTTGAACTTTCAAAGACAACTCTGGAAAAGAACACGGACTGTGATTTTGGAACATGGAATGTTAAGGTATGAATGGAAAAGAAGAATTAGCTGAAGAAATGGAAAATTTCTAAGTAGACATCAAAGTAGACCAAATCATACTTAATCTTCTCAGGAGTAGATGTCAAAGATAGAGCTAGAGCAGGAGTAGGTCTCCTAGTGCATCAAGGCATGAAAAGCTACTGGAAAGTTGGAAATTTGTAAGCTCACGGCAATTAAAGGTAAATATTAAACCAAAAGGAAGAGAAATGAAATTATTAATAGCTTATGGACCAAACGAAGATGCCCTCAAAGAGGAAAAAGATATCTTCGAAAGCTATTTACAAATAGCTGCAGAGAATCTCAAACCCAAACAGGAATTAATGGTTTAAGGAGATTTAAACGCTAGAGTAGACAACAATGTAGAAACATCAGGAGGAGTAATAGGTAAAGAAGGACAGACAAAAACTTCTCCAAATGGAGAGAGACTAATAGATTTTTGCCTAAAGAATAACATGAAAATAGCTAACACATTTTTTCCTCATAAAAATATCCACAAATGTACAAGAGTAAATGAAGACAGATGTGAAAAGTCAATGATAGACTACATAATAGTTAGCAGCTCCCTTTTTTACAGTACAATGGATGCTAGAGTAAGCAGAGGAGCTGAAATATTTAGTGATCATCACCTAGTGATAGCCAAAATGAGATTATTAACTGAAGAAAACAAACAGAAAAGGAAAGAGAAGAAAGCTACTACACTCAAAATAGAAGAACTAAATAAACCATTGTAAAACAAATGTACCAATCCAGGATAAAAAGATCTATCACTGAAAGGTAGATGGATCTGAAGGAAAGCACAATAGAAGAAAAGTGGCAAATATATAAAGAAACACTCCTCAGTTGTACTGAAGAGGTCTGTGGTAGGAAACAAATTAAAGGAGATGGGAAAAGGACAGCATGGTGGAATGAGAATGTCAAGACTAAGATAAAAAAAAGAAGAAAGATGCCTGGAAGAAATACTTGCAAACAAAGAGACCAGAGGATAGGATAGATTATGTGAGTAAAAGAACTATCGCCAAAGAGGAAGTTAGGAAAGCAAAACAGGAACAGTGGGAAGAGTTTGGACAAAAACTTCAAGAAAGCTATCAAGGAAATCAAAAGCTGTTCTGGGGAGCAATGAAGAGCATGAGAGAGACCAAAGCATGCCCAATACGACAAATTAAGAACGCCAAAGGAGAAATAATGAAAGGAGACAGTGAAATGATGGAAACGTGGAGAAAGTATTTTCAACAATTACATAATCCTCCGGAACATATGAAACAAGGAGTACAGATCAATTATTAAGACAAGTATCCGAGATGAGACAGCTGAAGATGTAGATATCTCAATGGAAGAACTTCAAACAGCTTTAAGAAAAGTGAAATTAGGAAAAGCCCCAGGAGCAGATTGAGTTTATCCAGAAATGATGAAAAACCAAGGGAGAGAGGCAGACAAACTACTACATGCAATATGTCAACAAGCACGGAAGTCCAAACAGGTGCCAGATGACTGGGAAAAGGGAACGGTAGTACCAATACACAAGAAAGGATCAACTATGGAATGCTCAAACTATAGAGGGATATCACTACTTAGCATACCAGGAAAAGTGTATGCCAGGATTCTAGAAATGAGACTATGGAAAAGAGTAGAAGATCAGATTGGAGAACATCAGAGTGGATTTAGACCAGGAAGAAGTGTACAAGATCACATGTTTACAATTAGACAAATAATAGAAAAATTCCTTGAGAGAAACATTGACTTGCACCTGTGTTTTATTGACTTAGAAAAAGCATTTGACACTGTGAGGAGGGACGAACTATGGCATTCCTTAAAAGAACACAACATAGAGCAAAATTTAATAGAAGCCATTAAAAGCTTTTACAATAAACCAATATGTGCAGTGAGAGTAGCTGGAAAT
The DNA here is from genome assembly GCA_037039925.1 of Doris montereyensis. NCBI lineage: Eukaryota > Metazoa > Mollusca > Gastropoda > Nudibranchia > Dorididae > Doris > Doris montereyensis. The sequence goes on along the minus strand of JAXRKP010000764.1, from coordinate 127,231 downwards.
AAATCTGAAGAATTTGATGCAGATATAGGAGTAAGACAGGGTTGTGTCTTAAGTCCTCTTTTGTTTATCACATTTATGGATTGTCGCAAAGGCATCCTCAAACATAAAGAATATGAATGAAGGTATGTGGAAGCTCAAATCAGTAAATTATCAATGCTTTCATTTGCTGATGATTTAGTTCTGTTTGGAAAATCAGACAGGGACCTCCAGTCAAATATTAACATAATGAATAATGAATTAAATAAAAGAGGAATGAGAGCAAATGCAAAGAAAACCAAAACAATGCTAGTAACCAGGGAAGCTAAAACACAAAATCTTAAATTAGGCAGGAGAATTTAGAACAAGTTCAAAGCTATATTTATTAGGAGTAATGATTAACTCAGAGGGAAAACTAAGAGAAGAAATCAGCCAGAGAATCCAAAAGACAAGTGCAATATATAACCATCTAGGAAAGGCATTTGTAGGTAAACAAGAATTGTCAACAAAAACCAAAACGGCAGTATACAACACAGTTTATTGTCCTACTCGCCTCTATGGCAGTGAAACCTGGACCTTAGAAAGTAGGGAATACAGTAGAGTGCAGGCAGCCGAAATGAAATATCTAAGAAGAGTAGTAGGGAAAACTAAAAGAGACAAAATCAGAAACACAACAATAAGAGATCAAACCAAAGCAGATAGCATCAAAACTAACATAGGAATGAATCAACTGAGATGGTTTGGGCATGTAAACAGAATGAATGACAATAGAATAGCTAAATCAATATACAATGCTAAAACTCAAGGTAAAAGACTAAAAGGCAGACCTCGGAGAAAGTGGGAAGAAGATATAAAAGAGGCATTAACGCAAAGAAATTTAACTTTCACGGAAGGAAACAGGAAATGTCAGGACAGGGCAGGGCAGCCTGGAAAAAGATCATTTCGGTATCTAAAATCCACACACCGGAAGGTAGAATGGGAGCTGATAAAGAAAGAAAGATTATAGGCCTGATAAAGAAATTAATGCAAAGGAAAAACACGAAATAACTACAGTACAACTTTCTACGATAATTCCACTTCTGATTACTGGTCAGTTGGCCCTAGAGGAGTGTTCCAAATTGCTAGAATTGAGAATCTAAATAAAGAACTGACTCATAGAGCAGTTTGTTCAATTTTCAGTCTTCGCCAACGCTCTACTAACATCATGGCAGTATTACTGCAGAAGATGTAGGCAATTTGTTCCAAAATCTCTCAGATAGATATAGATAAATCTCAGATTCTGAGTCATCTCATGCTCACAATGATAATGTTAGTGATAGTGACGAATATTGTCAAAATGTCAGTGACAATTTGAATAGATGTGATAGGTCTAGATCTAGATCTCCTGTCAATAATATCGATAGACCTTCAACATCAGGCATAAACAGAAAGGAAGGCCTCGAGGAAACACAAAGCCACGACCAAGCACTCGACGTTCGGTTCCTCTTCATTCGTGGAGCTCGGTAGAGCATGGGGGAACGATAAATGATTTCCATTTCAATCCCCCGAATGGATGTGATGTTCTAGCACCGTTGCATGAAAGCCCATCTGCGCTCGATTATTTCTTTATGTTCTATACGACAGAAGCAATCAATGATTTGATCAAAAATATAAATACGTATGCTAGACACAAAATAGCAATCAATACCCCAGCAAGATGCCGTTCCCTCTATGCTTCATGGACTGACATCACATGATGAGAACTTTTATCTCAATGGGGTTACTTGATAAGCCAGCCTTCAGAGACTACTGGGTCCTTACGCCAAGGCATCAACGGACACCTTGGTACAACGGAACCATGAAACGGGAGCGATTAGAAGCCATCCATTTTAGTATGCTTCATTGTGCTGATATGGAGGTGGAGAGTGAGAAGAAAATTCTTCCATTCATGAATGCCCTTTCTCATGAAATTTCAGGAGGCCTTCTATCTCTACCAGAACCTCTCCTTGGGTGAAATGGTTGCTGGGTGGATGGGGGGATGTAAATTTCGCCAATTCAACTCGTCAAAACCGAAGAAATTCCATATCAAAGTCTTCAGTCTCTGTGACAGCCCCACTGGGTATACATATAACCTTCTCGGTTACTTCGGATCCAAAACACTATATGATCCATTGTGTGATCTAAATGGCGAGTCTGCCATCAAACTTTTTCAGACCCTGTTAGCTCCTCTCAGCAAAGGCCCCTATATATTTGCTGACAGGTATTATAAGACACTGGGACATTTCAGTCCAATCGCCAATGATTTCCACCTAAATAAAAACCATCAAGTAGCAGCACCTTGAGAAAAGAACTTTGTCAACACATCAAAAGAAATCCTTGTGACCACTTGGAGGGACAAAAAGGCCAAAGTGCCCTGCATAGCAGACTCAACAAATGCTCAAGTTGAGGATACTCTGTTGAGGACCAGAAGACAGCTGATTGAAAAACCCTCCTCCATCCATGATTACAACATGAATATAAACGGATGTGACCACACCGACCAGCGGGTTACATATTATGGTCTCTTCAAAAGAAAGACCTACAAGTGGTGGAAAAACTTTTTCACTGGCTATTCGAAATAGCACAATCAAATTCCTTTGTGCTTTTCAACCTGACTCAACTGCAAGGAACGAAAGCCAAAGGGTTGAAGCACTTCAAGCATCTCTTGGTGGATCAACTGATCCTTGCAGGTGCCATGCCCTACACTATTCCCATGCAGCCAGCACCAACATTTCAGCCAGCACCAACATTTCAGCACGAGCCCACAAATATCCTTGCCAGGGCAAACAACAATCAGCACCTCATCATGTGGGTGCCGGGTGATCCCCGATGTGCCAACTGCTAGACACCACAAAGTCGTAAAAGAACAAACTTTTTGTTTGGCCTTGGATTGTTTTCTGTTTTGCATCTAACACCCCTCATCTTCATCCAAAAGATGGTTTTCTTGCTTTGCATCAAGCACAGTAACACCCCTCATCTTCATCCAAAAGATGGTTTTCTTGTTTTCTCAAGCACAGTGTTTTTCTTGCTTTGCATCAAGAACAGTAACACCCCTCATCTTCATCCAAAGATGGTTTTCTTGCTTTTCATCAAGCACAGTAACACCCTCATCTTCATCCAAAAGATGGTTTTTGCTTGCACAGTAACACCCCCTTCTTCATCCAAAAGATGGTTTTCTTGCTTTTCATCAAGCACAGTAACACCCCTCATCTTCATCCAAAAGATGGTTTTCTTGCTTTGCATCAAGCACAGTAACACCCTCATCTCATCCAAAAGATGGTAAACACCTCATCTTCATCCAAAAGATGGTTTTCACACCCTCATCTTCATCCAAAAGATGGTTTTCTTGCTTTCACACACAGTAACACCTCATCTTCATCCAAAAGATGGTTTTCTTGCTTTTCATCAAGCACAATAACACCCCTCATCTTCATCAAAGATTGTTTTCTTGCTTTGCATCAAGCACAGTAACACCCCTCATCTTCATCCAAAAGATTGTTTTCTTGCTTTGCATAACAATCTTCATCCAAAAGATGGTTTTCTTGCTTTTCATCAAGCTCACCCCCTCATCTTCATCCAAAAGATTGTTTTCTTGCTTTGCATCAAGCACAGTAACACCCTCATCTTCATCCAAAAGATTGTTTTCTTGCTTTTCATCAAGCAATAACACCCTCATCTTCATCCAAAAGTAACTCACCCCTCATCTTCATCAAAAGATTGTTTTCTTGCTTTCTTCATCAAGAATCAGCACAGTAACACCCCTCATCTTCATCCAAAAGATTGTTTTCTTGCTTTGCATCAAGAACAGTAACACCCCTCATCTTCATCCAAAAGATTGTTCTCTTGCTTTGCATCAAGCACAGTAACCATTTCAAAGCGTTCAAAGTGAAGATATTGTTTATAAAAATGTAAATTAGTTGTATATAGGTCGTCAAATTTGTGTTGGTGTGTTTTTGTCCTTTTTTTTTGGCAATTGCATATTTGGATTATCAGTCATATTGACCCATATGGAGTATTTTCTGCACTTCTGACATTTTTTCCTCATGGTTATACATCACATGAATAGAACCATAACAATTTCAAGCCTAATCATTAGTATTTATTATTTTTTAAGACTGAATGAAAGAATTTTTGTTAAAAATTGTTTATATTCGCTGAAGTCAACTGTGACATATCACTCTGTCAATTCCATGTATGAACTTCATAGTCAAGTTTGATATTATTTTCTGTAAGCTCATTTATTACTGCTTATTTTGAAATATAATACTTTATACTTCTGAGCTGTAATAATGGCAGTATGGCAAATTAAAAAGGTCACTGACTATTCGTTTTCCGTCCAATCATTAAATCTAGCTCCGGACTGAAAGAGTTAAGTTAGTCTGGTCCAATTTTCAACATTCGGGCTCATAGAGTTATATTTAACATTGCACATCTCAAACTTTTGACTGTGCAAAACTCAGGACCCACTGCACCCACAACCTCCATATTTTGCATGGAGATTTCAAATAACCCGCTTTAGGTTCTTAGCGATACTCTTGGATCCAATCAGTATTTTAATTGATTGGAAAAATATTGTTTTGCCTGCGAGCCACGGAACTTTTTATTGTTACTAGATCAAATTTTTCTTGATTTCAAGTCATTGCAATGAAAAGCCTGTGCAACTTCAGTATCGAGTGCTTATTTGATCTAATAATCGTACTTGATATCACCCGTAACCGATACAGTGCTTTCTGGAGTTAACCATAGTCAAAGTTCAAGAGATCCAGCTTTATAATAAAGAGTTATCATTATCCAACATTATTTATGGGCATGCTTGTTCTATCAGGGATGTAAATCGCAAATGAAAAAAAAATCTCTGAAATATGAAACTTTCAATCAGACACCGAACACCTCCTGTACCTTATTTAATCTCACATACAATAACAGCACCATGCCATCTTTCTCAACCTGCCTGATATGACTAGAACTATAAAGGAATTCATCATTACAATCTTAAGTTGACAGCCAGAATTTGTTCTTAGACATAAAACTTAGACTTGATTTAAACAATCAGTGAATCCCAATAACTAAACCTAAACTTTTGACAGGCCATCCCCAATTTGTTAAATTGTCTAGATCTACATTGTGGAGCTAGCTTACCTTAAACCTAAGTGTAGAGTTAGTTGTTTTGAAGTTTTACTTGTTACTATAATAGTTATAGGGAAAGAAAAGAAATTGAAGAGCAAAATATGTTAAAACAAGAAAACCTTAAATAATCTGAAATCTGTTCCTTATGATGTACATGTGAAAGCTATGTATGGATGTCTAGTTTTTGTTCATATTTGATGAATGACAAGACAGATATAATACCAACCTTTGAAATTGTCAGACATGGACCGTGGGTCAAGGTCACTTCCAGGAACAACTGTATCCCCATCGTCACGGTCTATCACTATGTCTGGTTCCTGAATATGAGTCAAAAGAAAATTCACATCAAATACAGACAGTGATGACAAAGAAAAAGCTAGCTGGGCGTTTGCTTGCTTCATTGACATTTACCACATACAACATATGTAGTGATCTCAGAGTAAATTAAGATGGAATAGTAAGATGAAAGAAGAAGGTGAAAGAATCAAAGGAAAGAAGTAGGAATTACCAAACGTGTCAACAAACTGCCCACAAGAGCTTGCACCAGGGGTGAAAGCCAATCCCATTCTAATTCCTTGAAATTTTGACGGGCCTCATCAAACTTCCCTGAAAGTTGTTGGGACCTGGCCTATATCCACCATAACTCCCCAAAACAGAACATGTACATTAAATGAGTATATATGCAATATGATGGATTATAAAATGTAACAGAATAACGGATAAGAGCACCCAGCTGTCACTGTCAGGTCATGTAGTGTCATGTATAAAGTGCAAACTGCCACTCCATGTATGAAATAATACACTTCCAAACTTATAGTATGCAGAATACATACAACAAAAAACAATACTTGATATCATGATAACAATATGAACAGTGTCCTATCCAGTCTTAGATGCCAGCTACCCCCCCCCCCCCCCGGTAAAAAAATTTTTTGCTAAAGATGCCTGCTTCCTCTTCAAATTTGAGGGATTGGAAATAGTAGTAGCAGTAGGCTGAGACGAGTGGCTCGACTGAGCCTGCATTGGAGATAGTTGCTAGCTGGAGTAGTATTACAAGTAGTTAGGTAGTTTCATTAAATTTTCAAAGTGCTCCAATTGCATTAAAAGTAACATCACAGGAAAGAGCTTGATGAGCCCTTTGCAATGGTACCAAGTTTATTACTGTATCTACCCTACAGTAGTAGGCTGAGACGAGCCAATGCCACCGCCACGGCTTTTTTCATCCCCCGCATCAACCATGTCGGTGGCACTACCCACATCAAGAAATTTCACCTTTCTAGACTAGATCTCTAGATTATACAGATAGCTACCTTTCTATCTTGTTTAGGCCTAAAAAAAAAGTCTACAATCTAGCCCTAAATACAATGAAATTTGTTTTTAACAACAATACAGAGCAGTTCCAGACAGTGGACAGGTAAGCACCTGTACACGGGAGAAGATGATCCCACCCTCCATAAGTCTCCTGCCTTGCAGGCAGGTCTTGTCTGATCAAAGGCGGAGGGAGTTAACCCTGACAGAAAATAACCTGCTGCCTTGCAGGCCGGTCTTGACTGACCTAAGGCTAAGGAAGTTAACCCTGACAGAAAATAATAAGGCCCGGTAGGGGGCCTCAAGGTGGCAGCCCCACCATCTACCTAGGGTACAGAGGGCTAATCCCTACTTATCCGAAACAATCTGATTCAAAGTAATATATACAATGATATACCCGGCTTGAACTTTCGAAGACGACTCTGGAAAAGAACACGGACTGTGATTTTGGAACATGGAGTGTTAGGGCAATTAATGGAAAGGAGTTAGAATTAGCTGAAGAAATGGAAAATTTCTAAGTAGACATTGTGGCTATTACAGAAAAAAGGACAAGGAATAGAAAATGTAGGACCAAATCATACTTTAATCTTCTCAGGAGTAGATGTCAAAGATAGAGCTAGAGCAGGAGTAGGCCTTCTAATGCATAAAAGGCAAGAAATGCTACTAGAAAGTTGGAAATTTGTAAGCCCACAGCTATTAGAGGTAAATATTAAACCAAAAGGAAGAAAAAAATAAATTGTTAATAGCTTATGGACCAAACGAAGATGCCCTCAAAGAGGAAAAAGATATCTTCGAAAGCTATTTACAAATAGCTGCAGAGAATCTCAAACCCAAACAGGAATTAATGGTTTTAGGAGATTTAAACGCTAGAGTAGACAACAATGTAGAAACATCAGGAGGAGTAATAGGTAAAGAAGGACAGACAAAAACTTCTCCAAATGGAGAGAGACTAATAGATTTTTGCCTAAAGAATAACATGAAAATAGCTAACACATTTTTTTCCTCATAAAAATATCCACAAATGTACAAGATTAAATGAAGACAGATGTGAAAAGTCAATGATAGACTACATAATAGTTAGCAGCTCCCTTTTTACAGTACAATGGATGCTAGAGTAAGCAGAGGAGCTGAAATATTTAGTGATCATCACCTAGAGATAGCCAAAATGAGATTATTAACTGAAAAAAACAAACAGAAAAGGAAAGAGAAGAAAGCTACTACACTCAAAATAGAAGAACTAAATAAACCAATAGTAAAACAAATGTACCAATCCAGGATAAAAAGATCTATCAGTGAAAGGCAGATGGATCTGAAGGAAAGCACAATAGAAGAAAAGTGCCAAATATATAAAGAAAACACTCCTCAGTTGTACTGAAAAGGTCTGAGGAAGGAAACAAATTAAAGGAGATAGGAAAAGAACAGCATGGTGGAATGAGAATGTCAAGACTAACATCAAAGAAAGAAAGATGCCTGGAAGAAATACTTGCAAACAAGGAGACCAGAGGATAGGATAGATTACGTGAGTAAAAGAACTATCGCCAAAGAGGAAGTTAGGAAAGCAAAACAGGAACAGAGGGAAGAGTTTGGACAAAGACTTCAAGAAAGCTATCAAGGAAATCAAAAGCTGTTCTGGGGAGCAATGAGAAAGACCCAAGCATGCCCAATAGGACAAATTAAGAACGCCAAAGGAGAAATAATGAAAGGAGACAGCGAAATCATGGACACATGGAAAAAGTAACAATTACATAATCCTACCAGAACATATGAAACAAGGAGTACAGATCAATTATTAAGAGTAACAAGTAATCGAAATGAAACAGCTGAAGATGTAGATTTCTCAATGGAAGAACTTCAAACAGCTATAAGAAAACTGAAATTAGGAAAGGCCCCAGGAGCAGATCAACTTTATCCAGAAATGATGAAAAACCAAGGGAGAGAGGCAGACAAACTACTACATGCAATATGTCAACAAGCATGGAAGTCCAAACAGGTGCCAGACGACTGGGAAAAGGGAACAGTAGTACCAATACATAACAAAGGATCAACTATGGAATGCTCAAACTATAGAGGGATATCACTACTTAGCGTACCAGGAGAAGTATATGCCAGGATTCTGGAAATTAGACTAAGAAAAAAGAGTAGATGATCAGATTGAAGAACACCAGAGTGGATTTAGACCAGGAAGAAGTGTACAAGATCACATGTTTACAATTAGACAAATAATAGAAAAATTCCTTGAGATAAACATTGACTTGTAGCTGTGTTTTATTGACTTAGAAAAGGCATTTGACACTGTGAGGAGGGACAAACTGTGGCATTCTTTAAAAGAACACAACGTAGAGCAAAATTTAATAGAAGCCATTAAAAGTTTTTACAATAAACCAACATGTGCAGTGAGAGTAGCTGGAAATGTATCTGAAGAATTTGATGTAGATATAGGAGTAAGACAGGGTTGTGTCCAAAGTCCTCTTTTTATAACATTTATGGATTCAGTCGCAAAGGCATCCTCAAAAATGAAGAAAATGAATGTAGGTATGTGGAAGCTCAAATCAGTAAATGTATCAATGCTTTCATTTGCTGATGATTTAGTTCTGTTTGGAAAATCAGAAAGGGACCTCCAGTCAAATATCAACATAATGAATAATGAAGTAAATAAAAGAGGAATGAGAGTAAATGCAAAGAAAACCAAAACAATGCTAATAACCAGGGAAGCTAAAACACAAAATCTAAAATCTTAAATTAGGCAGGGAGAATTTAGAACAAGTTCAAAGCTATATTTATTAGGAGTAATGATTAACTCAGAGGGAAAACAAAGAGAAGAAATCAGCCAGAGAATCCAAAAGACAAGTGCAATATATAACCATCTAGGAAAGGCATTTGTAGGTAAACAAGAATTGTCAACAAAAACCAAAACGGCAGTATACAACACAGTTTATTGTCCTACTACCTCTATGGCAGTGAAACCTGGACTTTAGACAGTAGGGAATACAGTAGAGTGCAGGCAGCTGAAATGAAATATCTAAGAAGAGTAGTAGGGAAAACTAAAAGAGACAAAATCAGAAACACAATAATAAGAGATCAAACCAAAACAGATAGCATAAAAACTAAAATAGAAATGAATCAACTGAGATGGTTTGGGCATGATAACAGAATGAATGTCAATAGAATAGCTAATTCAGTATACAGTGCTAAAACTCAAGGTAAAAGACCAAAGGCAGACCTTGGAGAAAGTGGGAAGAAGATATAAAAGAGGCATTAACGCAAAGAAATTTAACTTTCACGGAAGGAAACAGGAAATGTCAGGACAGGGCAGCCTGGAGAGGGATCATTTCGGGCATCTAAAACCGGAAGGTAGAATGAGAGCTGATAAAGAAAGAAAGAACAGAGCAGTTACGGAGTTTAAATTCAGGAAAAATCGTCACTTTAACAAAGAAAGATAACGTTTAAATCAACTTGTTGACCCACACAACGTCTCTTTGCAACTGACATGAACTGACTAGATTTAGTAAGGGTTCTTCATTCAAAATTAAATCCACAAAGGCCCTTATCTCGTGCACCATAAAACATCTGAGTCAAAAGCCAAAGACAAAGAAAAGTGAATCAACGGCAAACCTTGGTATCGATAATCGCCTGATTTCCGGGTTGAAAGCCAAAGAAAAATGAATGGAAGTGAATCAACGGCAAACCTTGGTATCGATAATCGCCTGATTTCCGGGTTGAAAGCCAAAGAAAAATGAATGGAAGTGAATCAACGGCAAACCTTGGTATCGATAATCGCCTGATTTCCGGGTTGAAAGCCAAAGAAAATGAATGGAAGTGAATCAACGGCCACCCCTGTTATCGATAATCGCCTGATTTCCGGGTTGAAAGCCAAAGAAAAATGAATGGAAGTGAATCAACGGCCACCCCTGTTATCGATAATCGCCCAGTTCCCGGGCCCGTGATTCAAGGAGACCATACTGGAAACTCGGAACCAGTATTTGAAAAGGCTAAATTCCTGTTTTTCCGGGAATTCATGGAGGTCTGACACCCCTCGCTTGCACAGATAAGACATGGCCACAACAAGCCAAATATGATGGGACAAATCTTTACTAAAATAACACTCTATCCAAAGATTTTTTTCTATTTACAGAACTTGTATCTACAACAACAACAAATAAATAAATAGAGAGAGAGAGAGACAGAGACTTTACCTGCTTGACAGTGACTACAGCAGACCAAGGGTCCACATTAGAAGCAGAAGTGGTGGCTGGATTTCCACCAGAGTCAGGTTGTGACATTTCAAGATGGCCTCGAGACAAGTCTGGGAATAGCAATGACATGACTATTAGAATGAGAAATTGACAGTGTGTATATTTACACCATCGGTGCAAGTCCCTATCCATGTAAATATATATAAAATCTTTCCCTAAATAGATTTGAATTCATTATGATAGAAAAATTATCAAAGAGAAAGAAACATAATAACAAAACAATTGACCTTCCCCATTACTTATTTACGCGGACAGTGGCTTGCACCGATGATACTAAAAAAGTCTGCTGGTTGCTGGCCTTTCTGACAGAGTGCAACAGTAATCATTTTCCCAAATTCATCCCAATCTCTCTGAAGCTCTGTCATTGACTTAAGGTTTCTTTAGGCATAAATTATGGTAAGCCATCATACACATACTTTTTAAGGTAAAATAACATACTGAACAAGTTTGTTTTTTCATACTAGTTGGCAGCTATGATAGCAAATAAATGAGGGCAAATCAGGAAGAGGCCGACAACATTCACTGGCCATGTCATGAAAAGAACTACTGTGGAACAAGTTTGTTTTTGCATACTAGTTGGCAGCTATGATAGCAAATAAATGAGGGCAAATCAGGAAGAGGCCGACAACATTCACTGGCCATGTCATGAAAAGAACTACTGTGGAACAAGTTATGTGAAAACCCATGACTATCAACGTCTCTATGCAGAAATCTTCTACACACAAAGTTAAAACAAATTATTTCTGATATAACATTGGAAGAGATTAGAGAGATTGCCACTTTTCTGCTCTTGCCACATTAACTGATCCTGATGCCAATCACTAACTTAAGCATTAAGAGACTTCCTTACACAAACAGCTCACTGCATGAATGAATGAGAGATGGCCAACATGAAGCATATTGTCAGTGAAACTGCAGACCTGCCACTCTAAATTTTTAAAACTCAGGACCTAGATGAAAAAAATCAGGATCCTGAGTGAAAAAAACCAGGATCCATGAACGATTTCAGGTATAGAGTCAGCCGTCGCTTAATCTCAAACTTAATAATAATAAAATAAGGTCATTATTGACACTGGTTTTGCCTTTTCCCAGGTAAAAATATCCAGTATATACCCCCCCCCCCCCAATAAAACCTGAATTCTAGCACTAAATCAGCAATACAGTTGCCTCCTTCCCACTCGTTGTTTACATACTGGAAGTGGAAGACACACTCACTTTTCCTCTCTTTCTCATCAGCGGTCACTTATCTTGCTAATCATTGCTATCATACTTCAACATTCGTCACACTTACACACCCACCCCAGTCCTGCTAACCTTAGGTCAGACATACGGGCATGACATAACTGTCAATTATCATCCAACCTCTTTCTTCCTTGCATTTGCCTTTCACTTCATAAATTGTTGCTCACTCCCCTCTGCAACACACACACTCACATTCGCGATCGCACCTAAACACACACGAAAAATGCTCTCTATTTTTACACATACACATAACTTTTCTCTCTCTCTGACACGCTTGTGATCACACTTTACTGCAGGGGGAGTCATATTGTTTCAAAGATTTTAATCTCGACTTGTTTTAGATCTGTTAGATCTACTTAAGAGCACAGACACAGATCATCTAGACCTAGATCTAGACGTCCCTAATACTAGGGACGTTTAGATCTAGATCTATCAAGTCATTGAATATCAGCGAAGCCTTCTGCTTTATCAGTTTGAAATTCAAGGCTCTAGTAATCGTGGTAGGCCTCAATAACACGTAATCATAAGACGATTTTGAAGTTTTCAAACAAGTACAGCACGAGTACTCTGAAGAATGGACAAAGAGAACAATGCATTAGTTTAAAATCGATACACCATTACTCATAATAACATGAATCCTGGATAGGCACGACATCCGGCTATTAGCTGATTAAAACAAAAATCAGACGGTGAATATACGGAACAATGCCGTCCAGGCAACAACGGCAGTTGTAATACAAAAAATCAGGATGGGCCAACGGAAAATCGGAATTTCGCAAATTTCCGCTAAAAATCAGAATGATTCCGATTAGATCGGAATAAACTGCAGGTCTCAAATGTCTTAACATGCAAGTCCGCGATATATGGGATATGAGATCTGTTTTCCAAAGTGATCAATTGAACATTTGTTTCCTGTTTTTATAAATATTGAAGGTGTTGAACCAATTGAAAGGCTCTAGTTACACAGACAGTCTAAACAAAGGTTTTCATTATTATTCCCGTCTAGAAACTAACTTTGAGTCAAAGAGTGGACTTACTTATTTAGATCATTGAAAAATTTAAAACTGAGATTGCAGAGACTTATTTCATCAGAACCCTCACAAGAATCTTTACTTATGTGCCGTTGACGATTAAAATAAAAAATGGAAATACTACATTTGATTATTTGCTATTTGAAGAATGAAATGCTTCAGGAGAATTTGTCTAACTAAGCACTGGGGGAATTACATAATAATATCGATAATTCAAATACCGGAACATCTTTCATTACTAACAATGAAGTGTTTCTCCACAAAAAGTAAGAAGCAAGGTATGACAGGATACCAATGAGCTGAAGGGACAAATGAAGTTTTCTGGAGGGACAAATGACGTTTGGGGTGGGATGGAGGGACAAATGGCATGGGGATGGAGGGACAAATGAGCTGGATGGATGGGACAAATGACGTTTGGGGTGGGATGGAGGGACAAATGACGTTTGGGGTGGGACGGAGGGACAAATGACGTTTGGGGTGGGACAGAGGACAAATGACCTTGGAGATAGGATGGAGGGACAAATGACCTTTGGGAGGAACCGTCCCCTGCCAATAAGGGGCACTTGGGAGCTCTGCATTACATATCCATACAAAATTAGTTTTTTGGTGTTAATAGAGTGATGTCAACATAAGAACCTGCTAGTTACGTGCAACATAATTTTGCTCATACAAAACTAATCCTTTAAGATCCCGCTACTTACAACCCCGATCCGCCTTTGAGCCCAGTTGTCTTGTGAGGCGGGGGTCATGAACAATTGCTAATAACATGGGATATGTTCCAAGTGAATCATAGAAAGGCGGGTGAGGGAGTCTACTGCACCAGACACAAGTCTGTGTTATAAACACATGACACAGGTCCGCCAGGCACCGACTGAAAGACACAAGGAATGCTCACCACCCACCCTGGCCACCTGTGACCATGCCTTGGCAAAAACAAAATACACCAGGCATCTTGGAGTTCACCTTAGAACCTACTCTGTCCAACAACCTGATCGGGTTATTAGGCTGACACCACTGTCATGATATGCTTGGAAATTTCCATTTAAAAACCTGCTCTGTGGGTTATGACTCCAGCATCGTAGCATGGACCACCTCATTCCTATGTACACAGGTAACAGCTAGACCAGGTAGAAGGAAATAGTAAGCAGAAAAGAAATAGCCCCTGCCAACTGCCTAACACTCTAACATTGATAACCAGCATATGACACCCCCTTCGCCCCTCCCCTTTCTTGGATCTAACTTTTCCCTACTGTAGAACACAATGATATGTACAGATAACATACACAAGGCAATTTTGAGGAATATCACAACAAGATACTACTTTAACTCATTAGTGTGCAGATTCCCGACTGGAGACGCTGACCTAGATTCAATTTCCCAGCAACTAGACCACCATGGTGTGTTTACATTTTCTAAGCTTCCGTGTGGTGGTATTAGGAAAAGGATTCTTCTTTCTCTGTGTCACCATTGTAGCAGTCCATTACGACAAAATTAATGATAAAGAAAAAAACACAAGCAGAAAACACATAAGAAACGTAGACAATTGAAACAAAACGAAATGTGTGTGTTTAAACAAAGGCAGTACAGTAGCTAAATATACCATCAATGATGGGCTTCGCGGAAAGTGACGCAGTACACTACGATCATGACCTTTATCGTCACAAAAAGGCTTAAATAGACCCATCAGCTTTTTTAAAATAATAGCACTTAAAATAAATAACAAATATAGGTTTGACAAGCCAATCTGATCGTGGAAAGAAAAGGTGTTACCCATGGCCGGTTTGGGCCTGCTTGCACACAATGGCAAGCTAAACGCATGTGGCTGTATAAAGGGAGGCGTTTTTCGGCCAGGTTAAATCTGAATGGGTTAATACAAAATGATAATAATAATAATAATGTTGAGTGTAATGTAAAATTCAAAACACACATAAAACAACTACGAACCAAATCCTAGGACAGACACAAAAATAAATTTCACTAAATTAATTGTTGTAACGAATGTTAAAAAGAGCAGCGAGAAAAGCATTTTTTTCACAAAAATAAAGCTTTCGGAGTTGAAATGAAATAAAAGATCAGATGTAAGTATGGAAATATTCAGGATTTGCGCCAAAAAAGTAAGAGACATACCATTTGAGCTATTCAACGCTGAAGATGCAGATATTTCTGACTCCTCTGTGGGTGTTTCATCTTCTTCCATCAAACTTTCTTCAGGTTCTTCTTTTATGATTGGATTCTCCTCCCCATTCTTATCAGGCAGCGTCTCGCCTTAACCACAGGTGTTGAGACCTGAGAAGTACCCACAACAATGTTCACGCCAACGGACTGATGACTGGCCGTGGCTTCCCCATCCATTTTCAGATGTAGCTCACTCTGGTTGCAACTGAGCCGATTTCTTTCACAACAACAATGATCAGATGGCCCTGGGATTACAGAAAGAAAAATTATGACAACCCTAATGAAAACTGATTTAAATAACTTTGAAACATACACTACAAAGCCGCAGCTTTGAAAACAATTCAAACCCCAAAACTATTATGTCACAGGCAAAACGTTTTCCATTTGGTATTGTCTCAAGGAGCACTATATAAATGTCATCTGTCGTTTATTTCTAAATCATAGTGCTGGAAATTTGCCAATTAAATATGCATGGCATAGATGTAGATCTATCTAGATCTAAGAAGGTTATGTGGCAATCAACTGGCTACAAACAAAGATCAAACCTCCATATATATAAAAAATATCTAATACATTACGGTGTTTCATTTTGATTTAGATAGATAGAAAGGCTATCTAGATTCTAAGTCTATATAAACTACTTATTTCAGATACACCAAATCTAGCATGTTACAGGGATAGAATCTAGATTTAATCATTTGAGGCTGTGACACAAGGTTGTTGGAGTCAGACCTATATACAAAAAATAGCTGTATTTTTCACTTCCACGTGATGTTTCCTATTTACAAACTGCTTTTGTTGTAAGATTGTCATAGTTTCAGGACATAACAGTGATTATTTCATTCCCTGGATCAAAAGATTAATTTTAGTATCTGTTTGAACCAAAAAGTTGAAAGTAGATCAGCATGAGTGGGTTACACTATAAGAGTTTTTAGAGGCCATATATATTTACAAAATCCTGTCAACTGTCATTTATGATTGTTCATGGGGTTTTTTCCCTGCTACCAAACCTGAACTCTAAATGTTATGCTCTGATTGGTTAATTCCAAAAACGTGACAATCTTTGAATCGAGAAAGGTCAACGAAACCAACTTCAGGCTTCTTGTGAATGAAATCCCAAACATAGATCCACAAAGCAAGGATATAAAAGGTCCATCAGGAATTATGTCCAATCATAATAAATGACAAAGGTCACTTCCTGCCAGGTGATGAAGCAACGGCGACCAGGGAAGTACAATAATTATGTCCATCTCATATGAGTCATGTCCTTTTAAAACCCTCTTCAGGCGGGTCCCGTATATTTGCTTGCTGCTGATCACTGTAAGCACACCTACGCTAATGACGGGTTCCATACATTTGCTTCACTCCCGGCCTTCTGGTGAGACCAAGCGTTAGTGGCGGGTCCTGTATAACTGCACTGCAGTACACTCAAAGGCGGGTTCTCGGAATGCCTCTATTATGACCAATTACGCTGATCAACCCACGCCACGCCAAACAGAGAAAATCTATTATTTTAAGGGGTGAAAGTAATAGTTCATTTCCAAATCTAACACACACGCGATATATTTCTTATAAAGAGATACAAAAACAGACAGGAGCTAAAACAGACATGAGCTAAAACAGACAGGAGCTTTATCTCAAATGCAGGCTGTGCACCCTCTGCAAAGTGGACAAAACCGAAGTGTTATCTTTGTATAACCGACACAACTTGTCGACAGATGTCAATTACTTTAGTAAGAAGCTCCACCCACCAGTGTAAAATAGTGATTGATATAAACAAAAGATATCAATGCCGAATCACATTGTACACCAATGGTCAGCCTGAATGGAGGGTGTGACCTTCAGTCAGTAGAAAGAAACCATGTTCAGGGTTGATCAATCAGGTCGAGCATTGTGTTGATGGGTTATATTGTCAAACGTAACCTACGTCAAAAAACATCTCCACCTCTTTTTCACATAAGAATGAAGAGATTTAAGTGTTGAAAGTACAAGGGAAAATTGAAGCCTTCATCTGAGTTCATTGACCAGCAACAAAGGGATTTTGATCTCTCAAACAGATCCATATCACATGGTCATTATGACATGTGGTATCTGGACAAGAGGAATGGCAGCTATTTGAAGCGTATAGGGACGTTAGAAACTACAACAGTCTATAGAAAGGACTAAAGATGAAGGCTTATATACAGATGTGAAAAACCACTGGATTGCGTAAGGGGTAGGGGCTGTTTGGGAGGAGGTGGATTACTATTGAACTGTAGGAAGGGAACAGCCAAGAATACAGAACAATGGCCACTCATGTCATTGTAAAGGAGAAGAGAGAGTGATACTAGTGATAAACATAGGGTAGAGAGGGAGTTTTAAAAAGCATGGGAAACATGTAGCTGACGAGGTGTTAGATTTCTCCCTCCTCTCTACATCTTTCTTTATCTTCCTCGTTCTCTTTATGTCTCCTTTCCTCATTCTCTCTCCTTTCTATCCCTCCCCCTCTCTCTCTATGGCAGTTTTATTTCAATTTCGTTTTCTTCTTTCTTTTTGTATTATATTGTTGTTATGGAGCTTGCTCTGTTGATAAAAATTGCGCGATGGGTCGTTGCATCAATGGCTCTATTAGTTTTGTTCAGAATTGTTTAGTGTTTATTTGTTTCTATGTCTTCTTGTGGTTTACGAAGGTTGGACACACTGAAGATTTCTCAGTCGTGGACCGGTTTTCTATGTATTAGTATTATAGCTTTCATATTCCTCTTCATTAATTATCGGCCAACTGCAGTATTACTCACTTTCATGTTTAATAGAAGTAGGCTGTAATAGATGTTATTAGTGAACGATGCACTCTAAACATGTCAATATCAATTTGAATTGCCCACTCTGCCACCTAACTCAACAAAGATAAAAAAAAATCACAATAATCGCAAGTATGTCGTGGTCAGGTGCGCCCTCCAACACAGCAGGGCGAGAAAACTATCGGTGCCACGTGCGGAAGCCTCGTACACAGCGGAACGAGATCATCGATTGATATTGAGGTCAGCCGGCAGGTTAGCCTTACAACATAATGGTTAATTTCATCTTAATCCAAGTAGAACTCGGGTGTTACCGGAAGTGACCTTCTTACAGTGAGGGGTTGTCCCAGCCATTTGCATAAAAATAAGTGTGTGTAACTGGTGAAGCTAGGATTTAGACTTAATTTGAACAATGAGTTCATGTTTTACAGATGATATAAAGACCTATAAAACATGTATTTTCTATAAGTTGAAAGAATATGGAATTCATATTGAGATGTTGCAACAAGAGAAACTTAAAACTAAGGACTAAACAATAGCAGCGATAGCCGTGTAATCAACTTAGGCGCGTACAAAGTGTGTTGAATGGGAAAGTGTCATGTTGACGAATGATAACGAGGCTTAAAATAAATTTCAATCTCATTGGCAGTTGTTTAACTATGAATTCAAATATCAAACTACGTCATAAACCATGTAAAGAAAGTTGACATTTCAAAGAAGCCTAGGTATCTGGCCCTAAATACAGGTCCTGCTCGCTTCCCGTACCAATGACGGTCACCCTAAATAAAGGGCCGGCGCTTTTCTTTGGGTTAATCCTAAAACTGGACACGTGGTGGGATGGTGTGTAAGGATGTGTCTGCTGTTCATTGTGTCGTCACGAAAGACAGCTCTTGACTGGCTAGAGATAATTATTTTGGTTTAAGAGTGGTGTTCTTTCATCGTTTTGAAGAATAATGACAATGTGAAGCCACAGAAAGCCTGACAAGATCACATTTGATGTAAATCATAATCTAATACTTAAAAAGATCGATTCTTCCCGTCACTCATGAAAATTTTGTCTTACCTCAAATGCATCACGAATAACAGATAAATTTTCCTGTTGTATGATATGATGTCATACAATTAATTTAATCTTTGATTACAATGACTGCATTTGCCTTGATTACTTGAGAGAAAATGTATGTGAATGTGTCATAAATGCAGTAGTGAGAAAACCACGACATACCTGTGATTATTATGATTGGTTTTTGATCTTCATTGAGTGAGGTGACATAGCGGGCAATTCATTTTGTTATTATTGTCATCGTGTTTATATTGCATTGTTTTACTAACAATAACATCTATAACAGCCTACTTTTGTTAACATAAAAAAAGGAATTACAATACTGCAGTTGGCCCATTACTAATGAAAAGGAATATGAAAGGTATAAAAGTTAGAAAACGGGTCAGAACCAAGAAATCTTCAGTGTGCCCAACCTTAATAAGCAACAAGAAGACAAAGAAACAAATAGACATTAAACAATGCTGACGAAACTAATACTAATAGAGCCATTGGTGCAACGACTCATCGAGCAATGTTCATCAACAGAGCAAGCCTCACAACAACAATAAACAAAAAGAAAAGACAAAAAAAAGAAGAAAACGAAATACAACTGCCATAAGAGAGACAGATAGAAAGGGAGAGAGAAAGAGGAAAGGAAACAAACAGGAGACATAAAGAGAATGATGAAGATAAAAAAAAACCGAATAGAGAGCACGAAGAAAATCAGAGAAAAGGAGAAAGAGAGACATGAGTGACCATCCTTTTGTATTCTTGGCTGTTCCTTCCTACAGTTCAATAGTAATCCACCCCCTCCCAAACAGCCCCTACCCCTTACGCAATCCAGTGGTTTTTTCACATCCCCCCCCCCCCCCCACGTCTGGATGTAAGTCTCCTTCTTAGTCATTTCTATACAGTAGGAAGATAGACTCTTGTAGTTTCTAATGTCTATACACTTCAAATAGCCGCCTTCCTCTTGTCCAGATACCAAATGTCATCATGACCATGTGAAATGAATCTGTTTGAGAGATCAAAGTTACTTTGGTGCTGGTTGCTGAACTCAGATGAAAGCTTCAATTTTCCCCTGTACTTTCAACACTCTAATCTCTTCATTCTTATGTGAAAAAGGGGTGGAAATATATTTTGACATATACGATGTTTGACAATATAACCATCAACATAATGCTCCGCCTGATTGTTCAACCCTGAACATGGTTTCTTTTTAGGCTGTGATTATTCTTTCCATGGCGGAGAATAACCAACTTTGGTTATTTTCCGCCGGGTTTTTCAAGCTCACCTTTGGGGCCTAGACAATAGATCAAACTATATGTGGGCTTTCGTTAATCACTGTGAGTACAAGCATACGGAATTATTTTTATATTGCACTCAACTATTAAAAATATCGTCTTGCAAGGAGCGACGGCTCTATCACAGGCCCCATCACCTTGGCCCCAGAGACAGGCGACAAGGTCGCGATCGCTACACGCGATTTCATCTGCTTCGAGAGAGAGAGAGAGAGAAAGAGAGAGAGAGAGCAGTCCAACAGGGAACAGACAAAGAAAATGAATGAAATGCCCGGGGGAAACACGTGATCACGTCACCTCTCGATACCAGCGAGACCACGGCAGTAGAAAACCGGCATAAAATAGACAAAAAGTATTATCTTCCGCGCCCAGCGGAGAATAATCAAATTTGGTTATTTTCAGCCCGGCGGAAAATACTCACGCCCTTCTTTTTATTGACTGACGGTCACACCCTCCATTCAGGCTGACCTTAGGTGTGCAATGTGATTGGCCACTGATATCTTATATTTATATCAATCACAATTTCTTGCTTGTAGGCAGAGCTTCTTATTAAAGAAATTGATATCTGTTCAGAAGTTATGTCGGTCATACAAAGACAAGAGTCTTTGGTTTGTCCACTTTGCAGAGGGTCCACAGCCTGCATTTGAGATAGAGCTCCTGTGTTGTTGTATCTCTTTATTAGAAACATATCGAGTGTGTATTAGCCTCGAAATGAACTATCCCTTTTACCCCTTAAGAATAATAGACTTTCTTTGAGTAGCGTGGCGTGGGTTGATCAGCGTAATTGGTCAAAATAGAGACATTCCCAAAACACGTCTTTGAGTACACTGCAGTGCAGTTATACGGGACCCGCCACTAATGCTTAGTCTTGCTGGACGGCCAGGAGTGATGCAAATATACGGGACCCCTCACTAACGTAGGTGTGCTTAGAGTGACCAGCGGCATGCAAATATACGGGACCCGCTTGAAAGGGTTAAGAATAATATAGATTTAGATCTAATATAAAACAGTCAAATAGACCCTTTCTACTTCTTTTCTTTTCGTGATATTCGTACCATTTTGTCCTGCATTACAAATGACAAATTTTGGGGTATGTGCTTTTCAATAAGATAAAAATAGCCAAAGAACTATTCTGTGCTCATGAAATTCCCAAAGAGTAATAGCGAACTATTGTCATTCCATCCATTATGAAATTTGAATTAAAAACATTGAGATAGGGAGAACCTTTTTTTTGCTTCATTTCCTCCTACACATGATGTATGAAAATGATTGCCATTATAAACAAGACATTGTGGATTTGGACATTTCTAGGGACCTAAATCTAGATTTTGTAACAAATATAGCCTACAACACGAGCCCTTTCTTTAAAGCTTTCAACCATCAAACAGTCCAGTTTAGATTTACATTAAAAGTACAAATTAAAATAGATCTAGATCTAGCCTTCGTATTCAATTTAGATAAACATAGATCTAGATCTAGATCAGGTTCAAGGATTTATAAATGCTTGTGTTTAGATACATAAAAATTAGATCCCTATCTAGATTTTAGATCTACACCGAGAATAGGTTTGATCTAGATCTAGTTCCTAAATCATTAAATCTAGAGCTCGTTCTGGATCTCTAGATCTAGGTCAGTTTTACAAAATAAAAACTGAAATTTTGATCTAGATCTAGAACCTATACTAGATCTAGCTCTATATTGACTCATCTAGATCTAGATTATCGACAAGCTACACAGTAATGTACGTTTACGTTTTTAAATCATTAACACAGCCTACATTGAAATTGAAGCGAAAACACACGTTCTAAGCTCAATATCTCGTGCACTCGGCTAACGAGGCACCCTCGTTAAACACGACAGGGACGTCTGACGTCACGAAATGCCTACCGTTTGCGGAGGGGAAGGCCGTCAATTCACCGTCCAGTTCGATTGAACGGGCATACTGTAACCGTCATCACGACAAACATTTAAAAGGTTTAATATCTGAAAATACGCCGAATATTTTTAGGAATACGCCTCACGTCGGATCTCGGCTCTAATTTCGATCTAGATCCAGGTGGATATCTACATAAGCCTAGATCTAGATCTAGATCTAGATCTACATCTTGATCTAGATCTAGATCAACACATGTGCTGGTACTTCTAACCAAACAATCGAAAGATGCAGTCTTTCTGTGTCAAACATCACTATTGTAGTGGTCAACAACAAAAAGTCTGATGCCGAGGCAACCAATGATTATTAAATCATACCTAATTGACAAGTACAAGACGAAAGCTCATAATATAATAAGTTCCATGAAGAAAGATTCGCTTGTTTTGCAACCCCAACACACAACACAGCTCCCTACTCGTTAGCCAGCGTCGGCCCCGTGATTTCACGAGCAGCGAGCTTCGCAACTGCTGAGGCTAGACCTAACCTTGGATTTGGTCGAAGTGCGGACTGGCGTATGAGGTGAAGGATTGTGATAATATAGTTCTCGCAATATTACATAGTTTGTCAAAGGTTTAGCATATTAATTTTCAGATCCACAATGAAAAATATCGGTGTACGCTAATCTTTCGATGAAAGGATTGAACAGTTACTACTTGTGATTTTATTGAGTGAAAGAGCGCATGCCTATCATCATAGAAAAAAGAAACCGCGCGCTTTACTGTCTTGACCTTTCACATATACACCAACATGACCTACTTAGCGATATATATATGACGTCATCCACCAACCGCCGGACTGGCCCAGACAGTGTAGACAGCTACAGGTGGCAGCTCATGTAAAAATATTAGGTCTACGTGTATAAAGCGACGTATTTCCTTTTACATTAGTTTTGTTGGTTAGAGCAATGTTACAGAAATCACAAAGATTGTTCTTTTTTCCCCTTCTCTAAAGCAAATCTCGAGACCGATAGACTCGAGAAGAATAGCATCGTATCACTCACGATACTTACGACTAGGCCTATCGATTTTTAAATCGTCCATCATGACTGGAGAGGCTTGAAATGTATTGAGTTGTCAAGGCCTGGCCGTGTTATTTGGGGATGATCTTGTCTTGTGCATGATGTTATGGCATCGCTATAGCATATTGAAGTAGGCCTACATAATAATAATAATAATAATAATAATAATAATAATAATAATAATGCAAAATTTAAATAGCGCCCCTATCCATGAGGGTCATGCTCAGGTGCGCTTTACAAAGGCCAAGACATACATCCTAAAATAGCTTACATAATGTACTCAATATTTAAGATTATTAATATTATACAATCAAGACATCTACATACACGAAAAATGTTACAATTGAGATGAACAGTACCTAAATGACGATATGTGCTTATTATAAGATTGCCCTATACACGCGTGCGCACACACACACATATACATACACACACACATACACATTGCAGGTGCCAACCCTCACACTCATGATAGGTCGAAAAGTCAGTTTTAAAATCTCCGTATATAAAAATATAATAATAGTTAAAGAAGTCAAACTAAGAGATCTAAGAATAATTACATATCCATCACAGTGCTAAAGATATCATACATCAATAAAACACGAAACCCTTAACACGGGTTTTAGAAAATGCCAATAAGTTAAATATTTTGCGAGTCGAAAGTGAAGCGGAACACCTCTGTTTTAAGTGATTGTTTAAAGGAAGAAAGGGTGGTAAAATTTCTAGTTTTAACTGACAACGAATTCCATATAGCTGGGGCCGAAAAGGTGAAAGAACGTTTGAGAAATTTTGTCTTAGGGACGCTTCTTTTTAGTTGCAAAGATTGCGATGATCTAAGCGGACGATTGAGGTGGTGAACGTTCAGGAGATGTTTAGATAGTCGGGGGCAGTGTCATGAATGCAGTTGAAAGTGAGACATGCTATCTTATATACGATTCTCCTCTCTACGGAAGCCAATGTAGAGAGCACAAAACGGGAGTGATGTGTTCAGACTTTTTGGTCTTAGTTACAATGCTTGCTGCTTTATTTTGAAGTAATTGTAATCGATGAATAGAAGTCTTTGTCAACCCATAGAGAAGAAATTACAGTAGTCAAAACGACTTGTGACAAGGGCATGGACAAGCATTTTACATGTTTCTTGGTCTAACAGATTTCGGATACGAGAAATGCTTTTAAGGTCATAATGGATCGTTTGACAAACTTTGGTAATATGAACATGCATGTGTAAAAATTCATCAAAGAAGAAACCGAGATTTTTTACGCTTTGGCCGTTACATACAATCATGTTGTTTATGACCAGCTCATTTAATACAATGTCCTTTCTTTTTTTTCTAAATGTTATCAATTCTGTCTCGTCATTGTTGAATTTCAGTTTGTTTTCCGTCATCCAAGTCCTCATGTCTAACACACAGTTGATGATGGATGTTTCTTTAGTTGTTAAGTGATTTTTCATGCTGAGTGGGATGTAGAGTTGCGTGTCGTCGGCATAAAAATGATGATCAATGTTGTGGGATGCGATGATGTCACTGAGAGGTGTACTGTATAGTATAAAAAGGACTGATCCCTATGGGACGCCAAATTGGATATTTGCTGCCGATGAAGGACTGCCATTTATGATGACTCGCTGGGTACGATCGGTAAGATAACTTACAAACCACTTCAGAGCCATGCCCGTGATGCCAAAACATTGCTGCATTCTAGCGAAGAGTGTTTTGTGGTCCACAGCATCGAACCCGCGCTCAGATCCAACAGTAGAAGTGCGACATTGTCATTGTATTGGAGCTGGTTGATTATGTCATTGAAGACACGGATTAATGCAGTTTCAGTACTGTGGCCCCGCCTGTATGCTGATTGAAAAAGGGGGCACAGGTTGTATCTCATTGCGTCGTTGGTAAGTCTTCGCAATGTAATGAGTTTCTCAATGACCTTTGAAATGAAATTTAAGTTCGAGACGGGTCTGTAATTTTTCATCATCTCCTTGTCAAGATTCTTTTTTTTCAAGAGTGGAGTAACATGTGCTTCTTTGAAAACGGTGGGAAAATCCGCATTTTGGATGGAACGATTGTCGACGGAGGTTATGGCTATATCAACCTCATTAATACATGCTTTTAGAACCCACGTGGGAACCGCATCCAATTTGCATTGTTTGTTTGCTGCATCATTGACGAGTTCAGTGATTTCCTCAACAGATGCGGGTAAAAAGTAGGAAAGTGGTGGTGGTGTTGTGATGAATTTCGTACCACTAGTTTTAATGGTGTCAGTGTCAGTCTTTTAGTCAAGACTCGATCCAATGAAGACAATTTTGTCAACGAAATATTTATTGAATATGTTAGCTAATTCTTCGTCATTTGCGTGTGATGGTAAGGAAGATGATGAAGTATTCGTGTTTCATGAGTATTTATGGGAGGTGGCACGTAAACCGCTCGACGCGTACACAGCGCATGTGCGTGATTCAGAGTGCGTGTGCTAGATTACTATTGCTACGCACTACACTACCGGCCTAGGCTGAAAAGGGGTGGAGGGGCACTAAAAGTACTAGTTACTAGCATCTGTTTCAGAGTAATGATGAGGATGGGTAGGGTGGGGACTGGTAGATTTAGACTATAGTAGAGTGTTTTATCACATTATTAATTCTCGACTAACGCGTTTTCCCTTGGATTAGAGCAAGATCTAGAGATCAAAACCTAGTTTCTAGATTTTTCTAGATGCAATAGTAATAGAGGTAGATCTTGATCAGTAGATCTTCACCTTGTTGGAGGAACTGAAACCAGCAAGTTTCATGCATGCAATGACCGAATCCTTTCTTTCGTAATTGGAAAAATAGGCCTAACGGACACACAGCGTGTGTGAGCGTGTGTCTTGACCTCCGCCGAAGCCATGTGACTGACTCACAGAACCACTGGGTTTCGATTTAACTCAAGTTAAGAACCACTGATCTAGTTAGATTTAAATCTATCTAGATCTAATATATATCAGGTCTAGATCTACAGAATAATTTAATTAGATATAGATATAGATCTTACTCATAAACTAGATATAGAAAATATCTAGTTTATATCTTTTTTGTCTCTATTTAGATCTAGAGATGTATAAATCTACAATCTAGATAGAGATTTAGCTTAGATCAATATCTATATCTTTACTATACTAGATCAGATCGAAGAATGGAGATGTATACTTACTTAGATTCTAGATCTAACTAGATCATCTATATATCATACATTCTAGATCTAGCTTGGTTTGTAGTTTAAGTTGTTCATGTTATTGTTAAATCATCTTATGCCTCAATAATATCAATAATTCTTATTCAGTTTGAATGCAAAGTCTATTAAATAACTCTAACAGGGATAGTCTTAATTCTTCTTGGCTAGGCCTATCTTCAGTTTGGGCTTCAAACAGCCCTAAACATCCGTTCATTAGGTCTACGGTATCAGTTGGTTTTTCGACATGTAGTAGGCTAGATATCTAAACGCCTGATGTAATGAGCAAGGACATGAAATAATAGTAGTAGATCTAGTAGGAACAAAGGCAAGTCAAAATTTGTATATATATATATATATGTGATTGATCTAGATTATAAAACAATAGACAGAAACACATCTTAGAGTAAGAGCCTCAATCAAATCAAAACCACGACATCAGCGTCGGTACCCATCGTCTCGCCGTGAAATGGAGCTATACCACTACCAGAAAGGACAGCGTGACAGAAATACTCCAATCAATTGCGTAACTTGCACTTGCGGAAAGGAGAGCCAGGCAAAAGGTGTTCTTTCTCTTTAGAGCTCAACAAGGTTAAACTACCGTTACAATTTGGTCACCTGCCATTATCTCATTAACCCAAGAAAAGAAAATGTGTAGCGACTTCAACGCCCTCTCGTTCTTCCCTAGCACTATCAGATTATTGAACTCACTCTCTGAAAAAAAACCGCATGGACAATGTAGATCATTCAAGCAGAGAGTCGAAAAAATCACTTTCAGGCCTATTTCTAAATTTACATTACTATTAGCAGACATACTGGCTTAATAACACCACTAAACTTAATACTACAATTCAGTATAGTACAACTGTAACAGCTGTGGACTGTCGTGATTATATTCAGGAATGAAGCTGCGACGAATGGATGGAATGGGACCTAATATGATTATTATATTGATGTGATTTGACATGCACACCAATATCCCGATTGTAACAAGGTTTATTATTAATGACCTAGATCTAGATTTAGTTTCCACTAACTTGGAGGATTCGTTGGTCCCCAGAATATTATGTCTAGCGTCTCATTCTCAGTCTCAACCAGATGGTCGTTCGTGAGCTCGAGGAAACTTTTCAACGTGTCTGGACTAACTTGGTTCAATTGGCAAGTTGAAAATGGTTTCCCCGAGCTTTCATATCCCCCTCCCCCCTGGTCCAGGGAGATGGATCGACAACTAGTCCCATCGGAGACGGGTGATTTAAATCCCTTGGCTGTTTGCAGTGTAGTCCTGACAAAGACATTTTTAAACCCTCCCAAAAAAAACCCGATATCACCTTATCATCGCAGCTCTGTAGGTAAAATCAGCCCACAAAGTTTCATTTACCATCCTTTTTCACAATGGAAAAAAATTCCGGGCAACCCATTTACAGGTAAGCACCTTACGTGGGGAGTAGATGATCCCGCCCTCCACGAGTTTCCTGCTGCCTTGCAGGTCGGTCTTGGCTGACCAAAGGCTACGGGAGTTAACCCTGACAGAAAATAACAAGACCCGATAGGGACTGACTAAAGGCTAAAGGAGTCCCACCATCTACCTAGGTACAGTGGGCTAGTCCCCTGCTTATCCTAAACAACCTGTTTTAGGGGGCCTTAAGGTGGCAGCCCCACCATCTACCTATATATATACAATGATATACCCGGCTTGAACTTTCGAAGACGACTCTGGAAAACAACACGGACTGTGATTTTTGAAACATGGAATGCTAGAAATTAATGGAAAAGAGTTAAAATTAGCTGAAGAAATGGAAAAAATTCAAAGTAGACATTTTGGCTATTACAGAAACAAAGAAAAAGGACAAGGAATAGAAAATGTAGGACCAAATCATACTTTAATCTTCTCAGGAGTAGATGTCAAAGATAGAGCTAGAGCAGGAGTAGGCCTCCCAATGCATAAAAGGCAAGAAATGCTACTAGAAAGTCAGAAATTTGTAAGCCCACGGCTATTAGAAGTAAATATTAAACCAAAAGGAAGAGAAATTAAATTATTAATGGCTTATGGACCAAACAAAGATGCCACCAAAGAAGAAAAAGATATCTTCGAAAATGGTTTACAAATAGCTGCAGAGAATTTCAAACCCAAACAGGAATTAATAGTTTTAGGAGATTTAAACGCTAGAGTGGGCAACAATGTAGAAACATCAGGAGGAGTAATAGGTAAAGAAGGAGAGACAACAACTTCTCCAAATGGAGAGACTAATAGATTTTTACCTAAAGAATAACATGAAAATAGCTCACACATGTTTTCCTCATAAAAATATCCACAAATATACAAGAGTAAATGAAGACAGATGTGAAAAGTCAATCATAGACTATATAATAGTTAACAGCTCCTTTTTTTACAGTACAGTGGAGGCTAGAGTAAGCAGAGGAGCTGAGATATTTAGTGATCATCACCTAGTGATAGCCATAATGAGATTATTAACTGAAGAAAACAAACAGAAAAGGAAAGAGAAGAAAGCGACTAAACTCAAAATAGAGGAACTAAATAAACCAATGGTAAACCAAATGTACCAATCCATGATAAAAACATTTATCACTGAAAGGCAGATGGATCTGAATGAAAGCACAATAGAAGAAAAGTGGCAAATATATAAAGTAACACTCCTCAGTTGTACTGAAAAGGTCTGTGGTAGGAAACAAATTAAAGGAGATGGGAAAAGAACAGCATGATGGAATGAGAATGTCAAGACTAAAATCAAAGAAAAGAAGGATACCTGGAATAAATAATTGTAAACAAAGACACCAGAGGATACGATAGATTATGTGAGTAAAAGAAATATCCCCAAAGAGGAAGTTAGGAAAGCAAAACAGGAACAATGGGAAGAGTTTGGACAAAGACTTCAAGAAAGCTATCAAGGAAATCAAACGCTGTTTTGGGGAGCAATGTAGAGCACGAGAAGGACCAAAGCATGCCCAATACGACAAATTAAGAACACCAAAGAAGAGATAATGAAAGGAGACAGCGAAATCATGGAAACGTGGAGGAAGTATTTTCAATGATTACATAATCCCTCCAGAATATATGAAACGAGGAGTACAGATCAATTAGTAAGAGTAACAAGTAATCCAGAGACAGCTTAAGACGTAGATATCTCAATGGAAGAACTTCAAACAGCTATAAGAAAACTGAAATTAGGAAAAGCACCAGGAGCAGATCAAGTTTATCCAGAAATGATTAAAAACCAAGGGAGAGAGGCAGACAAACTACTACATGCAATATGTCAACAAGCATGGAAGTCCAAACAGGTGCCAGACGACTGGAATAAGGGAACGATAGTACCAATACACAAGAAAGGATCAACTATGGAATGCTCAAACTATAGAGGGATATCACACTTAGCGTACCAGGAAAAGTGCGTAAGTTTACATTGCCAGGATTCTGGAAATGAGACTAAGGAAAAAGTAAGGATCAGATTGAAGAACACCAGAGTGGATTTAGACCAGGAAAAAAGTGCACAAGATCACATTTTTACAATTAGACAAATAATAGAAAAATTCCTTGAGATAAACATTGACTTGCAACTGTGTTTTTTGACACTGTGAGGAGGGACAACTATGGCATTCCTTAAAAGAACACAACGTAGATCAAAACTTAATAATAAGCCATTAAAAGTTTTTATAATAAACCAACATGTGCAGTGAGAGTAGCATTTGCTGATGATTTAGTTTTGTTTGGAAAATCAGAAAGGGACCTCCAGTCAAATATCAACATAATGAATAACGAATTAAATAAAAGAGGAATGAGTAAATATGCAAAGAAAACAAAAACAATGCTAGTAACCAGAGAAGCTAAAACACAAAATCTTAAATTAGGCAGGGAGAATTTAGAACAAGTTCAAAGCTATATTTATTAGGAGTAATGATTAACTCAGAGGGAAAACTAAGAGAAAGAAATCAGCCAGAGAATCCAAATGACAAGTGCAATATATAACCATCTAGGAAAGGCATTTGTAGGTAAACAAGAATTGTCAACAAAAACCAAAACGGCAGTATACAACACAGTTTATTGTCCTACTCGCCTCTATGGCAGTGAAACCTGGACCTTAGACAGTAGGGAATACAGTAGAGTACAGGCAGCTGAAATGAAATATCTAAGAAGAGTAGTAGGGAAAACTAAAAGAGACAAAATCAGAAACACAACAATAAGAGATCAAACCAAAGCAGATAGCATACAAACTAAGATAGAAATGCATCAACTGAGATGGTTTGGGCATGTAAACAGAATGAATGACAATAGAATAGCTAAATCAGTATACCGTGCCAAAACTCAAGGTAAAAGACCAAAAGGCAGACCTCGGAGAAAGTGGGAAGAAGATATAAAAGAGGCATTAACGCAAAGAAATTTAACTTTCACGTAAGGAAACAGAAAATGTCAGGACAGGGCAGCCTGGAGAAAAAATCATTTCGGGCATCTATAAACCATACACCGGAAGGTAAAATGGGAGTTGATAAAGAAAGAAAGAAAGGGGGAAAATCTGCTTTAAAAAAAAGGAAAAAAAGAGAAAAGAAGACCATTACCTAGCCTGATGTACTCTGTATAACTTTTATTTTATTTTATTTAGGCCTAGCTAGCTGACGATCTCTATAGCTAAGCCTACTCGCAAAGAGGGTGGTGGGTGGGGGTGTTCATTTATTGGAAGTTTGCTACCGCGACACTAGATCAAACATACGTAGGCCTATTTGACAGGCGTTGCTAGTGCGACACTAGATCAAACATACGTAGGCCTATTTGACAGGCGTTGCTAGTGCGATACTAGATCAAACATACGTAGGCCTATTTGACAGGCGTTGCTAGTGCGACACTAGATCAAACATACGTAGGCCTATTTGACAGGCGTTGCTAGTGCGACACTAGATCAAACATACGTAGGCCTATTTGACAGGCGTTGCTAGTGCAATACTAGATCAAACATACGTAGGCCTATTTGACAGGCGTTGCCAGGGCAATACTAGATCAAACATATGTAGGCCTATTTGACAGGCGTTGCTAGTGCGACACTAGATCAAACATACGTAGGCCTATTTGACAGGCGTTGCTAGTGCGACACTAGATCAAACATACGTAAGCCTATTTGACAGACGTTGTTTGTAGGTCCTGGGTTGTTTCTAACATCACTCTGTGACTCTGTCTTTCGTCATCTTGTTGCTTCCTCTTAATTAAAATTCACCGTCAGATCACCGTATTTGGTGGATTCGATCATTTAAAATAAAACAGACAAAGCAAAACCTTTTTGTCGAACACGAAATAAGTAAAGGCGATTGTGGCAAACCTTATTATGCAACATATTATTATTATTACATGTAATGTAGCCGATAATTATGTTGAAGCCGGTGAACCATTTTCACATTACCGATGCCTAGAACTGTCAATGAAATGCTATTGAAAATTAAAATCACTACCTATACACGCACACATGTATCTGAAACATCCAAATCTACTCCACCATTCAGCATTCAAATTCTGAATTCCAACCCCCACACACACACACGCACTCACATTTTACAAGCAAACATAAATTACAAAGAGTGAGGGACAGAGGCGTGGTGTACTTTCAGACAACTAATATAAATCATAAAACAATGTACAATGTAATAACACCTCCACAAACTGTTGAACAGTGAGTGAGTGAGAGAGAGAGAGAGAGAGAGAGGAGAGAGAGGTTTTCCAGAGAGAGAGAGAGAGAGAGAGAGAGAGAGAGAGAGAGAGGGAGAGAGGAGAGAGAGAGGAGAGAGAGAGAGAGAGAAGGGGAGAGAAAAAGAGAAAAAAAAAGCCAGGAAG